>BLSH010024985.1:93732-130711 GCA_018402905.1 Glandirana rugosa | reverse complement strand
AAAACTGCGCGGTCGTGCGACGTTGTACCCAAACAAAATTTGCGTCCTTTTTTTCCCACAAATAGAGCTTTCTTTTGGTGGTATTTGATCACCTCTGCGTCATTTCTGATCGCCGCTATAAACAAAAGAAGAGCGACAATTTTGCAAAAAAACCCAAATTTCTTACTTTTTGCTAGAATACAAATCCAAAAAAAAAATATAAAAAAAAATTTTTTTTCACCGTTTTTGGCCGATTTATATTCTTCCTCATATTTGCGATAAAAAAAATCGCAATCGGCGTTTATTGATTGGTTTGCGCAAAAGTGGCCGCGTTTACGGATGATGAGAATTCATTTTTGGGGTTTTTATTTTTTTTTTATTTTTTACTAAAAATGGCGGCGATCTGCGACTTATTGCGGTACTGCGATATTTCAGCGGACATGTCGGACCATTTTGACACTTTTTTGGGACCATTGGCATTTATACAGCGATCAGTGCTATAAAAATGCACTGATTACTGTGTAAATGCCATTGGCAGTGAAGGGGTTAACCTGCAGGGGGCGCGCTAAGGGTTAACTATGTTCCCTGGGCGTGTTCTAACTGTATGGGGACTGCCCTAACAGGGGAAGGGAAGTTATCACAGCCTTCACGTAAAGGAAGGCTGTGATCACAGCCCTTCCCCCTCACACAGAGCGGAGGTCCGTGTTTACATACAGGGACCTCCGCTCACTCGCTCCGGGGGGGCCATCGCGGGTAGCCGGCGGCAATCGAAGCCGCCGCACCCGCTCCCTAGCCCTCCCCGAACACAGTGAGCGCGCGGGCGCGCCTCCGGCGGCGCGCGCGTGCTCACAGTGCGCGTTATCGCAGCCGCCGTCGTATGACGGCGATTTGCGATAACGAACCACCTTGTCGCCGTCAACCTGCGGTTGGCGGTCGGCAAGTGGTTAAAGACTTTCACTATTGGACTGTGCGCTGCAGTTTTAACCCTATATGTTGTTCATGGTTCCACCTAGACCTGGTTGCTAGCAGCACTTATCATACAAATTCCTTTTGTCTCAAGCGCAGGATTGCTTGTTTGTTTTTTACCAATTGAGCATTGTTTAAATGCCTACCTGAGTATTGTTGCTGACCATGTCCATCCCTTTAGGACTACAGTGTACCCATCTTCTGATGGCTCCTTCCAGCAGAATAATACACCATGTCACAAAGCTCAAATCATCTAAAACTGGTTTCTGGAGCATGACAATGCGTTCACTGTACTCCAATGGCATCCAGAGTCACCAGATCTCAATCCAATAGAGCACCTTTGGCATGTGATGGAACGAGAGATTCCACACATGGATGTGCAGCTGAAACATCTACAGCAACTGCGTGATGCTATCATGTCAATATGGACCAAAATCTCAGAGGAATGTTTCCAGCACCTTGTTGAATCCATGCCATGATGAATTAAAGTGATACTAAAGGTTCCTGTTTATAAAAAAAACAAAAAAACAAACATGTTATACTCACCTCCTCTGTGCAGTGGTTTTGCACAGAGTGGCCCTGATCCTTCTATTCTGGGGTCCCTTGGCTCCTCCTCGGTATCGAGTGACCGGTCAGGGAAGTGCTTTCCCTGTTGGTCACCCGGGTGGGCATGCTCCCGAGTCCTGCTGTTGCGTGTATTCACACATACAGTGGGACTTAGGCCCGCCCCCGGCTCCCATGTCACTGGACTTGATTGACAGCAGCGGGAGCCAATGGCTCCCCTGCTATCAATCCATCCAATGAGGACTGGAGTCAGCAGCTAGAGGGACAAGGCTCGTCCCCGGTGTGGGATCGTTTCGGGCTCATGTAAGTAAAGGAGGGCTCTGGGGGGGCTTCTGCACTAAAAAGGTTTTTCACCTTAATGCATTGAATACATTAAGGTGAAAAACCAGGAGACTAAAAACTACCCGGATATGTCAGAGCTGCTGCATAATGTGCGGGCCGTCTGTGCACACTTTCGGCGTTCTCACCCTGCTGCTGCTCACCTGTCTGCGCTGCAGCGGAACTTCATCCTTCCCGCTCACCGCCTCATATGCGAAGTGCCCACAAGGTGGAACTCCACCTTGCACATGCTGGAAAGACTGTACGAGCAGCAGCAGGCAATAGTGGAGTTTCAGCTGCAGCACACACGGGTCAGTCGCTCTGCGGAACAGCAACACTTCACCACCAACGAGTGGGCCTCCATGCGAGACCTGTGTATCGTATTGCGGTGTTTTGAGTACTCCACCAACATGGCCAGTGCCGATGATGCTGTTCTCAGCGTTACTATACCACTTCTATGTCTCCTTGAAAAAACACTTCGGGCCATGATGGAAGAGGATGTGGCACAGGAGGATGAGGAGGAGGAAGAGGGGTCATTTCCACGGTTATCAGGCCAGTCATTAGCAAGTGGCTCGGAGGGTGGGTTCCTGCACCAGCATAGGCCAGGTCCAAAATATTCAAGCCAGGGCACAGTTCTGGAGGACGAGGAAGATGAGGAGGAGGAGGAGGAGGAGGAGGAATTGCAGCAGGGTGGCACCCAACGCAGCTCGTGGGCATCACTGGAGCATGGCTGGGGGGATACAGAGGACACAGATGATATACCTCCCACAGAGGACAGCTTGTCTTTGCCTGTGGGCAGCCTGGCACACATGGCCGACTACATACTGCAGTGCCTGCGCAACGACAGCCGAGTTGCCCACATTGTAACTTCCTCTGATTACTGGGTGGCCACACCGCTGGATCCCCGTTACAAGGACAACGTGCCGTCCTTAATTCCCTCACTGGAGCGTGGGAGGAAGATGCGCGACTACAAGCGCACACTGGTAGAGGCCCTGCTGAGGGCATTCCCAAATGACACCGGGGGCTCAGTGGAAGCACAAGGTGAAGGTAGAGGAGGAGGAGGAGGAGGTAGAGGCCACCGACGCAGCTGTGCCACCGCCAGCACCTCAGAAGGCAGGGTTAGCATGGCTGAAATGTGGCAAAGCTTTGTCAGCAGCCTGCCACAACAAACAGCACAACCAGCCGATAGACAACGTCTTAGCAGGAGGCAGCATTTCAGCAAAATGGTGCAAGAGTATGTGTGCACACGCCTACACTTACTGCCTGATGGGTCTGCCCCATTCAACTTCTGGGTCTCCAAATTGGCCACATGGCCTGAGCTTGCCCTTTATGCCTTGGAGGTGCTGGCCTGCCCTGCAGCCAGTGTATTGTCAGAACGTGTGTTTAGCACGGCAGGGGGTGTTATCACAGACAAGCGGAGCCGTTTGTCCACATCCAACGTGGACAAGCTAACCTTTATTAAAATGAATCAGGCATGGATCCCACAAGACTTGTCTGTACCTTGTGCAGAATAAACATTTAGACCGGACTCACACAGCCATTCATATACTTGTTTTTTGGAATAGACCTCAATATTTTGGGGGCTACCCCAATTATAAACAAACAAAAAAAAAATACCATGTTGGCTACCTCCTCCTACACCTCTACCACCGCCACTTCCACCTACACTGCCACGGTCACGGCCTAGTTACTCTAGGCTCCTACTCCACATCCACCCCCCTTCCCATTTTTTTATTTGATTTTAATATATTTTCCCTATCCCCATTTTTTTGTAGGGCACTTGCCCTGCCCTTACCCCCCATTTTACTTCCTTTTGCAGTCCTCTAGCACTTGCCAGGACATTGTTACAGACATTTTTGTACCTAAAAGTCCGGGTCCCCATTGATTTCAATGGGGTTCGGAGTCCGTGTGAACGTTCGGGTTCTGTCCGGACCCGAACCGGGACTTTGTCCCGAAGTTCGGCCGGACCAGCAGAACCCGAACTTCCAGAGGTTCGCTCAACTCTATTTACAACCCCTTTAAGGGAGTTCTGACGGCAAAAGTGAGTCCGACCCGGTACTAGCAAGGTGTACCTAATAAAGTGGCAGTGTAATCTTGGCAATTATATCAGACAAGATATATTATTCATTAGACTGCAGCCCTTGGTTTAAACATAAACATACATTTATATTAACTATGCTACACAGAGGACTAGAGCTTAAGTACTCCTGGTGTGGTTAGACCATCCAGTAAGCCTTTTGCATTGTTATGGGAATTTTATTCTGCATACCTAAAACTCTGTACATAGTTCTGTCAGATATGCTGAGCGATTACTGGAATGATTCATATAGTAAAGTTGGTGGACAGTATTCACTTTAGGGCAGCTGAGAGTGTACCGAAAACCAAGGGAAATAATAGAAGTCTGTGGGAATGTGCAGCTAACTCACACAAAAACTGTGGGTACACTGAGCTGCAATCGCGCTGTGGTCAAAGTGCAGGGGTGCAGGGGGGCAGTGTGAAAGCACACTGAGGTAATTGAAAAGGACACTATTTGCATGTGGGAAAAAAAGGGGATTAATCCTCCCTTATGAAATAGGTTCTTCACAGTAAATGCTATAAGAGGAATAAGGGAAGAATAGAGTTGTCCCCTCTTCACTCTTCTATTCCTCCTGACCATTGAGCCACTTCATCAAACATAACCCTGAATCTGATATCCATGAACTAGAAGTAGCCAGCTACCACTGCACACATTTCCCCCTTGCCAACAACCTTAACGTGTTTCTGACCAACCCCATCACCTAGGTCCCCAACCTTCTCCAGTTACTCCAGTTATTTGCCTGTCTTTGCAGCCTTCATTATCAATAGACATAGGACCAAAGCCCTGAACATCTCTCTGATGGCCTTCCTAGTCCATTCACTCACATCATATGAATTCAAATGGATGTCCTCCCACTTCCCCTATTTAGGAAATCAAAAAACGGACTCATATTCCACTATGTACAGTGCAAAACTTTTATTTGCCACCTACAAACACTTCTATTGAATTGGACAAACTATCCAATATCCTGGCTTGACCATGTAACTGCAATCAAAATTACTTTTTTCCCTAAGGTCCTATACTTTTTTAGAGTCCCTCTTCCAAAATACCTAAATACCTAACACATATTTTGTGCCTACTGCAAAACAAGAACATACATTTTGCCTGGCATCCTGAAAACACATTTAATTCTCTTCAAAACTAAGCCTTCTGGGGGCCTGAATGTACCACACTTGAACAGCTACTACTTTGCTGTCCAACTCTTTCTCCTCCACCGCCAACATTCCACTATAGGTAATCAAGCTTACATTATTGCCCACTCAACATCACAGGAACCCTCTGCCCCCCCCCTTTCTAAACAAAGTATTACTAATTCCATCACTAAACTTTTCTTGTGGATATGGGACAACTAAACTCCTATCACTCCCATCTACCATGTGGGTATTCCCACCCTTTTCCCCTATTTTGAATCTGCCGCAATCCTTTAAATGATGGCATTCAGCTAAATTCCATATAATTTACAATTTATTGTCAATAGACTGCCTTAAGTCCTTCACTTAGAATAACTCTCTTCAAATCCATATGTAAGAAGGAAAAACACTTATCTTGAATAGATTATATACAGAAATGGAAGAAGGAAATAGGACAACCCCTCCTACCAACTGACTGGGAAACATCTGGCTGGCTACATGTAAGCCTGCCATCAATACTTGCACCTCAGAAACAATCAACAAACTATTAACACACTGGTATCTTGTATCAACCTGAATGGCCAAGGCATTCCCTGACTCTTTTCCATGCTGTTTTAGCAGTTGCTCTGCTCAGTGCAATTGCTAACACATTTGGTGGTCCTGTCCAATCAGCAACACATTTTGGCAAAGTGTATATTCTATTATCTCTAACCTCTTTGGCCACCAGTTAAACTTCTACTCCCCAACAAAAATTGAATCTCGCCTACTCACTCACATTTTCACAACAGCTGAAACCTTGGCTAAAGACTGGAAATCATGAACCTTCTCTGTAGAAGCCTTTAAATTACAAATGCACCTTTGCATGCTGTATGAAAAACTGACTGCCATTCAATAAGATAACCTATCCACACACATTTCACAAAATTTGGGACCCCTGGGCCACCCACTTTCTTCTCTCATCATTTAATTTAAACCTATTTGATTTAATAATTTTATCAGTTTGAACTCCTGAATAGAGATGGGCAAACTGTTCAAGCAAAAGTTTGGCCCAAACATCACCTGTTAGCCAGTTGTGCAAACACCCGAGTTTGCAGGGTGCTCGGCGGGATATTTGCCTACCAAGCATCCCACAATGCACTGGAAAGGGGGGGACAAGCGAGCACTCCCCCTCCTGAACCATACCAGGCCACATGCCCCGTCCTACCATATAAATAAACTGCCACAACAAACCAAGCTCAGTTGGTGGGAGCCCTCCCAAGGAGGAGGAGCTGTTGCAGCTTTTTTTTTGGGTCTTTCGCGCGCCTTGATTGACGACGGATTACAGCGGGGGGACACTTATTTTTATTTTTTATTTTTTAATAAAAGACTTGTCCCTAATTATCTCCTGTGGTTTTTTTTTTACACTTTTGGTGAAGTAGTAGGGGTACGATGCTAATTCAAGGGGGCTTCCAGATTCCGAGAAGCCCCTCGCCCGTAGACCCCCACAACCGCAGCCCAGGGTTGTGGGGAAGATGCTCTTGTCCCCATCAACCTGGGGACAAGGTGATCTGGAGTGGGGGGGGGGCGCTGAGCCCCCCTGCTCCAAAGCACCCATACTCCCCATGTTGAGGGTATGTAGCCTGGTATGGTTCAGGAGGGGGGCGCTCGCTTGTTCCCCCCCATCCTGGCTGGCCAGGTTGCGTGCTCGGATAAGGGTCTGATTTAGATTTTAGGGGGGACAACACGTCAAACTTTTTTTTTAATTTTGGCGTGGTATTCCCCTTGAAATCCACACCAAACCCAAAGGGTCTGGTATGGACTGGGGGGTCCCCCGCAAATTTTTTCAGTGATTTTTTTCTATATTGTGGGGAGCTGGCAATAAATTACAGCCACAATAATAAATGACATTTTTTCCTTTGGAAATGTCATTTTGCTCTGGCTATGTTCTAAACATCACAGAGGTGCGCCCTTTTACAGGCAGACTAAGGGGACCCCCCAGGCACATTATCTAAAGGAATTTTTCTTTTTTTTTCACTTTAAGCATTAATAAAATCACTGCTCCTAAAAGAACTATCAATTTAAAAACTTTTTTTTGCGTTAATACATGTCCCCTAGGGCAGGACCTGGGTCCCTATACACTTTTGAGGGCAATAACTTGCATATAAGCCTTTAAAATGAGCACTTTTGATTTTTCATGTTCGGACTTAGACTTTAATGGTGTTTGAAGAGACTCATCTTACACATAATACTAATGTAAATCTCTTTCACCAAGTTACCCAACTTGGTATTATAGTCTGTCAAATGTTAAGAAATCCAAAGGTGTTGCCATAGGGTTCCACAGGGACTCCTCTTTTACATTTGACAAGGCAATAACAGAGGAGTCTTTCTTTCTACATGATATGATCTGTGGGAGACGGTGAGGAGAAGGAAACAGAGCCCTGCTGACCGAGGAGATCTAGGAGCACCGAGGAGATCCAGGAGCACCAGATCCTGTGAGCACAGGGGAAGCTGTGCACTCCTTCCAAAACGTGGACCCCTTGAGTGGGGAACGTTTTTCTGGGTGAAGTATTTGTGCCAAGATTTGCCTACCAGAGAACTGTGCTTCATTCTTATTTGGCCTGGTGATTCAAAGCAGAAGGGTCAGATTTTTTGAAATATCCACTAATTTGGATGGAGTCCGCTGACCGGATGCGAGAATAGGCAGAAGGCTCCGAGCTTGCAGCACAGTACAACATACCAAAGGTCTCTGTTGTTCTCACTTTCTGGTAAGCAGATTGTGGATCTGTATACTGCACGCGGTGTCCTATTTCCATTTTTCCGGGTGATTGGAACATATCCTCACAGCAAGATACCTTGTGATTCCTGAGAACTTTACCCACTATTTTCCAGCTTATATCTTGTGTGGAAATTGATTTGGGACTTATTTTAGCGCTATTTTTTGCACATGTTGGTGGTGGTCATCTTCAGATACATAATTATTGTGCATCATTTATAGAATAACAGATGATTATGGGAGATATTTGATTATTATGGGCAGTCTGAGTAATATGCCGTGCACACAAGCTACCATATATGCTCCTAACCAGGACCAAGCAAGTTTCATAGCATCCACTCTCACCAAATTGAAGGGCTTTGCTAAAAGGTGTACTATTCTCAGGGTTATTTAAAATACCCCACTTGAACCCAGGATTGACACCTCACAGGTTACCTCCTGTATTCCTTATAAACGGTTGGCCTTCGTGCGCAAACACTTGTTGGATGCACAACTTATGGACATGTGGAGAATGGAATAACGTTTTTTCACTCATTAACACTAAAACGGGAAGAACTAAAAGAATTGTTCCACTTAGAGCAAAAAAAAACAGTATCGACTAATCTCCCAACGTATTTACAAATGGGGTAACAAACCTAGCAAATATTTAACTTGTTCATGTCAACGGAAGAAAACTGCCTCCTTTATAGCTAAAATCAAAACTCCTTCAAACTCCCTAGTCTTCGAAACGAAAGCCATAGCTCAGGAATTCCATTCATTCTACCAGCAGCTATACCACGTCCAGAAAAACACGACAGATAAGTCAGAAAGGGAAACCCTGTTCCAAGAATACTTCCTAAATGCTAATTTACCCAAGCTGCCAGTTTTATCCCTTGAGGAACTAGAAGGTGAGGTTACCACTTCCGAACTCCATGCGGCCCTTAAAGATATGGCCAATGGTAAGGCTCCTAGGATAAATAACTGAACTGTAACCTACTGTCGTGCCTTTGCAGACACATTACTTCCGCATCATTCGCAATATGCAAATTTAATCTCCACTGGTGGAACTCTAAGCCCAGAAACACTCTATGCACACATCACAATCCTTCCCAAACCAGGGAAAGACCCTGGTCTTTGCGGTAGCTATAGACCGAATTCCCTTTTAAACATCAACATGAAATTATATGCTAAAGTCCTGACAAACAAACTTCTCCCCCTGAACCCCCAATGGGTGTGGAGTGATGAAACTGGTTTCATACCCGGTAAAGAGGCTAGAGATAATTCATTGAGGAGCCTGTGTCTGATATTTTATGTGCGTTCGTTGTCCCAGCCCACCCTGCTATTCTCCACAGATGCTGAAAAGGCATTTAACAGAGTGGATTGGGACTACTTGATGGCGACGCTTTCCTTCCTGGGCCCAGGCCCTAAAATGTTAAAGAGGATTTCTGCACTCTACAATAACCCTACAGCCCACTCCGCATTAATGGCACGCTGAGCGACCCTTTCACGCTACATAACTATGCCGACAATATTTTATTCTACGTCCAACAGCCCAACATTACCCTCCCCAACCTGATGGCAGCATTTTGAATCCTATGGAGTCATCTCCAACTCTAAAATCAACCTGTCCAAATCTGAAATTCTACACATATCTATACCCCCTTGTGCGGTAGCCTTTCTCAAACCATCTTTTCCCTTCACTTGGCAAACTAGCTCACTGAAATACCTAGGCATCTTTCTTACACCTGACCCATCATCCCTATTCAGAGCTAATTACATCCCTCTCTTGAACTCTATCCGGAGGGACCTACATTATTGGCCTCAAATGGCCCACTCCTGCATGGGAAGAATTAATGTCATAAAAATGAACATATTGCCCAGACTGCTGTTTTTCATTTCAGATGATGCCATACAAAATTGCACCCGGGTTTTTCACTATCACAATGTCATTAATATGTAAATATGTTTGGAATCGCAAAAAACCTGGGATCTCTAGACAATGCCTTTTTAAACCGAAATCAGAGGGAGGGCTGGCACTACCTGCCATTAAGTTGTATTTCTTAGCAATTCTATCCAGGATATCAGATTGGAAACACCATAGGGAAACTAAACTTTGGGTTCAATCAGAGTAAGATCTATGTGGAAAGGACCTATTTACACAGATTTGGATCCTTAACAGATTCCACATACTGTCTGAAGAAGCCTCACCCCTGACCAGATCAACTCTTTCGACATGGGACGCAATTTGTAGATCACATAAATGGTATTATAACTCTCTGCTAATGCCTCTGACTGGTCACTCTTTTTTCCAACCAGGAGCTGATAATCTCCAATTTTGTGCTTGGTTCACACAAACACCTGATCTCCTCCACCAGGTCATAACCTCCAAAGGCTTGATCCCGTTGGCCTCCGTACAAACCATGTCTACAATATCTCACTTGGACATATGGAGATATCAAAAGCTCTCTCAGTTTATTAAAACACTGCCAAAGCCACTGAGGATGCTTGCTGACCTCACTCCCGTGGAATTCATCTTAGCCAATGCTCAATCTCCTCGTAAACATATTTCTTTATTCTACCAAGCCATTCTTTCATTAAAGCCCACACATTTGCTGTTGTTCTTATCTAACTGGAAAAAAGACTTACATTACCCTCTGTCGGATAATCAACATTACACTACCCTACAACTGGCTCACACCTCATCCATCTCTTCTAAAATTGCAGAAACAAATTATAAACGTTTGACAAGATAGCACTATCCTCTACTTACCATCTATAGAGTTTTTCCAGACGCTCCAGATCTATGCTGGAGAGGGTGTGGCAAAATAACTACCCATGCTCATATTTGGTGGTTCTGCCCCCTCATTCGCCCTTACTGGTTGTCTGTACTTCACTGGATAGACATTATACAAGGGTCAGCTGTTCCTAATGATCCATGGGCTGCTTTGTTTAACTGCACAAGCGAACCAGTAGGCAGATATACAAAATCCATTATACCTTCTCAAAGCAGCAAAATCACTAAATACTGGAAACAGGCTATTATACCGACTGTAAGCCAATGGCTAAAAGATGTCGATCATATCTACCACATGGAAGCTCTCACTCATGAATTCCGAGGTAAATCTGCGACCTCTAACAAAACCTGGTCATGCTGGTTCGCTTTTACATTCTCGTCAAGATACTCAGACATTATATCTCAATCTACATAAGTTTAAGCTTGCATTTCAGTAGTCAAAAATATCCAGAAGGCTGGTTAGACCTCCCCCCTCCCTTCTTCCTTTCTCTTTTCCTAGCCTTTATTTCTCACATCTTGGCTTCTCTCCCCTCTCTCTTAGTGTACAGCTCATGTTAACTTACCCTAAGGCTTTATAATGGAGTCTGAGGCTTAGTCCTCAGCATGCCCCAGGGAATTCTTGGCTAAGGTTTCCTGGAGACTGTGGACATCATTGGGCTCTTGTTGTTACTATTGATGTATTCTGCACTGTAAACTGTATTTAAAAGTTGTACTCTGAATAACTCTCTCAATAAAAACTTATTGAACAAAAAAAAAAAATCAACACTGAAAAGTGCCGAGAGACCCATCTGTGGGGCTTTTGAATCTGTGTGTACTACTATTCTGCCAGCTATTTTAGCCACTTCAATACCGGGCACTTTTACCACCTTCCTGCCAAGGCAAATTTCCCGCTTTTGGCGCTGTTGCACTTTAAATGCCAATTATGGTCATGCAACACTGTACCCAAACTCAATTTTTAAATAGAGCTTTCTTTTGCTGGTATTTAATCACCACTGGGTTTTTTATTTTCTGCTAAATAAATTAAAAAAGACTAAATATGTTGGAAAAAAAAACGCGTTTTTCTGTGTTTATGTTATAAAATTTAGCAAATAAATAATTGTTCTTCATAAATGTAGGCCAAAATGTATTCTGCTACTTTTTTTGTGAAAATAACCCACATCGGTGTATATTATCCATAAAATGTGGTATACAGTATATCTGAAAAAATGATCAATCTTGATGTACCAATGGACTCATTTCTTGATTGCCAGCACAATAGAAATACTACTTTTGGAAATTAGACTGTCCAAGGTATTTAAGTTTTAATTTTTTGTCATAATTTTTTTGGAAAACAAAAAAATTAAAAAAAAAACCTCACAATTTTTTTTTTTTTTTACATACTGTCATCAGTGCAGTACAGCGTCATCATATAACCGATGTGGTGGTTATCAGGGACGCTGACTGGTGACAGTACAAAAACAGTTATAATTATTTTTCTTTATATATATATATATATATATATATTTTTTTTTTTTTATTTTTTTTTTTTAACATTTTTTTTTTATTTTTTTTACGATTTTATTTTTCAACACACTGTGACAAGAGCAATATAAAAACAGGTCACATGCCTGATGAAGGGGTCCTGCGTGGCTCTGAAGCATTGCTATCTGCTGTAACAATGTGATTGCTGATTAAAAATCTTTGGACCCACTCTGAAGATCCTTGGTGTGCTGCTGAAAATTTTTGTTTTGACTTAAAATGGTTTGAGCCATTGGTCACTACAGCACCCACTTTGATGCACAGCCATTTCAACAGAAACGTATGCATTGGGATTAGTACGTTCAGAGCAATATAATGTTACCATAATAACATTGTACTACTCTGGGGAAGTGTTCAGGTTTTTTTTTTTTTTACATAATATGGTTGCTTATAGCAGTGAATTACATTGCTATAAGCAAGCATTTACTGAATGAAATTGAATCATTAAGTCTCTTTTGTTTTGATTAGCTGTGATTAGTCAAAGCTTATCACATGGTACAGATGGGCTGTGATTGGCCTTGTCTAAACCATGTGATCAAATTGACCAATCACAACTAGCAACACAATTGTACACAATGGATGGCATGAAAGGAAGCTATTCCTTGTGTACAATTACCATGTGGCCTTTTGTGAATCATCTCAGTGGTCACATGGTACAGGCAGAGAGCTGGTACTTTGATCAGTCATCGGCTGTGTCCTGTGGACATTGCTGGTGACAGATCCCGCCACCGTGTGGCCCTACGTCTGTGCGATAGACACTTCCTGACAGGACATCATATGATGTCCACTCAGTATAACAAAGCCACTACCCCCGGGCGTCATTTATCTATAGGTCGGACGGGAAGTAGTTAAAATGAAACTGTTGCTATCTAAAAACCACAATTCCATCTGGTTGTCATGTGAATTTATCCCTACTGTCAAGAAACCTTCATTTAAGACTACCCTAGTATTCTCCAAGCCTAAGCTTTGCCAATGCAAACATCTTCAGTTTAGTTTATTTTATGGAGTGTATTTCATTAGTCTGAGATGTATTGTTTTGGCTATGACCTTTTCAAAACGTTCCTTATGTATATGCTGCTGCAGTTTATTTACATATGGAATATGTCAATTTTTCTTACTTAAATGTTACTGCACACCAAGCATAAATCTCTTTAATGCACCCTCTTTTGTCATTTACAATATGTTTCTGTATGAAATAACAACTAAATTGAGTCACTAGCCTCAAGATTGATGACTCCATCTGTTTTGGAAAGTATTAAATGATTCTGTGGATCTATACATTGTCCATACCGGGCGCAGTGAGGGATTTATATGTGCTGTAATGGGAGAATTGACTAGTTACTGCATGGAATGGCATTACAGTTTAATGAATCTTCTTTATCAGTAAATAAGAATTTTCGTGTCTACTTAGATGATGGATTCCATTTGGTATAATGCCTGAAAGAAAAATAAGTGACCACAGAACATATATTTGTTTTTCTTGGTGTGTGTTATCTGATAGGTATCCAAGGAGATCTTAATAAATGTATATTCCGCCTAATGGGATGTCATTATCACATCCAAGCATGTCACTGAGTTGAAAGACTTTTTCGGATGGCGGGTTGTTTTTATATTTTCATTAAATGCAGAAATAGCTGATGGTTTAGTTGCTGAACCATTACTAGGCATAGAATCTGACAGCCACACATTTCACTCCAGTTATCAAGAAATATTGAAAAAATACATGGAATAACAGTGTTTTTCAGTTCCAGCCTTCAGGGCCAACGGTAGATGTTTTCCAGATCTCCACACAAGGGAAAATAATTGGCTAATGTAAAGCTTTTTATTTGTCATGGTACCAGTTAATACAACAGTTCTAATAGTGGAATATGGTACATTATTACTGGAGTTAGATGCTACTCATTTTATATGTCATTTAGACAACTTGTAACGGACGCCTGGCACCCCACCTGGGTGCCTTCACCAAGATACAGATTCCTCCACTCTGGAACCAGGAATCAGGTATTATAGCTGAGAATTGAACCCAAGAACTATATGACAGTAGCTTAGGTGCAAACTGGAACACTTTATTGAGAATTCACGCAGAATTTATACCACACAAAATCAGATAAGAGCTTGATCACATTTTCTTAACTACTTCCCGACCAGCTGCTGCAGTTTTTCTGCGGCAGGTTGGCACAGGTGCACGAATCGCTGCCATGGTACGTCGGTCACACATGCGCGATTTGAGGGCGAGCGCGCGCCCACCCACTCTAGACCGGCTCCAGTTCCAGTCTGCAATCCTCACAGACCTCTACAGCCCAGTGCAGGAGTCACCTAACATTGCAAGTCACATGACGTGACCCCCGAGATCCAGGAAGCAGAGCGGTGGTAGGTGCATCTAATTCCAGCATCCCAGCTCCTACATGCAGCCCACCCTGGAGGGTTTTTTCATCGGGGAATCAGAGGCAGGACAGCAGTTGTGCACACTGCAGCCCCCACGCTCCCCCTCACTCTCAGCTTTCATTCGTATCACCATCCTTGGTTTTTGAGCACAAGGAGCAGGGGCACCCTCACTGCAGTGACCGGCTCAAGGAGCTGGTGCATGAGCTCACACATGGACATGTGAGTACTATTGCACTGTTCATCACTCTGATCTTTGTCATGCTTTTCAGAGGATTATGAGCTCACACATGTGTGTGTGAGTACAAGTTGTACTGTTATTACTTCCAGCTCATTTCATGTTTTTTTAGCTCTTCACCCAATAAAGTGGCATTTTTACTTATGACTATACATGCTTCTGTGGACCAGCGCACTTTTTTATGATGTTCCTCTGTTGCTCACTTGTACATTGGGTTTGAGTGCAGTGGCCCTTTAGCATTCAAACACTCTCCACATTATTCACCTCCTGGAGCCCTTTTCGGTTCCAGCTCGAAATAAGAAGACATCCACTGTGAGTACACCAAGCAGTACACATAAGCACACTTTTAACCCCTTGATCACCCCCTGATCGCCCACCCAGTTAACACTTTCACTCCCTGTTACTGTGTCACCAAGTACAGTTTTCAGATTTTTCACTGATCACTGTGCTGGTGTCACTTGTGACACTAAATAGCATTAGTGTCGTTAGTGGTATGCCCAGGTAGGTTTAGGGTACCCCCATTAACCCCCTAATAAAGGTTTAACCCTCTAATCACCCCCCCAGTTAAACTTTTCACTCCCTGTCACCAGTGTCACTAGTATAGTGTACAGATCTATTTTCTGATCACCATATTAGTGTCACGGGTGACGCTTGTTAGCTAGTTAGCCAGTTAGTGTCACCGTCAGTTTTTTATAGCGCCGTATATTGCCTAATAAAGGTTTAATCCCACAATCGCCCCCAGTTAACCCTTTCACCCCCTGTCACTGTGTCACTAATATAGTGTACAGATCTATTTTCTGATCACCGTATTAGTATCACGGGGGACATCAGTTAGGTTTTAGCGTGAGTTAGTGATAGGGTCAATCCCAGACAACATCAGATTAGTGCCATGTACTCTAACATGCACACACACACACTCTATAGTTCCAATACTAGTATAGTGTCTGAACATATCAATATCTTTCATCTAATCAGAACTATATTAGCATCCCCAATAGTATAGTGTTCCCAAAAATGCGGCATTAGTAGGATCAGCCCAGACATCTGCTAGCACTTGCGTTCAACCCCTCTGTCCAGCCCAGCCCACCCAAAGTGCAGGATCAATAGATCACTGTCACTTTACATAACACAGCACACATAACTGCAGCGTTAGCAGAGTCACACCTAATCCCTGCGAACGCTAACAGTAAAGTAAAGTTGTTTTTTTGGTAGCCATTAAAGCAGTCTCTGACAACCAGGTGCTCTTTTACCTGTGAGTCACACTAGTTGTACCTGTAAATTTAGTGGCCAAAATGTCCAAACAGAGGTACTACACTTTGCTGAGCATGACACATGACAGCAATGGGGAAGCCTCACTGTCACATTCAGGCTCAGTATATGAACCTGTAGAGAGTAGCTCTGATGATGGAGTAGTGTTACCTACTAACGTCAGGCATACCTGACCCTTTCTTCTGTTTCTGAGGTGCAACAACTGCAGGGTTCTCCTATGGAGCAAAGAGCCAGTACTAGTGCCACTCAACCTTCTGGTGAACTGGCAAGCACCAGCAGCCTAGTACATCCTGATCGTAGACAAACCAGCACTGCAGTATCACTTAGTGACGTGGCGAGTCCCATAAGTGCAGTTCAAGCTGATGTGGTGGCTAGTACAAGTAGTGTCCCGCAGCTACCAAGAATTCAAAGGCAGGCCTGTAGAGCCCATAGTGCCCTTTCTGGTGCACTTGCAAACCCTGATTGGCAGCCAACCACTTCTGCAGCGCCTGTACTTACCACATTCACTGGCCAACCTGGAATTTGGGTGGAAACAGCGGATTTTACTTCCCTTGACTTTTATTCACTGTTTTTCACAGAAGATCTTTACAGATCTATTATGGACCAAGGCAATGTATATGCTGGTCAATTTATCACTGCAAATCCCCATTTGAGAACTTGCCTGGAAACCTATTATGGTTCCTGAATTTAAGACCTTTCTGGGCCTATCCCTCCTCATGGGCATAACTAAAAAGTGTGAGTTGCGGTCATATTGGTACACTGACCCAATTCACCATATGCCCATGTTCTTGGCTTCCATGGCCAGGACGCGATACGAGCAGATCTTGCGGTTCATGCATTTCAATGACAATAAACTTTGTCATCCTCAGAGTGACCCTGAATATGATCGGCTCCACAAAATTCTGCCCCTCGTTAACCACTTCTACCAACAATTCACAGCCTTGTTTATTCCTGATCAAGTAGTCTACGTAGATGAGTCCCTGATTAAATTTTCTGGCCGCCTTGCTTTCAAACAGTATCTCCCCAACAAGCGTGGCAGATATGGGGTCAAAATGTATAAGCTCTGTGACAGGGTACATATAGTTTACAAGGGAAAAGATAGTCACATGGAGCCGCCTAACTGCCCAAACTGCATAGGGAGCAGAGACAAGATTGTTTGGGACTTGGTGTCACCCTTATTCATAAAGGGGTACCACTTATACTTGGACAATTAGTACACAAGCATGACACTTTTTTATCACCTTTTTGATTGTGGAATTGGTGCATGAAGCACCATGCGATCTAATCGCCGGGGCTTTCCTCAACGGCTTGTAGATTCCTCAGTTAGATGGGGGGGAGGGAGAGCCTGCTTAAAGTGTAATAGATTGCTTGCAGTGAAGTGGAGGGACAGACAGAATGTTTTCATTCTGTCCTTCATTCATGCAGATATTACAGTCCAGATTCCAAAGGCAACTGGTGTTGTTGCGAAGCCCCTCTGTGCCCACGAATACAACCTTAACATGGGAGAGGTGGACTTCAATGACCAGATGATGGAGCCGTACTTAATTTCCTGTAAGGCCAGACGCTGGTACAAAAAAAGTGTCTGTATACTTATTTCAATTGGCTCTAGTGAACCCTTATGTGCTATACAAAGCGTCGGGATGAACTGGATCCTTCCTAAAATTCCAGGAAGCGATCATCACAGCCTATCTGTTTCCAGACGGTGCTGTGGCCCAGCTTCCCAATGCAAATGCAGTGAGCTGGCTCATGAGAGGCTCTCACGATACCTAAACCTGTGACTAAAGCGCTGTAGGATGTAATTTCACCACCACAGTTAAAAAAGAGCATATATGCTGAAGCATAGGGGCAGGGGTGGACACAGGGGTGGATTGCTCCTATGATTTGGCATATATTTTTAGAACAGTGCATGTATGCCCATCATTAGAGGTGGGTGGATGCAGGGCAATATTCTAATGTTGGGCATACCACTGATTGACCAATATGAATGGAGGAATCTGTTAGGTTCTCTCTTTTCATTTAACCCACAGGCTGCATGAAAAAAAGAACATTACAATATATGCCCAACAAGGACCAGAGACGTACTGGTATGTTGCTGGACTTTGAGTGGTTATACCGGAATGATACCTGCCGGTATAGGTATCATCTTGTTATTGATCTTTTCAGCCGGCGATCTGCTTTCATGTAAAAGCAATCCTAGTGGGTAATTAGCTGCTAGACTACTTTTACAAGCAGTGGGAGGGATCACCCACCCTCTCTCCATCTTCCACGGTTCCACCAGCTGACCATAGATCTGATCAGAGACTTGAATGGCTCCAACCATCTCTGTGGCCTAAGAAACCGGAAGCTACGAGCATCTCATCACTTCAGTTTCGTCAGATATAAACAGCGCCATTGGGAGATTTGGGAAAGCATCTTATCACACCGATCTTGGTGTGCTCAAATGCTTTAAGGGCTGAGAAGATATCTAGAGTCTAATAGACCCCATATTTTTCAAAAAAGAGTACCTGTTACTACATATTGCTATCACAGGGGATATTTAAATTTCCTATAATAACAATAAAAATGATTAAAAAAATGAAAGGGACAGTGTAAAAATAAAATAAAACCAAAATGAATAATTAAAAAAAAATTAAAACACCCCTGTCCTCCCCCCGTGCATGCACGCAAAGGTGAAGGCAAGCGTCGGTCTTGTGTCGTATGCAAACAGCATTTGCACCATGCATGTGAGGTATCACCGTGAACATCAGATCAAGGGCAGTAATTCTAGCAGTAGACCTCATCTGTATATCGAAAGTGGTAACATGTAAAGGCTTTTAACGACTTTTAAAAATGTATATAGTTTGTTGCTGCTGCGCGGGTGTCCGTAATGTTAAAGCATGTCATGTTTGGTATCTAGGTACTCGGCATAAGATCATCTTTTATATTTCACCAAACATTTGGACAATATAGTGTGTTTTTGTGCAATAACATTCAAAAAAGTGTTTTTTTTTTCCAAAAAAATTGCATTTGAAAAATCGCTGCGCAAATACTATGGGGAAAAAATGTAACCACCCACCATTTTAATCTGTAGGGCCTCCGGTTTAAAAAAATATATAATGTTTGAGGGTTCAAAGTCATTTTCTAGCGAAAAAAAAATAGTAAACAAAAAGTGTCAGAAAGGACTTGGTGGTTCAAGTAATTAGAAAATTGGGTGATGCGTGGCATAAGTTTCTAATGTTGGGCATAAAATGCCAGGACATTTAAAAAAACAGCTATTTACTGAGAGGCATGTTGAGATCACGGAATATTTTATATTTTGCCACAAGTTTCAAGAAAATTACAATATATATATTTTTATTTTACACAAAGTTGTCACTAAATGATATGTTGCTCACACAGGGCATGGGTATATGTAACATTACACCCCAAAATAAATTCTGCTGTTTCTCCTGAGTACAGGGATACCACATGTGTGAGACTTTTTGGGAGCTTAGCCGCGTACAGGACCCCGAAAACCAATCACCACCTTTGGGATTTCTAAGGGCGTACATTTTTGATTTCACTCCTCACTACCTATCACAGTATGGGAGGCTATGAAATTCCAATATAGCACAATCCCCCCCCCCCCCCTCAAAATGACCCAATTTTGGAAAGTATACACCCCAAGCTGTTTGCTAAGAGGCATGTTGAGTCTATCGAATATTTTATATTTTGCCACGCTTCAGGAAAATTACAACTTTGTTTTTTTTTACACAAAGTTGTCACTAAATGATATATTGCTCACACATGGCATGGGTATATATGAAATTACACCCCAAAATACATTCTGCTGCCTCTCCTGAGTACAGGTATACCACGTGTGTGTGAGACTTTTTGATAGCCTAGCTGCGTACAGGACCCCAAAAACCAATCACTGCCTTCAGGCTTTTTAAGGGCGTCAAATGGTGATTTTACTCTTCGCTACTTATCACAGTTTCGGAGGCCATGAAATGTCAAGATAGCACAAACCCCCCCCCCCCCCCAAATGACCTCATTTTGGAAAGTAGACACACCAAGGTATTTGCTAAGAGGCATGGTGAGTATTTTGCTGCTCTCATTTGTTTTGAAAAATGAGGAAAGAAAAAGGAAAATGTATTTTTTTTTCTCTTTTTTTTCAATTTTCAAAACTTTGTGACAAAAAGTGAGATCTGCAAAATACTCAACATGCCTCTCAGCAAATAGCTCTAATTTCCAAAATGGGATCATTTGGGGGGTGTTGTGCTACCTTGGCATGTCATGGCCTCCAAAACTGTAGTAGGTAGTGAGGAGTGAAATCAAAAATTTACGTCCTTAGAAATCCTGAAGGCGGTGATTGGTTTTCAGTGTCCTATACGTGGCTAGCCTGCCAAAAAGTCTCACACATGTGGTATCCCCATACTCAGGAGAAACAGCAGAATGTATTTTGGGGTGTAATTTAACATATACCCATGTCATGTTTGAGCAATATATAATTTAGTGACAACTTTGTGTCAAAAAAAAAATATTGTAATTTTCCCGAAACTTGTGGCAAAATATAAAATATTCGATAGGCTCAACATGCCTCTCAGGAAATAGCTTGGGGTGCCTACTTTCTAAAATAGGGTCATTTGGGGGGGGGGGGGGCCTTATGCTATCTTGGCATTACATGGCCTCTAAAACTGTGATAGGTAGGGAGGAGTGAAATAAAAAATGTACGCCCTTAGAAATCCTGAAGGCGGTGATTGGTTTTTGGGGTCCTGTATGCGGCTAGGCTCCCTGAAAGTCTCACACATGTGGTATCCCTGTACTCAGGAGAAACAGCAGAATGTGTGTTGGGATGTAATTCCACATATACCCATGGCATGTGTGAGCAATATATCATTTCAATGACAACCTTGTGTAATTTTTTTTTTTTTGTCATTTTTCAAGCACTTGTGACAAAAAAGTTAAATATTAAATGGGCTCACAATGCCTCTTAGCAAATTCCTTAGGGTGTCTACTTTCCAAAAAGGAGTCATTTTGGGGGGGGGGGTTTTGTACTGCCCTTACATTTTAGCACCTCAAGAAATGAGATAGGCAGTCATAAATTAAAAGTTGCGTAAATTCCAGAAAATGTACCCTAGATGTAGATGCTATAACTTTTGCCAAATAAAACCAATAAATATACACTTATTGAAATGTATTTACCCAAGACATGTGGTTGAATATATTTTACCCTAACTGTATGACTACAATTGAGTTTATTGGATTTTTATTATAACAAAAAGTAGAAAATATTATTTTGTTTCAAAATTTGTGTATTTTTTAGTTTATATCGCAAAAAATAAAAATCCCAGAGATGATCAAATACCAACAAAAGAAAGCTTTATTTGTGGGGAAAAAATTATGTAAATTTTGTTTGGGTACAACATTTCATGACCCCGCAATTACCAGTTAAAGCAGCTTAGTGCCAAATTGTAAAAAGTGCTCTGGTCATTAAGTGGGTAAATCCTTCCGGGGCTTATGTGGTTAAACAGGATAAATAGAGCAGATGGATCTTCCTAATGGGGACACAGACAACAAAAAAAATTGACAGGTGTTCTAATCCCTCTCCAAAAAAAGTTTTGACTGTAGTTACGCTTTAATTTGAATACCTACAGTCTGGAGGAAAATAGAAAAACAGAAGACATGATTGAAACCTTTAAAGTAGTTTTAAAATATATATATTTTAAATAATAAACATTTCTATACTTACTTGCTCTGTGCAATTCCATTGCACAGAGAGGCCTGGCACTTCCTTTTCTCAGGTCCCCTGCCGGTGCTGCTGACTCGTCTCTCTGTCTTGTGCCCCACAGGAAGCCACTTCCCATGGGGTCACTCGTGTGTGCTCGCTGCCGAGCCCTGTTGCTGCATTTATTGACACATACAGTGAAACTTGGCCCCGCCCCTGCTCGATTGTCACTGGCTTTGATTGAAAGTACCTTGAGTCCTTGGCTTCACCCCAGCAAAGCTAGCGAGGAACGGAAGTGAGGGAAGAGATGCAGACTTGCACAACTGTGGATCGAAAGAGGGCTCAGGTAAGTATTATGCCCAAACATTTATTGCCTTAATGCAAAGATGGCTTTAGAACCATTATAAATGCAAGGCTGTGATGTGATGACCCACCCCAGGATGTGACATCATGAGGGTGGGGCTCATGATGACATCATCTTGTGGCCCCGCCCCATGCCAATATAAGGCAACTGCGCAGCATGGACTCTGCATTCGAGTGGAAGAGAGCTACGAGTCAACATCTCCAGAAGAAGAAAGAGAAGTAGAAGAAGAAGCAGCGGCGGTAGAAGCTAGCCGGGGAAACAGCGGCAAAAGAGCAAAAGAGCAGAAGACCCCGCAGAAGACCCCTCAGAAGACAGAAGACCCCGCAAAAGAGCCGAAGAAAGAAGACGAGGGAGAAGGGAGGGGAGAAGATGCCGGAGCGGATTTAATAAAATATTTTAAAAAGCTGTGTAGTGTTTTTTTTTGTACACTTTTTTTCCCCCAGGTAAATGGGTAGGAGTACGATGTACCCCATACTCATTTACATAGGGTGGGGGGCCTGGCATCTGGGGGCCCCCTTTTTAAAGGGGGCTTCCAGATTCCGATAAGCCCCCGCCTGCAGACCCCAACAACCAACGGCCAGGGTTGTCGGGAAGAGGCTCTTGTCCCCATCAATATGGGGACAAGGTGCTTTGGGGTGGGGGGCGCAGAGCCCCCCCTGCCCCAAAGCACCCATACTCCCCATGTTGAGGGCATGCGGCCTGGTATGGTCCAGGAGGGGGGGGGCGCTTGCTCGTCCCCACCCCGTTTCTTGGCCTGCCAGGCTGCGTGCTCGGATAAGGGTCTGGTATGGATTTTGGGGGGGACCCTACGCAGTTTTTTTTTGGCGTGGGGGCTCCTCTTAAAATCCATGCCAGATCAAAGAGCCTGGTATGCTCTTGGGGGGGAACCCCACGCACATTTTTTGCGGGGGTTCCCCTTTAAGACACCTAGCACACAAGTCGCGCAGCAAGTTGGATCACCGTGATCCGACTTCTGGTGCGGCTTCTATTCAAATCAATGGGCTCCCATAGGGAACCATTGATTTTGAATAGAGGCAGAAAACGCAGCTGAAAGCTAGCGTGAAAAAACATGCATTGACGCCAATGCAAAATGCAGAGAAAAACTGCAATTTTTTCCCTGACGCCAGGCCCGGCGTTTTGCTTATTTTTTTGCAAACACCTGTGTGTATGAGGCCTTAGGGTCAGAAAGGCAGTATTTTCAATATCAAGTACATGACTTTAAACACCATTGTCATTCTGGGTGGACATCATATGACATCATTCCAGAATGCACGTTGTGGCACAATCTGTCTCCACCAGACACAGCTGATGGCTGATCAGTGTACCGCTGTTGGTACCATGTGATCGCTGTGACCAGTCACAGCAGATCACTTAAAATGATTGTAAAGGCTCGTCTTTTTTTTTTTTTATAAATAACAAACATATTATACTCACCTCCTCTATGCAGTTGGATTTGCACACAGCAGCCTTCCTTCTCTTCTAGGGTCCCTCTTATGCTCTCCTGGCTTCTTCCTCTTGTGAGTGTTCCCTCAGCCAGCAGCTCTCTATGGGGGCACCCGAGCCGAGTCAGAGCTCCGTGTATCCATTCAGACATGGAGCCCAACATGGCCCCGCCCCCTCTTTTCCCTGATTGGCTGACTGATTTTGATTGACAGCCGCAGGAGCCAATGGTGCCGTTGCTGTGTCTCAGCCAATCAGGAGGAATGTCTGGGATAGCTAAGACACTCGTGGACAATTCTGCAGAGAGAAGGGGCTCAGGTCTAGCAAAGCTTAGCAAATAATTTTCAAACTTGCAGCACAATTGCTTTCTATTGTGGAACAGGATATTCGCATCATCGATGTACAGCCAACAAATCTGCAGCAACTGCGTGATGTTATCATGTCACTATGAACCAAAATTGCTGAGGAATGTTTCCAACACCTTGTTGAATCTATGCCATGAAGAATTAGGGCAAAAGGTGGGCCAACCCGGTACTAGCAATGTGCACCTAATAAAGTGGATAAATATAAATACAGTAGCTCACAAAAGTGAGTACACCCCTCACATTTTTGTAAATATTTTAGTATATTTTTTTATGTGACAACACTGAAGAAATGACACTTTTCTACAATGTAAAGTAGTGAGTGTACAGTTTGTATAACAGTGTAAATTTGATGTCCCCTCAAAATAACTCATCACACAGCCTTTAATGTCTAAACTGCTGGCAACAAAAGTGAGTACACCCCTAAGTGAAAATGTCCAAATTGGGTCCAAAGTGTCATTATTTTGTGTGTCCCCCATTAATTTTCAGCACTGCCTTAACCCTCTTGGGCATGGAGTTCATCAGAGCTTCACAGGTTGCCATTGGAGTCCTCTTTTACTCCTCCTGACGACATCACAGAGCTGGTGGATGTTAGAGACATTCGCTCTCCTCCACCTTCTGTCTGAGGCCCCACAGTTGCTCAACAGGGTTTAGGTCTGGAGACATGCTTTCCCAGTCCATCATCTTTATCCTCAGCTTCTTTAGCAAGGCAATGATCGTCTTGGAGGTGTGTTTGGGGTCATTATCATGTTGGAATACTGCTATGCGGCCCAGTCTCCAAAGGGAGGGGATCATGCTCTGCTTCAGTATGTCACAGTACATGTTGGCATTCATGGTTCCCTCAATGAACTGTAACTCCCCAGTGCTGGCAGTACTCATGCAGCCCCAGACACTCCCATGACACTCCCACCACCATGCTTGACTGTAGGCAAGACACTTGTCTTTGTACGAAACCTGGTTGTCGCCACACACGCTTAACACCATCTGAACCAAATAAGTTTATCTTGGTCTCATCAGACCACAGGTCATGGTTCCATGTCCTTAGTCTGCTTTTCTGCAGAAAACTGTTTGCGGGCTTTCTTGTGCATCATCTTTAGAAAAGGCTTTCTTTTGGCATGACAGCCATGAAGACCAATTTGATGCAGTATGGTCTGAGCACTGACCCCCCCCCCCCCCTCAACCTCTGCAGTAATGCTGGCAGCACTCATACGTCTATTTCCCAAAGACAACCTCTGGATATGACGCTGAGCATGTGCACTCAACCTTTTTGGTCGATTATGGCGAGGCCTGTTCTTCGTGGAACCTGTCCTGTTAAACCGCTATATGGCCTTGTACACTGTGCTGCAACTCAGTTTCAGGGTCTTGGCAATCTTCTTATAGACTAGGCCATCTTTATGTAGAACAACAATTCTTTTTTATAGATCCTCAGAGAGTTATTTGAGAGAGTGAGAGTAATAGCAAAAAATGTAACACCGCTGCTCCCCATTCACACCTGAGACCTTGGTTTCCATCCTGGGTTTGGCATGCATTTGGCAAAATGATAGATACACCACTTGCTAAGGAGAGAGATATAGGGAAGGCTGGCGTACAAGCAGGGACAGCATGGGGACACGACTACATTATCCCTTCAGTTACTGGAGCTGCTACTGCAACCTCTTACATAATCTTCTGAGAGAAGCTAACTTAGCCTTGCCATTTTTCCAGTCAGCCACCCCTCTAGCAGATGCCATGCTGGGTAAAGTAGGCCATGCCTAATTGTGCTTTACTGTGAGCCTGTCAGAACCTCCTCTGCATACCTGTGTTGTTGATATGAGACATGCTGGTGCAAGATAAATGATTCTCTGATTGTCTTATGCTGCCATATGGGCCATTAATGCTGGGACTATCACACTGTATGGAGCTGTATTGGACTGGAGCGGAGTAATATTCACACTGTATTCGTTCAGGTATTATTGCAACTGTTACTGCAAGTGTTACTGGAACTGTTACTACAACAGTTATAGCAAGTGTTGTTACAAATGATGCTAACAATATTTCTCAAATACAACAACTTATAGCCTTAACCACTTCACCCCCGGAAGGATTTCCCACTGTAGGACCAGAGCACTTTTTGCGATTCGGCACTGCATCACTTTAACTGACAATTGTGCAGTCATGTGACGTTGTACCCAAACAAAATTGATGTCCTATTTTTCCCACAAATAGAGCTTTCTTTTGGTGGTATTTGATCACCTCTGCGTCATTTCTGATCACCACTATAAACAAAAAGAGAGCAACAATTTTGTAAAAAAAAACAATATTTCTTACTTTTTGCTATAATACAAATCCAAAAAAATATATAAAAAAACAAATTTATTAATCGGTTATGTCCGATTTATAGTTTTCCTTTTAGCGTTTATTGATTGGTTTGCGCAAAAGTTGCCACGTTTACCAACCATGAGAATTTGTTTCTGGCATTTTTTACATTTTTTTTTTAGTAATGGCGGCTATCTGCGATTTTTACAATGACATTTATACAGCGATCAGAAATTTAAATATCCACTGATTACTGTGTAAATGTCATTGGTAGTGAAGGGGTTAACCTGCAGGGGGAGATCTAGGGGTTAACTGTGTTCCCTAGGGATGTTCAAACTGTGAGGGGGCTGGGCTACCAGGGACATAAGAGATCTAACTGATCCCAGTGACAGGGATCAGTAGATCTCTTAGATGCCGCCTGTCAGAACGGGGAACCGCCATGTTTACATCGGCGGTTCCCCCTTCTTTCCCTCTGGCAGCTCATCGCGGCTCGCCGGCGGACATCAAATCCACCCGAGCCGCGGGCACACTCCTCCAGAGTGCGGCGGGCATGAGCGCGCGCCTCCTAGCTGCTTGTCCGTAATTCATCGCCTATTTACGGCGATTCGCAATATGCGTCCACGCTGTCCCCGTAAATAGCCAGCGCGCGGTCAGGAACCTGTTAAAGGGGAACTAAACCCATCAATTTAACAGTTTTAAAAAACAGTTATATTCCCAACACTTTCCAGGAATGTAATTTTCACATTTGCTTGTGCTCTCAACCAAACTGTCAAACCATCAAATGGCTGGCGTCATAACAGATCACATGTGCAGCACTATGGCAGTTGAAGATTAAATAGAGGCTAAGATGGCAGCTTCCTTGGCTGAAAACAATAGGGGGGGTTAGTTCTGCTTTTATTGATCTCTATATGCATGCTCGCCCCCTATTGAGTACTTCAACTCATGGTCCTGCCAAACATGCAACATTTTTGGCTTGTCCAGTATTTTTACAGCAACTGTCCATTAAAAATAAGACTGTAGGTTAGTAACTCTGATTAGTACTGAGAGCTACAGTTTAAAGTTTATTTTGCAGCTCGACTTGCAGATAAACTCTTGTGCCATGGTGCAATCATTATTCTAATAACGTGACTGTTGTTACACGGTATATGGATGTTTGGAGCTAGCCTACTGAGCTAATAAACAGTGGTATGAAGATACTGCAGGGGTAAACCTTCTGAGAAGTCTCAAATAGTAATACAATTCTAATTCTCCCATAATACCCCATTAGTGTAGCATTAGTGTAGCATTTACAATCTGATTTTAGCATTCTAAATTTTTTGCTTTTGCTTTTCTTAGACACAGCTTGAGCTTGCTCATTTCTTTATCTCAGCAGTGTCCCTGTATTCAATTTGTCATCAACATCTAACAATGGCCTATTTCAAAACATCCATATTTCAGTGTTCTTTTTTATTATGAGGTGATAGCCACATTCTATACATTTTTCTATTTTATATAATTACGTAGATTCCAACAAAACAATTGAAAACAAGCAATAAAGGTTGTTTTTCTATCAATGACCTCCAAAGTCTTTGATAGAAGGAAGACACTGAAAGAGGAAAAATAGCCATATAAAACTTTCAAAGAATACCCAAGTCAGCTTTATTTGCCATTACCAAGCGATCTTCAAGTCGAACATCCTATTATTTATTTTACTTTGTGAGAATGAAGGCAGCGTGACAGCATTGAGGATAGCGTAGTTATGCCACGAAGGTTAATTGTGGAAACCTCATTCAATTTATTGACAGTTTTTCCTTGTTTTGTCCATTCAGGCACAAAAATATAAGCATGGGCTTGGGTTTTTCACTGTTTGAAAAACCACATCAGTATCAATTATAAGAGTGTATTACTCAAATTATACATACACTATATAACCAAACGTATTGGGACACCTGCCTTTACAAGCACATGAACTTTAATATTGAGTTGGCCCACCCTTTGCAGCTATTACAGCTTCTACTCTTCTCGGAAGACTGTCCACAAGGTTTAGGAGTGTCTATAGGAATGTTTGACCATTCTTACAGAAGCACATTTGTGAGGTCAGGCACTGATGTGAACGAGAAGGCCTGACTCACAGGGGTTGATTTACTAAAGCTGTAGAGTGCAAAAAACGGTGCAGCTTTGGATGCTAGCCAATCAGCTTCTAAACTCAGCTTGTTCAATCAAGCTTTGGCAATACAACCTTGAAGCTGATTGGTTTCTGTGTGGAACTGCACCAAATTTTGCACTTTCAAGCTTTAGTAAATCAACCCCTCAGTCTCCACTCAAATTCTTCAAAAAGGTGTTCTATCGGGTTGAGGTCAGGACTCTGTGCATGCCAGTCAAGTTTCTCCACTCCAACCTCAATCATTCATTTCTTTTTGTACCTGGCTTTGTGCACTGGACCAAATCATTTGGTGGAGGGGGGATTATGGTGTGAGCTTGTTTTTCAGTGTTTGGGTTTGGCCCCTTAGTTCCAGTGAAGGGAACTCTTAAGGCATCAGCATACCAAGACAGTTTGGACAATTTCATGCTTCCAACTTTGTGGGAACAGTTTGGGGGTGGCCCTTTTCTGTTATTGGTATCTGTGTCTACACTAGTGAGATTCCCCCCTCTCTATTATTTCTGATGACCACTGCTGGTTGAGAAAGAGAAGGAAAATCCAAATTTTTAAGTTGTTCCAATGGGGACACTTGTTCTGGTGACAACTGTCTAGAGAGGATTTCCCCTTTTTTGAGATAATTGCCCACTCTTCCTGTTGTATGTACAGGGCAGGAAGTGAAGGGAAATCTCCTTAATGGGACAGAGATAGCAAAAAAGACAGAGGTATTTGAAATAAAACAGTAGGTTTTTGGCTTACAATATACTTAAAAGTGCAAGTTTACTTTTGTTGAGTAAAAAAAAAAAAAATACAATCTTATTTTGTCAGATGTAAACCTTAAATGTAGAGTAATACACTTTATTGCAGACTCTTACCTTCTACTGCCTGGTAGAAACACTCACAATTTCATTCCACTCACTTCCTGCTTCATGTGTGCTAAGAGAGAAGATCTGCCTGCTATGGCTGAGCAAGCCCACTGTTGCAGCAATAGAAAAATTGCTGGGAAAGACCAGAAGCCAATCACATGAGGAGGAAGTGACATCATTCCTAGAGGTGTTCTCTACACATAGCCTTTGGGAAGAGACATTTTAATTTTTTAGCAGTTTCAGAAAATCATAGCAGACTGTGGAAAGGTAAAACTAATATACAATGGCTTGGGTAGTGACTACTTATGTTTTTTAACCCCTTAATACACAGCTTCTGTAACATGTGACCACTGTGATTGGCTCTCACAGTGGTCACATGATTTTGCACCCAGCCACAGGCTCCCAATCAGAAGCCTTGAGCAAGAGATGTCAGTGTGCTGGGAGCATGCAATGACTGCACTTTTAGCACATAAACATCATGCCACTGTGGATGCATATCTGTCACAGCTGGGCATTAAGACTCACCTTTCTTGTCAACATATATATGCATTAAAGTTAACAAAAGTGGCGTCATTGTTTAGAATTATTTATAGTTTACAGCATTAGGGTATGTTGTCAGATTTTTTCTGGAAGAGCACACTTCCTAAAACCTTTATCCTCAAACATACAGTCAGATGCTGGCTCATTGCAAGTGATTGTAACTAGAGATGTGTACATTTTTTGGTCAGACTGCAATTGGAAAAAATGAAAACCAGGAAACTGGGAGGTATCCTGACCATCTACACCAGTGGTGGTCAATATCATTGATATAGCAGGTCTCAAGTATGGCCTTTGACATCAGAAAGGACTGCATGTGAAATTCTGTAAACGTAATGCTACGAAAGCTGTCCGAGATTGTGGACATGAAACCAGCGATGGTTAGAAACTTAAGATATGCAGAGGAAATTGTCAGAGACTGTAAACATGCTGTGGGAGTTGTTAGTAATTGGAGAAATTCTTCAGAAGACAGTTAGAGACTGGAGACACATGAGATGAAAACTACAGCCCCATTACTACATTTGCACTTACCACAGCACCCTTAAAAATGACCAGTGATATCGCTGCCACATCTATTACAAAAATGTTGGAACAAACGACAGAATAAGAGAAAAGAGAATCGACAGTACCAAAAAGTAAGGAGGTGTAAAAATAAGGCAACTACTTGTGCCCAGTCAAAAGAATATATTTCCTTTACTGGTTTGAGTAAATACCTAGGTATGGAGAATTTTGATTACTGTCATAAAATACTGATTTAAGGGTCTCCATGGGCCAAGGGGGTCGCAGGTTGGGTACCAGGTTTCTAGACTCCCATATTTCATCTAGACCACTGAGCTCATTTCTCAAGATACAGAGAGTCTACCATTTAAGACTGTGGTGGAGCTTTAGAGGACACTAGATGCCAGGCCCCAGACTGGGTTGAGGATCACATTTCTTCACCAGTCATAAACATAGGGACATAGGTGTGTACAGGGGGTGTGCTTGGGCACACCCTAATCACCCTGTGCGGTGCAGATTTCCCCTGCTGTTATTTCACTAAAACCCCCCAACAGGGCTCCTAAAAAAATTGTAAGCAATAATAAAAAATAAAAATGTAAAAGTAAATACAAAACTAATAATAAAAACCTACTGACACTGTCCGCTCATTGCCCTACTAACCCGCCCACAGCTCTACTGACATGACACCGCCCATGTTTTAATACATTTTAATTTTTTTTTTAAACGTATTTATAAGAGCGTGTGTGTATATACTGTATATATACATATATATATACTGTATATGCACACACAAACACACACACCCATGAATGTTTGAGCTCTGGGGTTCACCCCCTAATGCAATAGGCTGCACACACCTATGCATAGGAACCTTTGAAAATTATTAAGAGGCTTATCTCCCACACTAGTTTTGATCATCCAGTATGTGTCTAATAGGGACAAAATAATGGGGGAGATTTATGAACATGGATGCACATAGAATCTGGTGCAGCTGTGCATAATAATCAATCAGCTTGTAGGTTTCAACCCAGGTTCACACTGAGGGCTGGTTTTTAGTCTGCCTTCGGGGGTGATTTGAGAGACATCTGTGTGAGTTCATGCACAGATATCAATTCAAAGTGCAGGAACTACTTTTGAGAATTGGTGCGGCGCCACGAAGTCCGGGTCGCACTGATTCAGACGGTGCCATGGATGGCAATGGGCGGTGTTTGACATGTCAAATTGCATGTCAAAACAGCCCGATGTGAAAGTGGGCTTATTGGCAAAGCTTAATTGAACAAGCTGAAGTTAGAAGTGGTTACTATGCACAGCTGCACCAGATTCAGTATGCACCAGTTTTAGTAAATCCAGTCTAGTCCATCCCTCCCTACTAGTGTCTTTGACATGGTCACATGTTGAGAATAATTTTGCATTTGGGGTAATTGTTTTTAAATGTGTTTTTAAAGGTTGCTGCGGGAAGGGGAATGCCTCTGCCACCTAGGATTTGCTAGCAACAGGTTCAGGATCACCTCCCAGTGTTCAGTGCACTGATCTCCTCCTCTACTCCATGGCAAGAGAGGAGGAGCTATTAGTGCACTAGAACAGGTGGCTGTATCACAGCAGCTTTCTTGCCCAGCTTTGCTTCGGGAAACCCCCTGTACCCACCTAACCTCTCTTTGTCCCCTGCTAACCCATCTGTGTGCCCTGCTGACCCCTTTGTGTGTCATCCTGACCCCCCTGTGTGCCCTGCTGACCCCTTTGTGTGCCATCCTGATCCCTCTGTGTGTCCTCCTGACTCCTCTGTGTGCCCTCATGATCCCTTTGTGTGCCCTCCTGACCCCTCTATGTGTCCTTCTGACCCCTCTGTGTGCCCACCTGCTTCCTCTGTGTGCCCTGCTGACTCCTCTGTGTACCCTCATGATCCCTCCCTCCCCCAGTTTCATAAAATCCAGACCCCCCTGTACCATGCCCTCCAGACCACCCATGTAGTGTTCCCTCCTGTCCCCCCAGGACTGTGTCTTTTTAACCCCCAACACTGTACCCATCAAACTACCCAACCCTCTTGGCCTCACAGTTCCATATCCCCCAGACCCCCCTGTACCATGCTCTCCTGCCCCCCCAAGTACTGTGCCCTCCAGACCCCCTGAACCCTTGTGGTTCTACACCCTCCAGACCCCCCTGTACTATGCTCTTCTGACCACCCCCTGCACCAGGCCCTCCTGACCTCACTTGTACTGTGCCTTCCTGACCCCAACCGCCCACTGCTGCTGACCCCTGTCCTTTGCCTGACCCCAACCCCCCACTGCTACTGACCCCTGTCCTTTGCCATATTCTCTTCCCTGCTAGCCCTTGTCCCGCTCATCCCTCTCATCTGCCCTACTGACCTCTGTACACTGCTCTTCATACTACTGACCTTTGTACTGTGCCCTATATCCTACTGACATCTGTACACTTCCCTACATCCTACTGACCTCTGTAAACTGCCCTACCCACTACTGATCTCTGTAAACTGTCCTTCCAACCACTGACCTCCGCCACGGTACCCCAGTGATCTTTGCGGTCTTCAATGTTGTCATGGTAGCTCTCTAACTCTGAAAAGTTGCCTACCCCTGGTTTAAACTAAGAGTAAACACGGTATATTGATACTTGGTTGGTGTGGTTTTTTTTGCTTTCTTATTTTTAAAGTAGTTTTAAACCCTCAGTTTTTTTTAACTTAACAGATTGAGCACAATAAAATAAACATTACGCAGTAAACTATTTATTAAAATCTTATCCTAGTACTTGCAGTTTACAATTTTCAATTCTGACTCCTGATTAGAGTTGATCGAACCTCTGGAAGTTCGGGTTCTGTAGGTTCGGCCAAACTTCCGGACAAAGTCCGGGTTCGGGACCGGACTTGACCCGAACTTTGTCCCAGACCCCGAACCCCATTGAAATCCATGGGGACCCAAACTTTTAGGCACAAAAATGGCTGTAACAAAGTCCTGGCAAGTCCTAGAGGTCTTGCCATCCGCTGATCGGCATTTGACGGCGACAGAGTGGCTCTTGTAGGCAAAACGCCGTCATATGACGGCGGCTGCCAGATCGCGCGCACTCACTGTGTCTGGGGAGGGCCAGGGAGCGGGTGCGGCGGATTCGATCTCCGCCGGCTACCCACGATGCCCCCCCGGAGTGAAAGAACGGAGGTCCGTGTAAGTAAACATGGACCTCCGCTCTGTGAGGGGGGAAGGACTGTGATCACAGCCTTCCTCTACATGGAAGCTGTGATCACTTCCCTTCCCCTGTTAGGGCAGCCCCCATACAGTTAGTAACATGCCCAGGGAACACAGTTAACCCTTAGAGCGCCCCCTGCAGGTTAACCCCTTCACTGCCAATGGCATTTACACAGTAATCAGTGCATTTTTATAGCACTGATCGCTGTATAAATGCCAATGGTCCCAAAAAAGTGTCAAAATGTTCCGACATGTCCGCCCCAATATTGTAGTACCGCTAAAAATCGCAGATTGCCGCCATTACTAGTAAAAAATAAAAAAAAATAAAAACCCCAGAAAGGAATTCTCATCATCCGTAAACGCGACCACTTTTGCGCAAACCAATCAATAAATGCCAAATGCGATTTTTTTTATCACAAATATGAGGAAGAAAATAAATCGGCCAAAACCGATGAAAAAAATGTTTTTTTATATTTTTTTTTTGGATTTGTATTTTAGCAAAAAGTAAGAAATGTGGGTTTTTTTGCAAAATTGTCGCTCTTCTTTTGTTTATAGCGGCGATCAGAAATGACGCAGCGGTGATTAAATACCACCAAAAGAAAGCTCTATTTGTGGGAAAAAAAGGACGCAAATTTTGTTTGGGTACAACGTTGCACGACCGCGCAATTTTCAGTTAAAGCGACGCAGTGCCGAATCGCAAAAAGGGCTCTGGTCCTAAAGGGGGAAATCCTTCCGGGGCTGAAGTGGTTAAAATCATCTCCAAGTTCTATAGGGAAAGTTTCTTCCAGCTGCATAGAGAGCCATATTATTGTTCTAAAATCATCTCCAAGTTCTATAAGGAAAGTTTCTTCCTGCCGCATAGAGAGCCATATTATTGTTCTAAAATCATCTCCAAGTTCTATAGGGAAAGTTTCTTCCAGCCGCATAGAGAGACATATTATTGTTCTAAAATCATTGATTTTAGAACAATAACATGGCTCTCTATGTGGCTATTTTTGAAATGTCCGGGTTCGGGTCCGGGTCCTGGACACCCCAAAGTTCGGTACGGACCCAAACTTTACAGTCTGGGTTCGCTCAACTCTACTCCTGATATCTCTGCTGCTTCCCTGAACTTCTAGTCTTCGCAGCAAAGTCTTGACAGTGAGCAGCTCAGTCTCCAGGCAGTGTCTTAGTTTGGGGGTTTGTATTGATGCACACAGTGTAAGCAGACATAACTCCAGTCCGCAAGTGTCAAACTGGCAGCCCTCCAGCTGTTGCAAAACTAGAAGTCCCATGAGGCATTGCAAGGCTGACAGTTGCAAGCATGACTCCCTCAGGCAGAGGCATGATGGGACTTGTAGTTTTGCAACAGCTGGAGGGCCGCCAGTTTGACACCCCTGCTCTAGTCCCTGCATTCAAGGGTGGCTCCATATGATGCTGCTAGAGGAAGGAGCCACCCTGAAACAGGTAATCTGGGGCAGTAGTCATGGCACCAGCTTAAGCAGAAACATAGGCAATGATTTAAAGTGGAAGTAAACCCTCCTATGGGTTTCAGCCAAGGAAGCTACCATTTTGGCCTCTGTTTAATCTTCACTTGCCATGATGCTGCACATGTGATCAGTTATGACTTCAGCCATTGGATGGCTTGACAGTTTGGTTGTGAACACAACCAATGTGACAGGGAATGTAGCTGTTTTTGAAAATGTTAAAGTGGTTGTCAACCCGTGACAACCACTTTAACCTACAGGTAAGCCTATAATAAGGCTTACCTGTAGGTGCCCTGCATATCTCCTAAACCTGCATGGTTTAGGAGATATACAGTGTACTAGCATTGCCAACGTCATTCCGTGCCGTTCTTTCACTGTGATCGTGCCATGGCTGGCGGCTCCCGAGAAGAGGGGCTGAAGATGGACGCTGCCTGCACAGGGTACATCGCTGGACATCGCAGGCTTCGCTTGCAGGTAAGTGAGACATAATGGGCTACTATGCGATGCATAGTAGCCCATTATGCTTCTACTTTGCAGGGGAATATAGAGGAAGTAAACCCCATCAGGGTTTGCTTCCTCTTTAAATTAATGGATTTACTTCCGCTTTAATGATGAAGAAGCTACATACTCAGTAAGTGAATAAATAAGCTGCTGAAAGTACTTCAAATATTAAGGGTTTAATATCACTTTATTGATAGAAATATGGAGGATGCAACAGGCTACTTGTATAGAAAGACACATTCATTGAGGTCATCCTTGAGTCAAATATCACTGACCTGAAGTATTCATGCAGCCAGTGAAATGTTATGACACTGGATAGGATTCTCTTAATAGTGCATTGCCCAGCAGACTTTAATGGACAATAATATTACTCCCCTATTACTAGATATACTGGCTAAATCCACTGATCCCTTTTGACAAGAACAAATATCAATTTACAGAGAAACTTGGCCAGTTAGGTTATTGTCAACCAATTTTTATGCTGCATTGTGTTGGAGACAGTGAGTTAATTATAAATTCAGTAATACACTACTGTTGCTAAGAAACATTTATATTTTCTGCTCTGCTGCTTTCAGCCGTGGGTCTTCAGCGAGCATTAATCAGTTCTTGAAAATAAAACTTTAATATGAATTCTTTCATTTTGTCTTTGTAGTCACTGTGCAATAAAATTTAATAAACGTGTAGGTGTTGCAAACAAATGGAGCTTAGATCATCAAATACAGTAAAGGGAAACCTAGCCACTGTAAAATTCACGACTGAACCGTGGCAGAGAAAGTCACATTTTCAAACGACTAGAGATAAATGAACCGTTCAAAAATTTGCTGTGCCTTTGACTGGTGCGAATCGGACAAAACTTGCTTTGCTGATCTTTTCAGCAAACCAACAAGTCAGCAATTTCATTGTTTATCATGTGAAGTGTATGTTTGGCCAAAAATTTTTGTTTTTTAAGTTTTGGATAGGGCAGGAAAGAATTAGAACACCTTTGAAGTTTATTGCATCCCCTATGTAGATTCATCCTCTCTATTTGTCCTGAAGGCCATGATCATTGAGACAGAAAGTGAAACTGAAGGAGTACTTTTCAATCGGGACACTTGTTCAGGTGAAAGCTGTCTAAGGGTTCACTCAAACTGGCACTTTTAACTGGTCCTGGACACGGTTCACCCCCTTGGTCTGGTTTGTTTGCGTAATAAGTACTCTGAACCTTGCCCGGGAACAGTTAAGCATACCCTGTCCAGGACCACTTGGCAGAGGTGGTCCCCGGCAAGGTTCACTTGTCATCCAGAACAGTTAGGAATGAGGTGGCAGCCCTACACTACAGAGAGGAGAGAAACCTGAGAGCCCAGAAAAAAGTGTGTGCTGTGCTACCAGGACCCCTGGTGGAGACGGTTCACCAGGACCTGTCCCATACGAATTGACAAGGGCCCGTTCCAAGTCTCATGAATAATGCGTTTGTTTGGTCTGGTTCCCCCACTTGGCACAGGTCCTGGTCAATTTTCACGGTCAAACTCACTTGGGAATCTGTCGAAAGTGGACTTGTTCACAGGGCTAACTTTTCATGAGGAAGTCAAAGTGAAAGACAGAGTTACTAGTACCGGAAGTCCTGTTTATCTCTCCTACTTAGATGTATCCCCTACGTTATTTGAAGTTTCCACAAGATTAAGAAAGGACGGGATAGGTTTTGAATTTTTTGT
>BLSH010024985.1:65414-86421 GCA_018402905.1 Glandirana rugosa | reverse complement strand
TCTCACCATCCGTAAACGCGACCACTTTTGCGCAAACCAATCAATAAACGCCGATTGCGATTTTTTTTATCGCAAATATGAGGAAGAATATAAATCGGCCAAAAACGGTGAAAAAAATGTTTTTTTATATTTTTTTTTTGGATTTGTATTCTAGCAAAAAGTAAGAAATTTGGGTTTTTTTGCAAAATTGTCGCTCTTCTTTTGTTTATAGCGGCGATCAGAAATGACGCAGAGGTGATCAAATACCACCAAAAGAAAGCTCTATTTGTGGGAAAAAAAGGACGCAAATTTCGTTTGGGTACAACGTCGCACGACCGCGCAATTGTCAGTTAAAGCGACGCAGCGCCGAATCGCAAAAAGGGCTCCGGTCCTAAAGCTGGAAATCCTTCCGGGGCTGAAGTGGTTAAAAAAAAAGAATAATCATTTCTTATTCTTTTTATTATTAATAAATAGTGCTACATAGTACATTTGCACCTTGCTGTGCATTTCTTGCACAAAAATAAAAAGTGTGTCTACATTGTGGGTTTAAAAAAAAAAAATATTCTAAATACTACATTTGCGGCCAGCCGTGCATTTCTTGCACAAAAATTGCTGGTTTAAAAAAAAAAGAATAATAATGTATTATTCTTTTTTTTTATTATTAATAAATAGTGCTACATAGTACATTTGCACCTTGATGTGCATTTCTTGCACAAAATTAAAAAGTGCGTCTACATTGCTGGTTTAAAAAAAAGTATAATAAATAGTGCTACATAGTACATTTGCACTTTGCTGTGCATTTCTTGCACAAAATTGCTTATTGCCAGTTTAAAAAATAATATAAATTTGTGCTAAATAGTACATTTGCATCCAGAATGAGGAGAGCGTCAAATAAGGGACGTGGTCGTGCTGCTGCTGGTGTTGGTGAAGCTCCTGTTGCAAGGAGAGGACGTGGTCGATCTGTGCCAGCTACATGCACAAGTGAAACGCCTTCCTCAGGTACGAGCAGCCGACAGAACCTTAAACGTTATATGGTAGGCCCGAATGCCGCTCAACGAATGGTGACATTGGTGAGGCCAGAACAAGTACAGGAGATAGTAGATTGGGTGGCTGACAATGCCTCCAGTCCCTTCACATTGTCTCCCACCCAGTCTCTTGTTGAAAGCTCAGAGTTGGTACCTGAACCCCATGGCCATCTGTCTTTCACCTCAGCCCCTTGTAAATCAGCCAAGCAGTCTGAGCCCCAAGTCCTGCAGCAGTCTCTTATGCTTTTTGATGACTCTGCTGGTGTGCTTTCCGTGGGCCATCCACATAGCCCTGCCCCAGAAGTGGAAAACATTGAGTGCACCGATGCCCAACCACTTCTGGTTCAGGATGAGGACATGGAAACACCACCGCAGCATGTCTCTGATGATGACGAAACACAGGTGCCAACTGCTGCGGCTTTTTACAGTGTGCAGACTGCCAAGGAGGGCAGTGGTGAAGAGTGGGTGGAAAATGATGTGGAGGATGATGAGGTCCTAAACCCCACATGGAATGAAGGTCATGCGAGTGACGTGTGCAGTTTGGAGGAAGAGGTGGTGGTCGCACAGAGGCACCCGCACAGCAAAAGAGGAAGCAGGTTGCAAAAGCTGAGCGACCGTCCCCTAGACAGTATGCCTGCTACTACCCACCGCACCCAGGGACCTAGCACACCAAAGGCAGCTCAAAGGAGTTCCCCGGCGTGGCAGTTCTTCAGACAATGTGCGGATGACAAGACACGAGTGGTTTGCACGCTGTGCAATCAGAGCCTGAAGCGAGGCATAAATGTTCTAAACCTGAGCACAACCTGCATGACCAGGCATCTACATGCAAAGCATGAGCTGCAGTGGAATAAGCACCTCAAAATCCAAGAAAGGTCTCGGGCTCCTCCTGCTTCCTCTTCTGCTGCTGCCTCAGCCTCTTCCTCCACCTCTACAGTGCCAGTGTCACCTGCCACCCAGCAAACAGACGATGTGACAGCAATGCCACCATGTCTGCCATCGTCCCCAAGCATTTCCACACCATGGTCCCATGGAAGCTTATAGCTGTTCATCTCCCAAACACTGGAGAGAAAGAGGAAGTACCCCCCTTCCCACTCGCGATCCCTGGCCCTGAATGCCAGCATTTCAAAATTCCTGGCCTTTGAAGTGCTGTCATTCCGTCTGGTGGACACGGACAGTTTTAAAAATCTGATGGCGGTGGCTGTCCCACAGTACGTGGTACCCAGCCGTCACTACTTTTCCAGGCGAGCCATCCCTACCCTGCACAAACAAGTCAGGGACAAGATCAAGTGTGCACTGCGCAACGCCATCTGTGGCAAGGTCCACATAACCAGTGGACCAGTAAGCACGGGTAGGGACACTATATCTCGCTAACTGCACACTGGGCAAATGTAGTGGCGGGTGGGCCTGAGACGGATAGCAGTTTGGCGCATGTCCTTCCGCCACCGAGGATTGCAGGGCATTTCTCTTTGCCTCCTGTTGCCTCCTACTCCGCTTCCTCCTCCTCTACCACCTCCTCATCCGGTCAGCGTAACCCCTTCACCACCAACTTCAGCACATCCAGGGGGAAACGACAGCAGGCTGTTTTAAAACTGATATGTTTGGGGGATAAACCCCACACTGCGCAGCAGCTGTGGACAGGCATTGAACAACAGACCGATAAGTGGTTGTTGCCACTGAGCCTCAAGCCTGGCCTGGTGGTGTGCGATAATGTGCAAAATCTCGTAGCAGCTCTGGGCCTAGCCAGTTTGATGCACATCCTTTGCCTGGCACATGTGCTTAATTTGGTGGTGCAGAAATTTCTAAAAAACTACCCGGATATGTCAGAGCTGCTGCAGAAAGTGCTGGCCGTTTGTGCGCACTTTCGGCGTTCTCACCCTGCTGCTGCTCGCCTGTCTGCGCTGCAGCGGAACTTCGGCCTTCCCGCTCACCGCCTCTTATGCGACGTTCCCACAAGGTGGAACTCCACCTTGCACATGCTGGAGAGACTGTGCGAGCAGCAGCAGGCAATAGTGGAGTTTCAGCTGCAGCACGCACGGGTCAGTTGCTTTGCGGAACAGCACCACTTCACCACCAAAGAGTGGTCCTCCATGCGAGACCTGTGTACCATATTGCGGTGTTTGAAGTACTCCACCAACATGGCTAGTGCCGATGACGCTGTTCTCAGCATTACTATCCCACTTCTATGTCTCCTTGAAAAAACACTTCGGGCGATGATGGAAGAGGATGTGGCACACGAGGAAGAGGAGGAGGAAGAGGGGTCATTTCCACGATTATCAGGCCAGTCATTCACAAGTGGCTCGGAGGGTGGGTTACTGCACCAGCATAGGCCATGTAAAAAATTTTCAAGCCAGGGCACAGTTCTGGGGGATGAGGAGGATGAAGAGGAGGAGGAGGAACAGTGTTCACAGCAGGGTGGCACCCAACGCAGCTCGTGGGCATCACTGGAGCATGGCTTGGGGGATACGGAGGACACAGATGATACACCTCACACAGAGGACAGTTTGTATTTGCCTCTGGGCAGCCTGGCACACATGAGCAACTACATGCTGCAGTGCCTGCACAACGACAGCTGAGTTGCCCACATTGTAACTTGTGCTGATTACTGGGTGGCCCCCCTGCTGGATCCCCGTTACAAGGACAACATGCCGTCCTTAATTCCCTCACTGGAGTGTAATCGGAAGATGCGTGACTACAAGCGCACGCTGGTAGACGGGCTGCTGAGGGCATTCCCAAATGACACCAGGGACTCAGTGGAAGCACAAGGCGAAGGCAGAGGAGGAGGAAGAGGTCACCAACGCAGCTGTGGCACCGCCAGCACCTCAGAAGGCAGGGTTAGCATGGCCGAAATGTGGAAAAGCTTTGTCAGCAGCACGCCACAACAAACAGCACCACCAGCTAATAGGCAACGTTTTAGCAGGAGGCAGCATTTCAGCAACATGGTGGAACAGTATGTGTGCACACGCCTACACGTACTGACTGATGGGTCTGCCCCATTCAACTTCTGGGTCTCCAAATTGGGCACATGGCCTGAGCTTGCCCTTTATACCTTGGAGGTGCTGGCCTGCCGTGCAGCCAGTGTATTGTCTGAACGTGTGTTTAGCACGGCAGGTGGCGTTATCACAGACAAGCGCAGCCACCTGTCCACAGCCAACGTGGACAAGCTAACGTTTATTAAAATGAACCAGGCATGGATCCCACAAGACTTGTCTGTACCTTGTGCAGAATAGACATTTATATCGGCCTTACACAGCCATTGGTATACTTAAGTGAACTTATTCTTTTTTTTTTTTTAATATGTCTCAATGTTTTGGGGGCTACCACGATTAGAAAAAAAAAACAAACAAACTACTTGGCTACCTCCTCCTCCTCCACTGCCACTTCCACCTACACCGCCACGGTCACCGCCTCCTCGCCCTCCTACTACACATCCACCTCCTCCTCCATTTTTTATTTTTTTATGTGATTTTAAGTTATTTCCCTATCCACATTTGTTTACAGGGCCCTTGTCCTACTCATACCCCCATTTTGCTTCCTTTTGCAGCCCTCTAGCCCTTTCCAGGACTTTTTTAGAGCCATTTTAGTGCCCAAAAGTACAGGTCACCATTGACTTCAGGGGTTCGGGGTCAAGTTCGGGTCAAGTTTGGGGCCGAACTCGAACTTTTTTGCGAAGTTCGGCCGAACCCGCTGAACCCGAACATCCAGGTGTCCGCTCAACTCTAATTACAACCTTTTGTCTATATAAGAATGAACCAGTGCTGTTGCAGTTATTACAAATAAAATAAATAATCAATGACACCTTTGCTAAAAAATGTAGATCTCATTTATTCTTACAGAAAATAAGCTTGACATTAATCAAATATAACCAAATATGGGGTAGATGTTACAACCTTAAAAGCATCAAAGTTAGCACTTAAATTGCAATGTAAATAAACAGAATTTTACTAAGGAAAGAAAGGAAAGAGAAGGAACAAAGAACTATGGTGACAAAACATAAAGCCTTACGTCCCCATGATGCATGGACCAAAACAGGAAGTGGGGGTCTGTTTCACTGCTTTTATACCCTCTCTCTGCCCACTCCCACCCATCCAGGTAGAGGCATTCCCTGAGACATTGCCACATTCAGTCGGGGGGTGAATCATTTGGTCAACTGGAGAACATTACAAGTCAAAGACAGAGCATAGCCGCTTCCTTTCCCCCATCCCCTCAATTTAGTATTTGATGAATAAGACAACCCCTACACATAAATCCAGGGCTAGGTATATTGTCTGTACTCAGTCCCTTGCATTTCTTTGAAACTGACTCCTATCGAAAATCCACAATAATGTTCATTTCAGATGAAATATGAATATTTCCATTACAAGCGTACACTACGTGGCAGAAACGGTAGCTATGACACATGACCAATTACATAAATATCATAAAACCTGGAATGCCTACTTTATCTTCTTACATTCTGACAAGTGCAAAAAATTATTATGCACCTGAGACACTAGCAGCCATTCTTTGTTCTGTTCCCTTTCTAACAGTTTATCAAAGTGGCAAACATATTGTCTATATCCCACCTTGCATATATTTCTCCATGCTTTTGATTGATTCAATACTTGTACCTACTTTAGACCTATGAGTAAACACGTAAACAAGTGTATACCTTTTTAACTGAACAATAATGGAAACACCTTTCCTATATTTGATAATTATACCCTGACATATCCCTTTATATTCATGTGTACTCATCTATGTGTCTCTTATTTTACCACTGTAATATTTGTATTGTTTACATTTCATCACGTTATGGAACTATTGTCTAAGATCCCCCACGGGGATCTAGATTGTCATTTTCTCCTTTGTACTACAATTTGTAATGCATATTATTTCCTTTTACCAATAACATTTATTATATTATAACATCTATTGGAAAAAAAGCAATATGGCATAAGGTTGAGGTGCACATGGAGGTGTGTGGTTTTTTTGGGTGCACAGTGTTTTTACATTCAGTAAGGGTTTACATCTACTTTAAAGCGGAGTTGCACCCAAAAGTGGATTCCTTCTCCTCTGAGGTGTCACATTTGGCACCTATTGGGGGGGAGCAGATACCTGTCTTTAACAGGTATCCTGTTCCCACTTCCGGGAGACCGGGCCGCCACGGATTACGTCAGCAGCCCGATCCCCCTCCTCCTCCTTCCCCGCCGCTGAGCCAGTGAAAGAGCACAATGTGATTCGCACATGAACAGTAGGGGCCTGGCCATGAAGGCTACACTGCCGGGTTTCCTTACCCGAAATGGCCGCGGCAGCAACCGACCAGCCTCTCCGAAGATCTGTGGCGTTGCTGACATTGTTGGACTCCAGGACAGGTAAGTGTCCTAATGTTAAAAGTCAGCAACTACTGTATGTGTAGCTGCTGACTTAATTTTTAAAGGTGCGGTGAACCTCCACTTTAACAGACCTGCCAGTGCCTACAAGCTCTAAGTGAAACACTCCCTATGAACTATGTAAGCAACATTCCCAATATTTAGATGCTTGAGGTGATTGTAGCCATATTAATGCGCTTGCAATGTAAACAAATGAGTACTGTCCATGATACTTTTTTATTTGCACATTTTTAGGACATACTTTCAGGGTGTACCCCCTTTTTTAAATTCCAAGCAGTACTAATGCACAAAGTTTTAGCAGAATGTTAATAAGATCATCTCAGAGGGAAAAAAATCCAGCTAAAACATTGTGAATTAGTACTGCTTGGACCTTGAAAGGAGGTACACCTGGAGAAAGCTTGTCCTGAAAATTTTAATGTTAGTGCAAATAAAAAGTATCTTGGACAGCACTCAATTGTTCCTATTACAGATAAAACACATTGTTAGTATGGTTGCTGGGAACCCACTCTTTGTTGTAGTGAGGTTGCTGGCTTATCTAAAAGCCCCCTTATTGACCTTTCAATCAAAGTTTAAAGGCCAAGCAGTGCATTATTTAATGCTGTATAGCAAATTCCAGTATTATTTCACCGGGTCTGCCAAGCTCAAACATGCATGATTTGTGTGAAACTATGGTAGCAGAAATCCTGAACCTCATCCCTATTGTACTCCACTACTACCCCACTACTCTGAACATTGGCCGAGGAATGCTTCATGGTATATACAACAAGAAAGCTTTGCTTAAAAACTTAGCATAACTCCATAAACATATTTAGTTGATGAATTACAGTATGCTTCTACACCTATGCTGCTTTAGCGTAAAGTGTTACTAAACCCACAACAATAAAATCAGTCTATATATGCAGTGAAGCATGCTTGTTATACTCACTGTGGAACCTAAGGGGTTAATCCTGCGCATTGTGTAAAAAGGCTGTTTGATCCTGTCTTCTTTGATCCTCCCCTTTCTTCCACTGTCCCCAATCCATCTCCAGATAGTACAATGCCTTGGAGGCACTCTGCACATGCTCAGTTTGGTGTGTATTGCTAGAGAGTTTTATCTTGGGAGGGTGATGTGATCAGCACAGGGCCAATCAGGACTGTGCGGACAGAGGGTAAGGGGTTATGTTTCCTCGTAGGACAGTCAGAGGAGATTGAAAACTCCTTCAAACTTTAACCAGACACTGAAAAAGTCACAAGACTGCTATATACTGCTAATGAGAAATGGTATTTAGCAATTTATGTAAACAAGTGCCTGATCCCCTGCGCTACTATGTGTGCTAAATATAACTGTATATTATGAGTAAACAACAAGTGAAAAGGATAAGGGTTTGCTGCTAGATACCCAAATGTGTCCCTAAAAGAGAATGGGTGACAATTGAAATAGCATGCCTAAATGGTGCCTGTACTGTTTCAATTGTCACTTAGTATATAAAGCCCTGGGATGTCAGGAGACCCATTCCCTTTGAGAAAGTCACAAGGTGTGTGACGAAATGCATCAGAGGCAGGGCCTAGTGACATCAGCGCACATCCTAAGGAAGATTTTACCCATGTGACCTTTTTCTTACCAACAAAACAGCCAAGTGATCCTTAAGGGGGGTGCACGTTCTTAACCACTTACCGACCACAGTCTGACGATGACAGAGTGTCTCGATATCTCAAACTGCCGTCATATGACGGCGGCTGCGATATCCCTCACTGTGAGCTCGCTCCCGTGCTCACTGTGTTTGGGGGGGCCAGGGAGCGGGTAGGGCAGACTCAATCGCCGCCGTCTACCAGCGATGGCCCTCCGCAGTGAAAGAACGGAGGTCCGTGTAAGTAAACACGGATCTCCGTTCTGTTAGAGGGGGAAGGGCTGTGATCACAGGCTTCCTGTATATGGGAGCCGTGATCACTCCCTTCTCCCAGCCAGGCCAGCCCACACACAGTTAGAACACGCCCAGGGAACACAGTTAACCCTTAGAGCGCCCCCTGCAGGTTAACCCCTTCACTGCCAATGGCATTTACAGTAATCAGTACATTTTCATAGCACTGATCGCTGTATAAATGCCAATGGTCCCAAAAAATTGTCAAAATGGTCCGACATGTCCACCGCAATATCGCAGTACCGCTAAAAATCGCAGATCACCAACATTTCTAGTAAAAAATAAAAAAAATAAACACCCCAGAAATTAATTCTCATCATCCATAAACACGGCAACTTTTGTGCAAACCAATCAATAAACGCCGATTGTGATTTTTTTTACCAAAAATATGAGGAAGAATATAAATCGGCCAAAACCGATGGAAAAAATGTTTTTTTTATATATTTTTTTTGGATTTGTATTTTAGCAAAAAGTAAGAAATTTGGGTTTTTTTTGCAAAATTGTCGCTCTTCTTTTGTTTATAGCGGCGATCAGAAATGAAGCAGAGGGGATCAAATACCACCAAAAGAAAGCTCTATTTGTGGGGAAAAAGGAGGAAAATTTTGTTTGGGTACAACATCGCACGACCGCGCAATTGTCAGTTAAAGCGACGCAGTGCCGAATCGCAAAAAGTGCTCTGGTCCTAAATTGGGAAATCCTTCCGAGCTGAAGTGGTTAAATGTGCTATGTCCATGATCTGAGTGTACCAGGATTCAGTGCACCAACAAATGGGAGTTTTATGATTTTACTAGATTTTTTATTAATGTTTTAAAAGATTCAACACTATGTTAGTCCTTTCCATTTTTTTTTTTGTGAGCATTACTGCCCAAGGTTATCATAGGTTATCATAGGACACATTGCAAGCACCTGCCAGGATTTATTAGTGCTACAGATTGTTGCAAGCACCAACAGAGGATCCAGCCACCCACCAAAGGATTTATATACCCCTTAAAGGGGAAGGCGCATGGTGATCTGTACTAGGTTCAGAGTGGAGGTGAGCGCAAACGAGTGCAGGTGGAGGGACACTGGAGGGGTTGTTTGCGTGCCATCACAGTATATATAAATTCCCTTCTGTTTTGTTTTTTTGGGACTATATTTCATTATGCCATACCTACTCACCTGATACCGGCTTATTTGTATTACGCTCTTTATTTGTGTCATTACACTGGTGGTTTATTGGTTTTTAATCATTACTATTATGTTCACATTTTTTAAGGGGACACTTATGTAGTAGTTTTCATTGTTTTTTTAAAGTGGTGTTATCCACATTGGAGGATCCACATAGAGTACTGAGACCATTTACTTGTATGTTCATTAGGGTAGTGCTTTACCACTACTAGTATTATATTTAGCAGTTTATATTTACTAAAATAATTGCATTTCCGTGTTCTGTGTACTGTGGGAGACCAGACACAGTACAGTGAATGAGGGGTCCTAGATTTAGTAACACTTTAACATTTGACTTTGAATCTCAACTTTTTCATCCAGACCTACCTATATAGCCAGAGAGAACATTTTTTCTTTTTCTCAAGTGTTACTAAAGCCTTGTTTTTTTGCTATAAAAATAACAAACATGTTGAACTTACCTACTCTGTGCAGTGGATTTGCACAGAGCAGCTCAGATCCTCCTCTTCCCGGGTCTCTCTTCGGTGCCCCTGGCCCCTCCCTCCTGTCAAGTATACCCACAGCAGGCAACTTGCTATGAGGGCACCCGAGCCAAACTGCAGCTCTATGTGTCCATTCAGACACAGAGCCATGGTTCAGCCTGCCCCCTCTCTCTCCTGATTGGCTAACTGACTTTGATTGACAGCAGCGGGAGACAATAGTGCCGCTGCTTTGTCTTAGCCAATCATGGATGGCTGAGGCACTCGTGCACATCGCTGGATAGAAAGGGGGTTCGGGTAAGTATTAGGGTGCTGAGGGGTGCTGATGCACACAGAAGGTTTTTCATCTTAATGCATAGAATGCATTAAGATAAAAAAAAATGCCTTTACAACCATTTTAAGTACATCTTAGAATACTTGGGTGTTTTTTTCAGGATGATGTATTCTGGCTTTTTTATTGTTTTGAACAAATGCAGTTTGTCCAGTATTATTACACAGGATTTATATAGCGCTAACAGTTTGCTCTGCGCTGTGCTTTACAACATGAGGGCAAACAATACAGTTACAATACAATTCAATACAGGAGGAATCAGAGGGCCCTGCTTGTTAGCGCTTACAATCTAAAAGGGAGGGTCAAGTGATAGAAAAGGTAATAACTGTGGGGATAAGCTGATGGAGAAAATAAAAGTATAGTTGTTAGGTGGAGGCAAGATAGGCTTCTCTAAAGAGAAAAGTTTTCAGGGATCGCCTAAAAGTGGAAAGAGTAGGAGATAGTTAGTTAGATTGGGGTGGGGAATTCTAAAGGATGGGAGAAGTCCTGGAGGCGAGCATGGGAGGAGATGACAAGGGAACTAGAGAGCAGGAGGTCTTAGGAGGAACAAAGAGAACAAGTATTTTGAGACTAGGTTAGTGATGTAGCCGGGGGCCGAGTTGTGGATGGCTTTGTGCATTTTTGTTAGTATTTTGAATTTAATTTGTTCGGTGAGTGGTGGGCCAATGAAGGGATTGGCAGAGGGGGGTAGTAGATACTGAGCAGTTTGTAAAGTGGATGAGTCTGGCAGCAGCATTCATGATGGACTGAAGGGGGATAGTCTATTTAAAGGTAAGCCCATGAGGAGGGAGTTGCAGTAGTTGAGGCAAGAGATAACCAGGGAGTAAAATAGGAGCTTTGACATGTCATTGTTTAGGAAGGGGGAGAGTATTTTGGAGAAGTTGCGGAGGTTGAGTCGGTAAGCTTTGGAAAGTGATTGGATGTGGGGCCGAAAGGAGAGTTCATAGTCCGGGATAACACCAAGCACCCTGCCATGGTTGTGTCATTGATCTTGACAGAGAAGTCAGGGGAAGAGGCATGTGGGATAGGAAATATTATGAGCTTGGTTTTGGACACATTGAGTTTGAGGAAGTGGTGTGACATCCAGACTGATATGTCTGTTAGTAAATTAATGATACATGAGGAGACTGATGGAGTGAGCTGAGGGGTAGAGAGATAGATTTGGGTGTTGTCAACGTAGAAATTATATTGAAAGCCGTGGGAGGTTATCAGCTGACCCAGGAAGAAGGTAGATTGAGAATAAGAGAGATCCAAGAACAGAGCCTTGGGGTACCCCGATGGAGAAAGGGAGAGGAGAAGAGGAAGTAGAATTGTAAGTGACACTGAAGGTGCAGTGGGATATGTAGGATGAGAGCCAACAAAGAGCACAGTCATGGAGACCAAAGGAGTAAAGTTTTGCTGGAGGTCGCGTAACTATTTAATAACTTGTAAGATATTCACTGCTTGGCCATATTTCCAAGGGCATAAACACATTATGCTTTCGAGTTAAAGTGGCTGTCAACTCGTATCAACCACTTTAACCTACAGGTAAGCCTAGAATAAGGCTTACCTGTAGGTGCCTTGCATATCTCCCAAACCTGCACGGTTCAGGAGATATGCAGTGTTCTGCATATGCCAACATTATTTCGGCACATGCGCAGTGAAGAGACGGCCTCAGTGCCGTTTCTCAACTGAGACTGTGCCGCAACTGGCGGCTCCTGCACACATGCGCAGGAGTGACATCATGCGACTCCGGCCAGTCACAGAGCCAGAAATCGCGGCCCCGGAAAGGAGGAGGGGCAGAAGATGGATGCTGCCAGCACAGGGGACCGCGCTGGCGTCGCTGGCTTCGTTTGCAGGTAAGTGGCACATAATGGGTAGCCCATTATGCTTCTAATTTACAGGGGTATGTAGAGGAAGTAAACCCAATCTGGGTTTACTTCCTCTTTAAGTGTCATTTACATTAATTTGCAGTTATACTGTGGAAGCTGCATGTTTTGATAGAGGCATCTCTGTCGTTCACAGTCCTAGGCTAAGCAGTGCGACATCATAATTGTTGTATATATTGCAGATATCCATAGATCACGAGCATACTTATCAGGGAGATTTCTAAATATCTTTGTGTTGCACTCATATGACGAGACAAAACATATTAGCTTATGGGGTTCAATTACTAAAGACAAATAGGCTGTTCACTTTGCAAAAGAATTTTCACTTTGCAACAGAATTTTTCATTAACTTAGGGAACGTGGTGAAAATTCAGTTTGCAAAATATATCCAATTACATGCAAGGAAAAACAAAATATTTTTGCTTGCATAACATTGGATGACGTGAGTCATCAGAGCTTCAACTCATTGCAACACAACTGGTTGGCTCCTTGTGATACTTCCCCCTTTCTGAAATTGGCCATGCATTATACATTCTGATTGTGCAGTTTCTGCACAACCTCCTTTAGAGTTACCAAAACTCTGTATATGAAGGCATACGTAAATAGTCCATCTAACTTGTGCCAATTTAGACAGGTCTTTGCACGATATAGTTGACTAAGCAGTAGCTGTCAGACATAGTTTTCTAACTGATCTAATTGCACATTAACACCAATGAGCCTTGCCAACATTGTCTATGGATGCATCATAGCAATTAGATTGTTGCCAAATTCAGCCTCTTTTCAGCCAAACCAGCTGACTGCCAGATCAGAAAACTGTCACTTATACCTCTTAGAGTAGAGTATGAACTTCTCTCCTTTGATAAGTGCCTTCTTCAATGGAGCACTTGAAAGTAATTGTTTTTGCGTTTCTTCCAGCTTTAAATCCATATAGAATTGAATCATCTCTATCTGTTCTCAAAGTTCTGCCACATTTATGAAATACTGTAAGGATCAGTTGTGTTCATGAGTTAAATCCTGTAACAGGTCAAGGATCTATGTCTTGATTGAAACAAGTGGCATTTTTTCTCAAGGTTCCACCGTCTAATATGTAAACTGTTCCTTTGTAAACACGCTACTGTTTCCATTCTACGAGTACAATACTGCCTATGAAGAAAACAAGTGATAATATATCTTAAACCAGCAGAAGTATGGGTCTGGAACCTTCTACCACAGATTTAGTAAAAGCGTTTTTTACAATGGGAGTTGCACTGAGTTGACAAAGACCTCAACATTCTTGGAAACACAAATCAGGATATTAATACTTGTACTTTGAGATTATGATGTTAAATGCGTTTGAGATTATGATGTTAAGTAAATCATTTGGACAGAACATTGGCTAAGTAGTTTGCACTTCCGCCTAACAGCACTAGGGTTGTTGGTTCAAATCCCAACCATGGCATTACCTGCCTGGAGTTTGCATGTTCTCCCTGTGTCTGCATGGGTTTCCTCCCACACTCCAAAGACGAGCTGGTAGCTCAGTTGGCACTGTTTAAATTGGCCCTAGTATGTGAGTTAGGGACCTTAGATTAAGGCAGGGACTGATATGAATGTACAAAACAGTATGTGTGTAAATTGATGGTATCATATAATAACCAGTAATAAATACATTTCTGTTTCCAAGGTGGTTTTAGTGGTATTGATTGTTTAAAAGGTACACTGTATTATCAAAAGTATTGGGACACCTGCCTTTACACGCACATGAACTTTAATGGCATCCCAGTCTTAGTCCGTAGGGTTCAATGTTGAGTTGGCCCACCCTTTGCAGCTATAACAGCTTCAACTCTTCTGGAAAGGCTGTCCACAAGGTTTAAGAGTGTGTCTATGGGAACGTTTGACCATTCTTCCAGAAGCGCATTTGTGAGGTCAGGCACTCCTGTGGACAAGAAGGCCTGGCTCGCAGTCTACACTCTAACTCATCCCAAAGGTGCTCTATCGAGTTGAGATAAGTCAAGTTCCTCCACCCCAAACTCGCTAATCCATGTCTTTATGGACCTTGCTTTGTGCACTGGTGCATGGTCATGTTGGAACAAGAAGGGACCATCCCCAAACTGTTCCCACAAAGTTGGGAGCAAGAAATTGTCCAAAATATCTTGTTATGCTGATGCTTTAAGAGTTGCCTTCACTGGAAGCCCAACCCCTGAAAAACAACCCCACACCATAATCCCCCCTCCACCAATTGATTTGGAGGTGCGGCACAATACTTTTGACAATATTGTGTGGATGAGTGAGTTTGGGGTGGAGGGACTTGACTGTCCTAAGCTCAACCCGATAGAACATTTGGGATGAATTAGAGTGGAGACTGCAAGCCAAGCCTTCTCATCCAATATCAGTGCCTGACATCACAAATGCACTTCTGGAAGAATGGTCAAACATTCCCATAGACACACTCCTAAACCTTATGGACAGCCTTCCCAGAAGAGTTGAAGCTGTTATAGCTGCAAAGGGTGGGCCAGCTCAATATTGAACCCTACGGACTAAGACTGGAATGCCATTAGAGTTCAAGTGTGTGTAAAGGCAGGCACCCAATACTTTTGGAAATATAGTGCATCTTCATATGAAAAAATAAATGTATTTATGAGTTAGAAAAGATAGGTGGAATTTAAAAGTGTACCCAAAGTGTGTACTTCCTAGGTGAGCTGCCATTTCAACATTACAGCAAGCCATCCAACAAAGTGACTGCAATCCTGCTTAAATTGATTCTAGAGCTTTGATGAAGCAATCCTTGATGGAGCAAACCTATAGCTTACTAGCAAATCATTAATTGCACTGGTATCTCTTCTGTGATTTGGGGGGGGGGGGGGTTAACAGATAAGAGTTAGGTGAAAGGATTTAGACAGGAGGGTTAGGAATGATTTCGTGTTAATGGCATTTTGGAACATACAGACACTTAGCCATACATGGTTCAAATCTCAGCCAGTTCAGCAGGAACCGACCGAGATTTGAAACGATAATGGGCAGGTTGAATGTACCAAGCTGATTGATCGATCAACTTAAGTGCAACAAGCCTGCCAGATTCTCTTGCGATAATCACTGTTTTATCCCAGCGGGGACGGTTTCCCACGCCTTCCCCCGCTGGAAAAAGACAATGACCCAGCAGCAGGGATTACCACATCGACCCTGTTTATGCTAATAGGAGAATTGAGCAAATTTCTTTCTTGAAACCCGTGGTTGTAGGAAAGAAATGTGCTTTATGTATGGTCTGCCTTAGATGAACTGCAGAATTTCTACAAACAGTGCTGAGGACCAACATACTGGTTTATTAGACTGCCAAATCCATGCCATAAAGAGAACCTCTAGGTATCTGCATGTCATTCAATTTTGCTCCAGAGTACCATGGGATTCTTATAGAACATATTCCTTGGGTTCTCCAACAATGAAATCTCCCTGTTATAATTACTGATTCTATTTCTGTCCACCATGGAGTTTTGAGTTCTTTATGTGCTCCATCCTCACCTCCTGTTACATTTTCCATTATATAAAATAAATAATATAAAAAAAGCTCAGCAGTTGTGATTGGATAAAAGAATAGAAGCAAATTAGGGTTGATTTACTAAAGGGAGACAGTATACTAAGCTTTGGGGTTAATTCTTCTGCAAAATGTTACTTCCCTTGCAAAATGAACAGCTTATTTGCCTTTGATAAATCAACCCCATTGGAAAGGTCTTGCCTGCTCTCACCACTGTAAGCATGTACACATGTGGTCTGGGCAAAGCCCTTAAACCCTAACTGGCTCAGAATGCTGCCCTTTTCTTCTGTGAGTGCTGCTGTACAGGGTGAGAAGAAGATAATATCAACTCACGTTCAAGTACTTATTTACATACATAATTTCTATTTAAATGATGCATTAATCTTTTTTAACCAAGCATTCTATAGGTTGTAATGCCCCTTTACGAAGCAGAAATACAATATTTGCATATGAATGCATTCTTTAATACATGCTGTTCTAATACTTTGCCCTTTCGCTTTTCCAAACTCCTTAAATGATCAGTATTTTCTTTTAAACCACTATAAAGTTAACAGCACAAAGCCTACGCAAAGGCACAGTCAGACATTGACAGTAGGAGATGCAGGCTAAATTGATGTTTCTGGGAAGAAATTACAAAGCAGAATTGCCTTTTGCAACTCTTAAAACATAACTCCGGGCGCCCTTTACTCCTCCATCTCCTCTGTGGTACATTAATTATAGAAATAAATAAGTCCATTTATAAGGTGTGTAGAGCAAACTTTGTGCTAAGAAAATTGTGAGACATCATTAATAACAATGTAACAATTAGAGCAAATAAGTAGAGGAGATTCATTAGGACACATTTGTTAAAAAGGAGGCATAATACTAAGTTAGACCTAATTAACTGTAAATTATGTATCACCAAAATAGACCCTAAGGCATGAGCATTTTACTGGCCTCAGATGAGCTAACTTATTAAAGAAAAACTTTTTGTTGCAAAGTCAGCGACGTATGTAACACAACAATAAATATATTTGCTTTTTTACTTTAAACTCTAGAAGTACATTTCAATGAAAGGTAAAAATATATCCTGAAATGTAATGTTTCCTTCATATGTGTAGCCTATAAAGGAATCAAACAACGTGGTAAGGCACACCCAGTGCAGAAGTTCCCAATCATCTCCAGATTAGCAATTCTGGTATTGGAAGGCAATATTTCTAATCCAGATGGTGGCAACAGCAGTCCATGGCTGCATAATGTGTGATGGAACAGCCACCTATAGTCTCCACTGAAGGCTGTGTGACAGGGTGACAACGCAAGTGTGCAATTGGGAGACAGGGATAGATTATTGTCAACCTACAACAAGAAGTGTCTGAACAAATACCTTTATGGCAGGAATACCAAGTTAAATTTTAATGAATACGCATTTTAAAGAATAAAACATATTTCTAAAAAAATATTTGTTTGAATTTGTATGACATGGTAATGCTAGAGTGAATGCATGCTTTAAAATGGGAGTATTTACATGCTTAAATGTTTTTTAATTGCAGTAGGTCTGGAATAGGAGGGTGATTCAACTTAACCTAACTGTGAAGTTTCCAGTACAGGAGGGCTGATGTCAGACATTAGGATCTTTACTAGTCACAGACCCAAGGCTGCTGTTAGAAATCAGGGGACCCCATACAGCTTAACTGACAGGGCCCCCGCCCGGCCGTAAGTGACTGAGAACATCAGTCCCTTTCTCTGCAACCTCAGCTGCACAGATGAATGAATAGGAAGCACTGTGAGTCTTCCTGCTCATTCACAAACTCAAGCATAGTAAACATGGTAATGAACGGACACAGGGATGAGTGGTACCGATCACTCACTGTGTTCATTCAGGAAAGGAAGGGGTCAGAAAATGACATATTTACCTGCCCCTTTCTTCGCTCTCCATCCTGAACCTGTGTGCCTGCTACAGCCTTCCGGGCCATTATGGTTATTATTATTGCTACTACAACTATTATCCAAAGTTCTGGTCTCTAGTAATCTGACAATACTAGTAGTAATAGATAGGCCCCATCACAGAAAGTTCCAGGGTAAAAAATTCATAGTATTTATTGATACATAATGTTGAAAAAACAGCCCTGCAGAAAAAGATGACATGTTTCAGCCAGTGTTACCAACCGCCCTGGTAGGAAAAGCAAAAAATGTGCCTGGGAACCGCCTGTGCGCGTTCGCACGCACCTGTGCGTGCCATTGGCGCCAAAGCTGACTATTTAGCTAGACAGCACCTTGCAGCAGATGCTGTCTGTTTTACAGCATTCCCTGCACCTGTCACCCCCTGTGATTACTATTTGAGTGACTTCCTGCATCCGTGACCCCGGCTACTCCTGTGGACCTTGCTGATATCTGCCTGTCCTTGACCTCGGCCTGTTTACGACTATCCTCTTGACTGCTCCCTTGTACTTCTGCCGCCAGCATGTTGCCGACTCGGCCTGTACCTGACCATCCGTTTGCCTGATCCCTTTGTACAGCACTGCCTGCCAGTTGCCGACCCGGACTGTACCACTACCCTTCAGCTTGCACGAGCTTCAGCGGACTTCTGTCTACCATCTGAGAGTTGTCCAGCCCTCATGCCCCCCTGCGCTCCAGAGCTCCCTGTCCACACTACCAGGGGCTCTCGAACCAGGGCCTCAAGAGAGGTTGTCCCCGCATAAGCCAGACTCTACCACTAGGTACGTGGCATGTTCGTTAATTTATGGACAGCCAGGCTGTTCGTAAATGTCCGTTACGGGCAGCGGTGCCCGTAAAAAGATGGCCGCGGGCGAACAGCGCAACTGGGTATGCGCTGTTCCGAAGCCTGCCGGGCTGGGAGTGTCTCTGTTGCCTGGAACGGAGCACTGAACTGAGCACTGGTGGCCTTGTGCTGAGCCTGAGACTGTCACCATCAACTGACAGTGTGCATACTAAGCCAAGTATGGAGGAGGAGGGTGGGCATGGTGCAGGGGGTCAGAGGCTGTGTGGGCTTGGTGCAGGGGGTCAGAGGCTGTGTGGGCATGGTGCAGGGGGTCAGAGGCTGTGTGGGCATTGTGCAGGGGGCCAGAGACTGTGTGGGCATTGTGCAGGGGGCCAGAGGCTGTGTGGGCATGGTGCAGGGGGCCAGAGGCTGTGTGGGCATGGTACAGGGGGTCAGAGACAATTTTTCCTTCACAAATGTCATTTTGCTCTGGCTTTGTTCTAAACATCCCAGAGATGAGCCCTTTTATAGGCAGACTAAGGGACCCCAAGCCCCCCCCCCCCCCAACCCAAGGCACATTATTTAAAGGAATATTTCATTTTTATTGTTTCACTTTCAGCATTATTAAAATCACTGCTCCTGAAAAAACTATCAATTTAAAAAGTTTTTTTGCATTGATACATGTCCCTTAAGGCAGGACCCGGGTCCCCATACACTTTTTAGGGCAATAACTTGCATATAGGCCTTTAAAATGAACACTTTTGATTTTTCACCATAATTTGCAAATAAATTCTTTAAAAATCAGACAATGTGATTTTCTGGATTTTTTTTTCTTTCTGTCTCTCATAGTTGAAGTGTACCTATGATGAAAATTACAGGCCTCTCTCATTTTTTTTAAGTGGGAGAACTTGCCCAATTGGTGGCTGACTAAATACGTTTTTGCCCCACTGTATATATATATATATATATATATATATATATATATATATATATATATATATGCACTCACAGGCCACGTTCTTAGGTAGACCTTGCTAGTGCCAGGTTGGACCTGCCTTAATTCTTTGTGGCATAGATTCAACAAGGTGTTGGAAACATTCCTCAGAGATTTTGGTCCATACTGACATGATAGCATCACACAGTTACTGCAGATTTATCAGCTGAATTCTGACCCTACCATCTGAATGTCGCAGCTGGAATCGAAACTCATCAGCCCAGGCAACATTTTTCCAATCTTGTATTGTCCAATTTTTCTTTTAGAGATGGTATTCTGCATACCTTGGTTGTAACAAGTGGTTATTTGAGTTACTGTTCCCCTTCTATCATTTTGAACCAGTCCGTATATTATCCTCTGACCTCTGACATCAACAATTTTCATCCACACAACCTTTGACATCAACCAGACATTCTCCTCCACACAACTGCCTCTCACTGGATATTTTCTCTTTTTTGGACCATTCTCTGTAAAACCTAGAGATGGTTGTGCATGAAAATCGCAGTAGATCAGAAGTTTTCGCCAACCCATCTGGCTCCAACAACCATGCCATGTTCAAAGTCACTGAAATCCCCTTTTCTTACCCATTCTGATGCTCGGTTTGAACTTCAGCAGATCATCTTCACCATGTCTAGATGCCTAAATGCATTGGGTTGCTGCCATGTTATGGGCTGATTAGCAATTTGTTGTACCAAGCAATTGAACAGATGTACCTAATAAAGTGGCCAGTGAGTGTGTATATACAGTATCTCACAAAAGTGAGTACACCCCTCACATTTTTATAAAAATATTTTATTATATCTTTTCATTTGACACTGAAGAAATGACACTTTGCTACAATGTGTACAAATGTGTACAGCTTGTATAACAGTGTAAATTTGCTGTCCCTTCAAAATAACTCAACACACACAGCCATTCATGTCTAAACCACTGACAATAAATGTGAGTACACCCCTAAGTGAAAATGTTCAAATTGGGCCCCAAGTGACAATATTTTGTGTGGCCACCATTATTTTCCAGCACTGCCTTAACCCTCTTGGGCATGGAGTTCACCAGAACTTCTCAGATTGCCACTGAAGTCCTCTTCCACTCCTCCATGACGACATCACAGAGCTGAGGGATGTTAGAGACCTTGTGCTCCTCCACATACCGTTTGAGGATGTCCCACAGATGCTCAGTAGGGTTAGTGCTCTAGAGACATGCTTAGCCAGTCCATCACCTTTACCCTCAGCTTCTTTAGCAAGGCAGTGGTCATCTTGGAGGTGTGTTTGGGGCAGTGGCGGCTGGTGTATAAGGGGCACCTCTCCGCTGCCTAAAAAGAAAAAAAAAGTCAGTCCGGCCCCCCTGCGGGAGACGCCGGTACATTGACTTTCTTTTTTTTTTTTTTTTCGGCTCCTTGGCTGTCACCTGACAGCCTAGTAGTGAGCCTATTGGTCAGCCATTAAGGTCTATGTGTGTGAACAGGTCTGCGGCTCAGTGTGATTGGATGCGCTGGCCAGGGGCGGGTCACTGAGGCGGCGGACGTGACTCCCGCTCCCACAGAGACCCAGACCAGTGACCAACGGACTGATGGGGACAGCTGCTCTCCGCATGCCGATCTCTGCAATCTGACAGCCGCTGTCCTCAAGCCAAACTCTGCAACACTCCTGCCTGCCTGCTTATTAGATCGCGACTTCGGGGGGGGGGGGGGTTATTGG
>BLSH010024985.1:51072-61869 GCA_018402905.1 Glandirana rugosa | reverse complement strand
TCCCCACCTGTGTTATTGGCTGCAAAGTACCCCCACCTGTGTTATTGGCTGCAAAGTGCCCCCACCTGTGTTATTGGCTGCAAAGTGCCCCCTGTTTGTGATACTGGCAGCAAAAGTGTCCCCACCCATTTTCCTAATATGTTCATTATTATCATGACTTATAAGAAAACACTTTACCCACTTCAGCCCCGGAAGGATTTCACACTTTAGGACCAGAGCCCTTTTTGCGATTTGGCACTGGCACGCAAAGTGTGCGATCTTGCAGCCGCTGTCAGATGACGGCGATTTGTGATATCGCACCACTTTGTCACCGTCAAAAGTACCCCCACCTGTGTTATTGGCTGCAAAGTGCCCCCACCTGTGTTATTGGCTGCAAAGTGCCCCCTGTTTGTGATACTGGCAGCAAAAGTGTCCCCACCCATTTTCCTAATATGTTCATTATTATCATGACTTATAAGAAAACACTTTACCCACTTCAGCCCCGGAAGGATTTCACACTTTAGGACCAGAGCCCTTTTTGCGATTTGGCACTGGCACGCAAAGTGTGCGATCTTGCAGCCGCTGTCAGATGACGGCGATTTGTGATATCGCACCACTTTGTCACCGTCAAAAGTACCCCCACCTGTGTTATTGGCTGCAAAGTGCCCCCATCTGTGATATTGGCTGCAAAAGCGCCCCAAACTGTGATACTGGCTGCAAAAGTTCTCCCACCCGTGATACTGGCTGCAAAAGTGCCCCCACCTGGGATACTGGCTGCAAAAGTGCCCCCACCTGTGTTATTGGCTGCAAAAGTACCCTCACCTGTGATACTGGCTGCAAAAGTGCCCACACCTGTGATACTGGCTGCAAAAGTGCCCCACCTGTGTTATTGGCTGCAAAAGTGCCTTCACCTGTGTTATTGGCTGCAAAAGTACCCCCACCTGTGTTATTGGCTGCAAAGTACCCCCACCTGTGATACTGGCTGCAAAAGTACCCCCACCTGTGATATTGGCTGCAAAGTGAGTGACCCCACCTGTGATACTGGCTGCAAAAGTGCCCACACCTGTGATACTGGCTGCAAAAGTGCCCCACCTGTGTTATTGGCTGCAAAAGTGCCTTCACCTGTGTTATTGGCTGCAAAAGTGCCTTCACCTGTGTTATTGGCTGCAAAAGTACCCCCACCTGTGTTATTGGCTGCAAAGTACCCCCACCTGTGATACTGGCTGCAAAAGTACCCCCACCTGTGATATTGGCTGCAAAGTGAGTGACCCCACCTGTGATACTGGCTGCAAAAGTGCTCCCACCTGTGTTATTGGCTGCAAAAGTACCCCACCTGTGATACTGGCTGCAAAAGTGTCCCCACCTGTGTTATTGGCTGCAAAGTACCCCCACCTGTGTTATTGGCTGCAAAGTGCCCCCACCTGTGTTATTGGCTGCAAAGTGCCCCCCGTTTGTGATACTGGCTGCAAAAGTGTCCCCACCCATTTTCCTAATATGTTCATTATTATCATGACTTATAAGAAAACACTTTACCCACTTCAGCCCCGGAAGGATTTCACACTTTAGGACCAGAGCCCTTTTTGCAATTTGGCACTGCGTCGCTTTAACTGACAATTGCGCGGTCGTGCGGCGTTGTACCCAAACAAAATTTGCGTCCTTTTTTTCCCACAAACAGAGCTTTCTTTTGGTGGTATTTGATCATCGCTGCATCATTTCTGATCGCCGCTATAAACAAAAGAAGAGCGACAATTTTGCAAAAAAAAAACTAATTTCTTACTTTTTGCTAAAATGCAAATCCAAAAAAAAAATATAAAAAAACATTTTTTTCACCTTTTTTGGCCGATTTATATTCTTCCTCATATTTGCGATAAAAAAAATCGCAATCGGCATTTATTGATGGGTTTGCGCAAAAGTGGCCGCGTTTACGGACAATGAGAATTCATTTTTGGGGTTTTTATTTTTTTAAATTTTTTTTACTAGTAATGGCGGCGATCTGCGATTTTTAGCGGTACTGCGATATTGCAGCGGGCATGTCGGACTATTTTGACACTTTTTTGGGACCATTGGCATTTATACAGCGATCAGTGCTATAAAAATGCACTGATTACTGTGTAAATGCCATTGGCAGTGAAGGGGTTAACCTGCAGGGGGAGCTCTAAGGGTTAACTGTGTTCCCTGGGCGTGTTCTAACTGTGGGGGGACTGCCCTAGCAGGGGAAGGGAAGTGATCACAGCTTCCGTGTAGAGGAAGACTGTGATCACAGCCCTTCCCCCTTCACAGAACGGAGGTCCGTGTTTACTTACACGGAACTCCATTCTTTCACTCCGGGGGGGCATCGCGGGTAGCCAGCGGCGATCGAGGCCGCCGCACCCGCTCCCTGACCCTCCCCGAACACAGTGAGCAATCTTGCAGCCGCCGTCAGATGATGGCGATTTGCGATATTGCACCACTTTGTCGCCAAGTGGTTAAAGATGTATTTTTCCTTTATTAGCAAGATATATATGGCATGTTACATATTTATTTATTAATTTATTTATTTCAGGTACTTATATAGCACTGTCAATTTATGCAGCGCTTTACATATACATTGTGCATTCACATCAGTCTCTACCCTCAAGGAGCTTACAATCTAAGTCCCTAACTCACATTCATACATATACTAGGGCCAATGTAGACAGGATCTAATTAGGAGTGTGGGAGGAAACCAGAGTACCTGGAGGAAACCCACACAGGCACAGGGAGAACATGCAAACTCCAGGCAGGTAGTGTCGTGGTCGGGATTCGAATCAGCGACCCTTTTACTGCTAGGCGAAAGTGCTACCCACTACACCACTGTGCTGCACATATTAATATAATATACTGTTACTTTATACAAGCAGGTGGAACTGTGCACGTTTTCTTGTTTCTTCTTATCCCTTAGCTAAAACACAAACGTGTTTACAGCGTTTAATAGTTCAAGCTGAAATGTATGCACACACGTGAATGAATCTGAAAAGCGGTTCTTTTCCCCAACACAGAGACATGACATACTGTATTTTGCAAACTACCCTTCTGTAGCTAGTAGATTCAAGGAATATGGTTATAAATTACTAACTAGATGGCACAAAGTGTTGACTGTTTTACATAAGATTTTGCCCTTGTCTTCGGATTTGTGCTATCATTGTGAAGCTGCAAAATACATAGCGGCCAGCACAGTGTCTGATCCGACAGCACACAAACGATCAAAGGGTCTGACGATGTCAATCCTATGACAAAACATGTTGGGTGGTACCAGACGTGACGTAACCACACCCCTTGATCGTTTGTGTGCTGTTGGATCTGACACTGTGCTTGCCGCTGCAGTTGTATTATTATTTAGTGTCAGTCTACATTCAAATGTGAGTGCAATTCCTTTTATAAATAAATTACTTAATCGTAGTTACTGGATTACACTATGGTTCAATTTTTATTGCTTCCATGGTACACCATGTTGGCTGTGATGACCACAGGATAACACTGCTTGGATCACCACTGTTCCACCTGTGCAACTTCGTGCACAAATGTCTATGCAAGCTGCAACTGAAATTGTCAACATTATTGAAGGAACTACTTTGTCAAATTTGTGTGGCACCGCAAAATCAGTATCGCACCAATTTGAATAGTGCCATTACCAACATTAGGTGTGTGACTTGTATTGCGATTTGGACCTGTCAAATCGTGTGACAAGTCCCACCAGTGTGACTGGGGACTAATACAGTGATCAGTGCTAATAATATGCACTCTCGCTGTACTAATGACACTGGCTGTGAAGGGGTTACATCTAGGGCAGTCAAGGAGTAAATTGTGTGCCTAACTATGTGTAATGCGTGCTGATTTTTACTACAGATCAATTTGTTTCTTTCATCTGCTTTGCAGGGAAAAGAAACAAAGCAATTGTTTCCTCTGTTCAGAGCCTTGTGTTGTCAACACAGGGCTCAGGGCTGTGATTCGACATCAGCAGATCCCAGGCATGAATCATTGGTTGGTGCAGTGTGTTTTTTTTATTTTTCAATTTTTGATGACTCATTAGGCGGGATCTTCTTACAGACACGCGCTGTGTCAAATTACAGGGAAGTAGGAGGGCAGGGGTGCGTGCGTGCACACCCAGAACCCGGAAACAGGCAGTGGCATAGAGGGTTGCAGTGCCTGTAGGAGCTGCCCCGTCTCAGTATGCGTATTGCGGTGGGCAAGTGGTTAAATGGCTGATGTCTTGTCTTTCTAAACTCTTACTTTCTACTATTCCTTCACTTGTCCGTGTAGGAAAATGCAAAATAAAGAATTGTTAAAAAAAAAAGTGGTCCATCCTTATCCCTCTGAATGTTTTCCTCTAGACATGTGCATGACAAAAAATGTGTTTCATTTTGTTTCATTTAGATTTGTTAATCTAGTTATTTAGTTTTGTTAAATTCCGTTGATTCGTTCAATTCACATTCGAGATTAGTATTCGAAATCCGTATTTGGAATTCGTTTTTTTTTATTCAAAATTCGTATTTGGTTTTGATTTTTTTCGATTCAAAGTGATACAACTTGAATCAGTCGAAACAAAATGTTATGTTTTGTTCCATTCAAATGTGGAAAAGTGAACAAAAAAAAGAAAATCTTCATCAAATGATTACAATGACTCTGTAAATCCCCTTTGGCTTAACAAAAACAGTATTATTTAGAAATGGCACTCCAATAACACACACGGTCTTTGATTTTAGAAATATGTTTACAGTTCGAATTTGACTGTAATTCGATGTAAAATTCTATTTGGATATCAATTTAACCACTTGCCGGCCGTCAACTGCAGTTTGACGGCAACAAAGTGGCTCGATAACGCAAACCGCTGTCATACGACGGCAGCTGCGAGATCGCGCACTGTGAGCGCGCGCCGCCGGAGACGTCCTCGCACGCTCACTGTGTCCGGGGGGGGCAGGGAGTGGGTGTGGCGGCTTCGATTGCCGCCGGCTACCCGCGATGGCCCCCCCGGAGCGAAGGAGCGGAGGTCCGTGTAAGTAAACACGGACCTCCGTTCTGTGAGAGGGGGAAGGGCTGTGATCACAGCCTTCCTCTACAAGGGCAGCCCACACACAGTTAGAACACGCCCAGGGAACACAATTAACCCTTAGAGCGCCCCCTGCAGGTTAACCCCTTCACTGCTAATGGCATCTACACAGTAATCAGTGCATTTTTATAGCACTGATCACTGTATAAATGCCAATGGTCCCAAAAAAGTGTCAAAATGGTCCGACATGTCCTCCCCAATATTGCAGTAACACTAAATATCGCAGATCGCCGCCATTACTAGTAAAAAAATAAAAATAAATAAAAACCCCAGAAATTAATTCTCATCGTCCGTAAACGCGGCCACTTTTGCGCAAACCAATCCATAAACGCTGATTGCGATTTTTTTTTATCACAAATATGAGGAAGAATATAAATCGGCCAAAACTGATGAAAAAAAATGTTTTTTTGGATTTTTTTTTTTTGGATTTGTATTTTAGCAAAAAGTAAGAAATTTGTTTTCCATTTGCAAAATTGTCGCTCTTCTTTTGTTTATAGCGGTGATCAGAAATGACACAGCGGTGATGAAATACCACCAAAAGAAAGCTCTATTTGTGGGAAAAAAAGGACGCAAATTTCGTTTGGGTACAACGTCACACGACCGCGCAATTGTCAGTAAAAGCGACGCAGTGCCAAATCGCAAAAAGGGCTCTGGTCCTAAAGTGTGAAATCCTTCCAGGGCTGAAGTGGTTAAATGTCAAAAATTCGGGCGAATTTCATTTTGTTATTCTGAGCATTCGGTAAACGTTGTTTATACTGTAATTGGGGTATTCGGATATATCCGAATCTCTGAATACTCTCTGAATAATGAAAAAGTTGTCTGAATATTAATTCGGAACGAAACAAACTGCACATTCCACTTTACCAGTCTACTTTCCTCCTAAAATTTCAATAAGAGAGAGTGACTACATGAAAGCAGATACTACTGTGCTCTCTCTTCAGCTAACTTATAGTGTAATATCCGTTGTCATATATTAAAAATGTATTTGTAAATCAAAGATTTTATGTAAAGCATATATTAAAAACAGATCTAAAAAATAAATAACTCTGTAAAAACTCTTCAACCTATGAAAAACATAAAATGTAACCCAAACCATTATAAGTTCCTTTAACAAAAAAAAATCAACAAAATCTTGTTATGAACCATTTACTGTATATACTGAAATATATTAATATCCTATTTATTGCCCCTTTCCCAATAGTTCAACTAGACTTCCTTTGAAGCGAATATTGTCACTAATTATTAATTCAGTTGCCCTTCATGTACACTATACAGTTTCATGACTACATTATTTTTAAAATATATAAAATGATATTGTACTCATTGTTCATTCTATGCGCTTATATATGTATGACCTACAAGTGTACTAGAAATAAAACTGCAAAACTTCTAGACATGCCAGTAACACTCCGTTTTGTTTGATGGAGGATTTTACGACCCACTCTAAACTCTAAGTAATTTTGTTGCATAGTGTTTCGCAGTTAATAAACAACCAAAAGCAATCTGTTATTTTCTGTGGCGGTTTTCCATTCTATTAATGTTAGTTTACCGAGGTGAATGTGGGATTATTTAACAGTCTACTGAAAATGAAAAAAAAAAGTGTAAGAATGAGCGTAGACATCAATCACTTAAAACACAATCTTCATATTTATCTCTGACATTTTACAGTTCTTTATAAACCGCGCGTGAGACAGAAAATTGAAGAATTGCGCAGTCCAATGTCTATAAGAAGGTCAGGCAGATTTACTTTGAGTTTATGATGTTTTCCTGATGGATTGAAAGAAAGGTCAAGTAATCTGGACTTGCTTTGAACATACTGAGGCCTAGTACTACAAAAGATAGCTAGAGTCAAAGTGGCTTACGCCTCCTTGTTTGTTTTTAATATCATTTTTATTCTCTTTTGTTGTAGTTAATAAATTCTGTATGACTTCCCCTGGCCCTATCTATATCATCTGTTGTTAGCAAAAGTATAGTGGTTATCAGATACCAGCCCAGCAGATAAAACCATTTGTCGTGCGTGCACTTTCTAGAGATTTGGGATAATCGTGTCACATTATGTGGTCTATGAGAAACGCCAATATAATGGAATTAATCCTGAAAGTGAAACACGTTTTTGTGAAAGTCTGTACATTTTCTTTAAGGTGGTGAGTCAGTGTCAGAAAAAAACATCACTATACAATCCTGAAGGTTACTGTGGCTCAGTTAAGGGATACATGTTAGATGATTACGGTTAAATAATTTGTAATTATATAGACTTGTTTCCACTTTAACCGGAAAGTAACGTCAAACACATTAATAAAAAAAAATTGAGTCAAAGGTACTGTAACAATATAGCATGGAAATCCATGCAGGGGGCTTGAACCTAGAAACAAAAATATTATATACACTCACTGGCCACTTTATTAGGTAGACTTGTACAATTGTTTGGCTGATTAGAAATTTGTGTTACCAATCACATGGCAGCAACTCAATGCATTTAGGCATAGGTAAAGATAACTTTCTGAAGTTCAAGGTGAGCATCAGAACGGAGAAGAAAGGGGATTTTAGTGACTTTGAACGTGTCATATTTGTTGATGCCTGAGCATTTAAAAAACTGCTAATCTACTGGGATTTTCACGCACAACCATCTCTAGGGTTTACAGAGAATGGTCCAAAAAGAGAAAAATATCCAGTGAGAGGCAGTTGTGTGGAGGAGAATGTCTCATTGATGTCAGAGGTTACAGGAGAATGGGCAGATTAGTTCAAGATGATAGAAAGGCAAAAGTAAGTCAAAAAGCCACTCATTACAACCAAGGTATGCAGAATACAATCTCTGAACGCACAACTCATCGTACCTTGAACCATATGGGCTCCAGCAGCAGAAGACCACATTGTGTGCCGCTTCTGTCAGCTAAGAACAGGAAACTGAGGCTACAATTCGCACAGGCTCACTAAAATTAAACAATAGAAAATACCTTGCCTGGTCTGAGGAGTCTCGATTACAGCTGCGACATTCAGATGGTAGGGTCAGAATTTGGTGTAAACAACATGAAAGCATGGATCCATCCTGCCTTGTAGCAATGGTTCAGGCTGGTGCTGTAATGGTGTGGAGGATATTTTCAAAGTCTGCACACTTTGGGCCCCTTAGTATCAATTGAGCATTGCTTAAACACCACGGCCCACCTCAGTATTGTTGTTGACCATGTCCATCCCTTTATGACTATAGTGTACCCATCCTCTTTTTTTTTTATGTAATCTTTATTTATGACAAAGTAAAAAGGGATTCATACAAAAATCTGTTGTTTGTGGAAATAAGAGGCAATAATCAGTTAAGTAGATTGGTATGAACGTCCACACATTGTAAACATCTTATCAATATAAATCCAACCTGTCCCATAAGGGGACAAACCTGTTATTGGCATAAAGGTAGCCTACTGGTGCTACTGAGAAAATTTTTAGGTAGTTACACCCTGGTTCCCGGGGTGAATGGTCACTTCGGGCTGCCATATCCAGTGGGTTCCCCATCACATTGGCCCCCAGCAAGGAAGGGGGGCATATTATTACCTCCATCCAACCTTCTCCGACAGAGGGCCCAGCTCGGGGGGACATGCAGGAACATGGCACCGCATCCATTAGAATCCTCTCTCTGAATCAGAGAAGAGAGGGGTATTGATCACCAGAGGGGGTGTATCCATTGATAGCCTAATAGGCCAACGTTGCCCGGTGTCACAATTAGGGTGGGCATATGCATATCAGGTAACTCAACATGCAGACCAAATTTTTAGGAAAACAACAAAAGGAAGAAAGGGAAAAGAGTTAGAAAAAGAGATATAGTAGAGGAGAGGGGAAGGGGGGACTGTCCCTCCAGGCACCTACCTAAGCTTCAACCAGGGTATAATAGATGACTGCTCATACTGAAGATCAGCATCTCAAGAAGGAAAAAAATGGTAGCCATAATGGTCCACCCAAGTCTAGGTGAGAGACCTAAGCAGATGAGCTGGGCTGCCCAAGGTGACCACTAAGGGAAGGTTCAGCAAGCTCTAACAATGTGATGTCCAGACTAGATGAGACATGCCCCAGATCTGAAGTGTGTTCCAGCCACAGAGCCCATAAGGTGTTAAAAGGTTCCCTTGTACCTCTGAAAGTTGTCACCCACTCTTCCGCTTCCCTAATCTCCTTAATTTTCCAAACCCACACCTCCTGACTTGGAACATGAGCCTGCTTGCAATAAATTGGGAGCAGGCGTTTAGCAGCATTCAGGAGGTGTGGTAAGGCACTCTTCTTATATTGGTTAACTGGTATTGGAGGAATGTGGAAGAGAAAGTGCAGCGGAGAAAAAGGAATATCAAGGTCCAATACTGCCTTTATCTGTGGTCAGATATGGAGGGATATATCCATGATAACGCAGTGGACACCCTGTACCAGTGTGTCATTATCTTATAGTTGGTTTCTTGAGTTCTCAACTAAATAGAGCTAGAGTGTGTAAACTGATACAGGTGGGGTAGCTGCGCCCTGGAAAACTCCATCACCAGGTCCCTTTCCCATTCCATAATAGGGATGGGCCAAACACCCCCCTGTTCGGTTCACACCAGAACATGCGAACAAGCAAAAAATTTGTGCGAACATTCGAACACCGTTAAAGTCTATGGGACCCAAACATGAAAAATCAAAAGTGCTAATTTTAAAGGTTTATATGCAAGTTATTGCCCTAAAAAGTGTATGGGGACCCGGTTCCTGCCCAAGGAACATGTATCAGTGCAAAAAAAGTTTTTAAATGGATCGTTTTTTCAGGAGTAGTGATTTTAATAATGCTTTTAAAGTGAAACAATAAAAATGAAATATTCCTTTAAATAATGTGCCTGGGGGTCCCCTTAGTCTGCCTGTAAAAGGGCGCACCTCTGTGCCGTTTATAACATAGCCAGAGCAAAATGACATTTGTGAAGGAAAAATTGTCATTTATTATCGCGGCTGTAATGTATTGCCAGCTCCCGGCAATATACAGAAAAAACTTGCATAGGGTCCCCCCCCCAGTACAAACCAGATCCTTCGGGTCTGGTTTGGATCTTAAGGGGAACCCAACGCAAAAATGTAAAAAAAATTACGTGGGTCCCCCCTAAAATCCAAACCAGACCCCCGAGCATGCAACCTGGCCGGCCAGTATAGGGGGGTGACGAGCAAGCGCCCCCCCCTTCCTGAACCGTACCAGGCTACATGACCTCAACATGGGGAGTATGGGTGCTTTGGGGCGGGGGGGCGGGGGGGGCTCTGCTCCCCCATCCCCAAAACACCTTATCCCCATGTTGATGGGGACAAGAGCCTCTTCCCCATAGCCCTGGGCTGTGGTTGTGGGGGTCTGCAGGCGGGGGGCTTATCGGAATCTGGAAGCCCCCTTTAATAAGGGGGCCCCCAGATCCCGACCCCCCTCTATGTGAATTAGTAACGGGTACATCGTACCCCTACTTTACCTAATGTTGTCCCCTGTGAATAAAAAGAAAAAATTATTTCCTGAACAGGGATTAATAGAGGACGCAAAAAAAAAAAAAAAAACTGTGAAAACCACTTCGTCATCCCCATGCTACATGGGCAATGATTAAGTGTATCTCCCCCCAGCCCTAGACCCCCGGGGGAATAATTTCCCCCGAAGGTCTAAGGCTATTCGGGGGGCGGACGTCTGGGGGTGTTGGTGTCGGGTCCCGATACCCCTTCTCCGAGAACAGGGGTAGTTGTACCCCTATTCCACAAAACCCCTACCCCCTCGTCTCGGGGGCCCCCCC
>BLSH010024985.1:39715-51062 GCA_018402905.1 Glandirana rugosa | reverse complement strand
ATTATCTTATAGTTGGTTTCTTGAGTTCTCAACTAAATAGAGCTAGAGTGTGTAAACTGATACAGGTGGGGTAGCTGCGCCCTGGAAAACTCCATCACCAGGTCCCTTTCCCATTCCATAATAGGGATGGGCCAAACACCCCCCTGTTCGGTTCACACCAGAACATGCGAACAAGCAAAAAATTTGTGCGAACATTCGAACACCGTTAAAGTCTATGGGACCCAAACATGAAAAATCAAAAGTGCTAATTTTAAAGGTTTATATGCAAGTTATTGCCCTAAAAAGTGTATGGGGACCCGGTTCCTGCCCAAGGAACATGTATCAGTGCAAAAAAAGTTTTTAAATGGATCGTTTTTTCAGGAGTAGTGATTTTAATAATGCTTTTAAAGTGAAACAATAAAAATGAAATATTCCTTTAAATAATGTGCCTGGGGGTCCCCTTAGTCTGCCTGTAAAAGGGCACACCTCTGTGCCGTTTATAACATAGCCAGAGCAAAATGACATTTGTGAAGGAAAAACTGTCATTTATTATCGCGGCTGTAATGTATTGCCAGCTCCCGGCAATATACAGAAAAAATTTGCATAGGGTCCCCCCCCCCCCCAGTACAAACCAGATCCTTCGGGTCTGGTTTGGATTTTAAGGAGAACCCCACGCAAAAATTTTAAAAAAATTACGTGGGTCCCCCTTAAAATCCAAACCAGACCCTTATCCGAGCATGCAACCTGGCCGGCCAGTATAGGGGGGTGACGAGCGAGCACCCCCCCTTCCTGAACCGTACCAGGCTACATGACCTCAACATGGGGAGTATGGGTGCTTTGGGGCGGGGGGGGCTCTGCTCCCCCCCACCCCAAAACACCTTGTCCCCATGTTGATGGGGACAAGAGCCTCTTCCCCACAGCCCTGGGCTGTGGTTGTGGGGGTCTGCAGGTGGGGGGCTTATCGGAATCTGGAAGCCCCCTTTAATAAGGGGGCCCCCAGATCCCAACCCCCCTCTATGTGAATTAGTAACGGGTACATCGTACCCCTACTACTTCACCAAAAGTGTCAAAAAAATAAAAAACGCAGGAGATAATTAGGGACAAGTCCTTTATTAAAAAAGAAAAATAAGTGTCCCCCGTTGTAATCCATCGTCAAACACGGTGAGCAACAGACCCGAAAAAAAAAAATGCAACAGCTCCTCCTCCATGGGAGGGCTCCAGCCAACTGAACTCTGTTTGTTGTGAGACTTTATTTATACGGCAGGGCGGGTCCAGTCGGTGAGGTATGCGTATGACCTGCCCCTTCTGATGTCACATGACGTCAGAAGGGGTGGAGTCACTCGCTTACTAAAGGGCGCACCTCTGTGCCGTTTAGAACATAGCCAGATCAAAATGACATTTGTGAAGGAAAAATTGTAATTTATTATCACGGCTTTAATGTATTGCCGGATCCCGGCAATATACAGAAAAAATTTGCATAGGGTCCCCCCCCAGTCCAAACCAGATCCTTTGGGCCTGGTTTGGATTTTAAGGGAAACCCCGCGCAAAAATTAAAAATTAATTAATTAATTTTAAAAAAAAAATACGTGGGTCCCCCCTAAAATCCAAACCAGATCCTTATCCGAGCATGCAACCTGGCCGGCCAGTATGGGGGGGTGACGAGCGAGCACCCCCCCTCCTGAACCGTACCAGGCTACATGCCCTCAACATGGGGAGTATGGGTGCTTTGGGGTGGGGGGGCTCTGCTCCCGCCGACTGAGCTCTGTTTGTTGTGACACAATATTTATATGGCAGGCGGGGCCAGTCAGTGACGTATGCTTATGACCTCCACCCTCACATGACGTCAGAAGGAGTGGGGTCACTCAATTACTTCGCCGGGTGGCCCCGCCCTGCAATATAAATAAACTGTCATAACAGCGGGCAGATGGCGGGAGCCATCCCATGGAGGAGGATCTGTATGTGCCGTCTGTGCGCAATGCATTATGGGGTGCTCCGCGACACCCCTAAATTTGACAAACAGGCGAACTTACGTTTCTACTCGAACCGCGTACCCATCCCTATTCCCTAATATAAGCAAGCTTAGTCTTACAAGTAAAGGGGTACCCGCGCCATGGACTAATGGTAATTGTATTTTACCTAGCAGCTGCTGCTGACGTTCTTTAATAGAATAAAGAGTATGATATGTGCAAACCGAAAAAACAGCGCTTACTATGTACTGGGGTGACCTAGGTTTTGCGGTCTATATGGTTTCTTACCAAAAAAAAGGGTTTCTCCAACAGGTATAATCAGTGCAGTTAATCAAATTCTATAAACAATTATTTCCTACAAACTGTGCCAATAATAAATAGCAAAATGATATGCAAAATAAAGTGACATGTGCAGTTCGTGCAAAACCTATAGATAATATTGCAAGTCTGAAATAATTTTGGCTGTGCAATGCCACCAACAATGATCAAATATAAAGTGCAAAGTGATCACAAAAAATGTCCACATAAAGTAGCTTAATGATCAAATGATATTATAAAGTGCATGGTGCAAAGTGATCACAAAAAAAATATCCCCGAGAAATGTCCAAAATGGAGTATCTTAATGTGCAGTTTAATAATATTGAAGAGTGTCTTCCAGTGCTCTAAGTGATGAGATGTTGAGTTACAGTTTCCCAAGAAATTGTCTTCAACGGTGCAGGTGCTCCCCTGTGCAAATGGATAAGATTCCACACTTACCGGACCCCGTTGACTCCCCCAGTCATACGACTTGGGAGTGAATGCTCACTTGCGGTCTCTAACCCGACCGTGGGTAGGCTTCTGTTCAGCGGCTATCACCGTTCGCTTGCAGGGTTCCCCCCGATCCCGGCAGTATATTGGAAAGAGAAAAGAGAACTCACATCGCGCGACTCTTTTGGTATAGGGTTTATTCGGCCATAAAATACATGCACAAGTAATGTACAGTCTCCCGTGGTCGCCGCGACTCTGCAGTGTCGTTTTGCGTACCAGAGGGGAGTGGCCTTGCGTATCCTGCGTTCCAGCTGACGCGTTTCGTCACTTCCGTGACGTCTCCAGAGCCAGCAAATTTCCCGTTTTCACCAGGGATATGGTGAAACGGGAGATTTGCATGACTGAAAATCTGCAGCAATTGCGTGATGCTATCATGTCAATATGGACCAAAATCTCTGAGGAATGTTCCTAACACCTTGTTAAATCTATACCACAAAGAATTAAGGCAGTTCTGAAGGCAAAAGGGGGTGCAACCTGATACTAGCAATGTGTACCTAATAAAGTGGCCAGTGAGTGTATATTTCAGCTCATCATTCCTTATATGTGGCAGCTGCATTTGTTTTCTCTGGCTTTTTTTTTTCTTTTTTTTTTTTCTTGGCACTTACTAAACAGATATAACAAAACATGTTTAACCTCTCCAGATCCACACTATTGTCGAAGTATGGCTCCAGCGCAGATCTGAATTTCCGGAACGACGTCCCCTGTGCACGCTCCCGGCGCGCACTCACAGGCGGCAGCGGAGCGTGGCCGTGCCCATGGGTCGGGCAGACTCGATGTCCGCCCGTGACCCAAGATCGCCTGTCAGAGCTGCAGAATGAGGAACCGCCGATGTAAACACAGCGGTTCTCCTTTCTGTGAAGGGGGACATAACAGATCTACTGATCCCTGTGATTGGGATCAGTGAGATTTGTTATGTCCCGGCCAGCTCAGCCCCCACACAGTTAGAACACAATGAGGGAACACAGTAAACCCCTTCACTGTCCCCTTAGTGTTAACCCCTTCACTGCCAATGACATTTATACAGTAATCAGTGGATATTTAAATTTCTGATCGCTGTATAAATGTCATTGGTTCCAAAAAAGTGTCAAAAATGAAATGTCCGACATGTCCGCCCCAATATTAAAGTCCTGATAAAAATTGCAGATCGCCGCCATTACTAGTAAAAAAAATAATAAATAATAGAAATGCCATGAATCAATTCCCATAGTTTGTAGATGCGATAACCTTTGCACAAATATATATCAATATACGCCGATTGCAAATTTTTTTACCAAAAATATGTAGAAGAACATATATCGCCCAAACCCAATGAATATTTTTTTTTTTTTGGATATGTATTTTAGCAAAAAGAAAGAAATATTTTTTTTTTTTTGCAAAATTGACGCTCCTTTTTTGTTTATAGCGGCAATCAGAAATGGCGCAGAGGTGATCAATTACCATGAAAGAAAGCTCTATTTATGGGGAAAAAATTATAAAAGATTTGTTTGGGTACAACATCGCACGACCGCGCAATTGTCATTCAAAATGTGACAGCGCTGAAAGCCGAAAATTGGTCTGGGCAGGAGGGGGGGTTTAAGTGCCCAGTAAGCAAGTGGTTAAAGGTACATTTAACCACTTAAGGACTGGAAGGATTTCCCACTGTAGGACCAGAGCACTTTTTGTGATTCAGCACTGTGTCACTTTAACTGACAATTGCGTGGCTGTGTGATGTTGTACCCAAACGAAATTGACGCCTTTTTTTTCCCCACAAATAGAACTTCCTCTGCGTCACTTCTGATCACCACTATTAACAAAAAAAGAGCGACAATTTTGAAAAAAAAAAACAATATTTTTGACTTTTTGCTAAAATACATATCCAAAAAAAAAATTATAAAAAACGAATTTATTCACCAGTTTTGGCCGATATATATTCTTCCTTATATTTGTGGTAAAAAAAAATTGCGATCGGCATTTATTGATTGGTTTGTGCAAAAGTTGCTGTGTTTACAAACCATGAGCATTCATTTATGCCATTTTTACTAGTAATGGCAGCGATCTGCGATTTTTATCGGGAATGTGATATTGCTTCCAAAAACTTGTAGCTACAAAATGACTTTATATTTTTATTGATATGTATCTGGCAGATACTCTGATTCCAAAAGAGTCATCACAGATCATTTCAGAAGATCACAGGATATATGGTGAAATGCGTACCCACAACTCATCCTTGGGCCACACAATCCCCAGGTTGTCCCCCTATAACTCCAACCATGCTGTATTGCCACAACAGAGTACCTGCTACCACCAAGGAATTGGTTGGATTCAAAGATGTGCATAAGGTGGATCTGACAACTGGGTTTCAGTTCTGCAGAGCATCTTAGAGCTGCTGGAGGAGATGATATACTTTTGCATACACTGGGTAATAAGCCTTTATTGCAAATTCCTTGGATCATCATGTGAATTACTTTCCTCTATATACTTTTGCCTATGCTTCCTGATTTAGAGACTGCTGGTGGCTTCTCCCTGTGTTATGCCTCTGGGACAAAATATGCCTGGGGACCTTAGCAATTATAGGATTACAATTGACTTACCCTTTTCTGGCTAATCCAGCACCTTTGTTGACTTGTATGTTATTAAGCACTTCTATAGTGCTGTTGATTTACCAACATTGACTTCTTTCCTGCATATCAAGGTAGAACAGTTTTATGCTAATGGATATCTTGCTCTTTACTTGATGCTCTGGGAAAGACGGTCATATACTCTATAGATTTTGGGATATTTGCCCTTTATGGAAGTTGAAAACTCATTCTTTTCCATGTACTTTACCTGGTAGTTGACATCACTGCCTTCTGGAATTGTTATTGGGCTCAAGTGACCAAAGGAGCATACACTTATGTATTAGCCATAGTACTCTGCTCATACTCTGCATTTGTGCATTCAGACACTGGATCATTTTTATGACAGTATTTTTTTAGGATGATTACCTGAATAGATATACACCACCTTTGTATTTATATGCCTTTTGGTGACACTATATTCATATAACTTTCAAATAGAAAATTGCTTATGTGACAGGATTAAAGAGTTTTCTCTGCACAGACATTTTTTGAAGATACATCTTGGGACATCTGTTTCTTGAAAATAATTTATTTTGCCAGTGGTCAGGTTTTGTACATATTCTTACAAATGTTTACAGGGACTTTTTAGAAGTGGTCCTTTTTAGATAGTACATTTTTTTTAAACAGGATGACCTTTTCTCGGGGCTATAAATAAAATAGAATGCCCTTTGTATAATGTTGTGTTGGTCTATTCCTTAAAGAGAAGCTTCATTCCCCTTTCTCTTTTTTTCTTTTTTTAATCTCATTTTACATTCCATCTGGGTTGTCCTTCATAAACATACAGTTACACCCAAAGATAAAGTCAACACTCGTGTAATAAGTCCAGTGTTAGCAGCGCTTCCAGAGTAATATGGTAAATTGCAAAGCAAATAATGATATTAAATGTCGCCTATGGCCAATTGCGATTATGCACAAGCTGGCCTGAGTGCTCCTGCAGTGTTGGATTGGAAGCATACATTCTGGGTGTGATGGTCCTATGCTGAGTTCCCCACAGATATACTCAAAGGCGTTGTGTATCCATATTTCTGGTGAGCCTCCAATTTTTACCTTCTTGCACATGGTGAACAGAGGTGGAGGACACTGATTGAAGATTATTCACATAGTTTAAGAAGTTTTGGTTCCAGCACAGGCAATTTATTTTTCCTGGCACTGGCACTTTTTCACTGAACATTTAATATCATTATTTACTTTGTAATTTACCATATTACTCTGGAAGTGCTGCTAACACTGGACTTATTACACGAGTGTTGACTTTATCTTTGATTTTTTATTTAAAGCAGCAGCTGTGTGATTATTTATTTATTATTTAATTCACAATTTATGTTTTATTATATATTGTATGTTTTTTTTGCACAATTGGGTTCTTGCACGATTGTGTTTTAGCACCTGTAGCACGGGTTGTTACTTTTAGCGCGGTATTTGTATTTTATATAATACAGTTACACCCAGCACATCGAGAGATGCTCTGCAGTAACTCACAATTTCGCTCACTGGGTCCCACACTGCCATCTTCATCTCTGATGTCATCTGAGAGCTGGTTGTCCCTGCTTTGTTTTCAAGCCATGCCTCTGATGATGCATCACTACACATATTCATCAGGGGGCCAGCTTTAGGAATCAGGAAGAGACAACCATGCCCCTGATGATGCACTGTACATATGTAGATTGCTCCCCAGGGCAGGTTGGGAACATCATTCTCACCTAGATGAAAAACCTGGAAGTGTGGGCCAGCTAGCAAAAGGTAATTAAAGAAAAAATTATAATTGTCTATATGTGGGAAAGGAGGGTAGAGGAGGGAATTATGCAAGAGTAAAAGCTTTTTTTCGCTGCATCTCATATAAATAAAACATTTTTTTATTGTTGTCTTTCTCTTAGATCGTTGCCTTAGATCATTGTCCCCAAGAAATAAAGGGAATTCTAAAATTATGTAGGGCTTTGTTTACTAAAGCTGGAGAGTGCAAAATCAGGCTCACTTCTGCATAGAAACCAATCGGCTTCCAGTTTTTATGTTTCAATGGTTTTTATTGGTAAAGATTACGAAACATACAAAATAAAACATAAAAAGGATCGGCCCATGTAGCCGATTCAAGTAATTTAAGCATGGAAAACATAGACAAATATCCATATATTAAGGAGTATATCATAAATGGGTGAGATTAATATCAGGGAAAAGTATAAGTACTAGAACAAATACAAAACAGGTTAAAATGTAGAGGATATTGTTTTGGGGGTGGGTTTTTTTTAATGATTTGTTGTTATATGTATGTTGTATTTGTATTGATGGAAATTTGAAAATTAATAAAAAGAGATATTGCAAAAAAAAAAAAAAATGTAGAGGATCAAGAATGGAGCGTTGAGCAATGGCGAGATAAGAACCCCCCGACAATACGAGATTGGCTGCTTAGGGTTAAGCAGATAGAAGAAATGGAGGACCTAGTTCACCATGCAAGGGAAACCCCGACGAAGTTCCGCAAAACTTGGGCATGTTGGCAACATTTTAAAAATTCTGCAGAGTTTGATACCCTGTCTGCCACCAGCATAGGGCAGGACTCAACATCATCGGTCACATCCAGGACTCCTACTAACGAAACCTAATGCACACAGTGTTTTACTTTTCCCCACCCACCTACCTACCCCACCCCACCCCCTAACAAAAAAAAAAAAAAAACAAGTAAAAAGGAAACAATACACTCTTCCATCAAATCACTGGATCCAAAACCCAGGTATAATGACGTGCCTGTCATAATAGTTCACCTAGCCTACAATACCAAAAGAAAATCGCTGACTGATCGACCTTCTGGTGAGAAGCAAATCCTAGGGTGGAATGATCTCACTCCATGCGAAACCTGGGTAGCCTTGACTAGAAACAGCTCGACTTTCCCACGCACCTCCACACCAAGTTCCCCAATGGGGTGGACGGGCGGGGGAAACAAGTTATTCCGGACATCTGGGAGAAAGAAACGTTTAAGATACCACCTTGGATGCTTCTGTACTTTTGTGTCACTTGTTATTTGAGTTATACCATAGTTCCAGTTGCATCTGGACTTAGACATTTTGACTACTATGACTGTTTTGTTGTACGTCCAGAGCTTTCTTGTGCTTTTCTATGTAAACTGTGCATTGAAATCCAATAAAAATATTGAAATAAAAAAAAAGAATGGAGCGTTGACTTTGAATCCAGGAGGAATAGCTGTAAGAGGATCTTGAAGAAACTCCGGCAGGATAGTGGACAGGGGGAAACAACCTAGTCACCCCAATGGAAACAAACTGTGACCAGGAGGTCTCCTCACCCATGATTCAAATGATAAGCCAAAGCCAACTGATGGGTAATAGTAATGTCATTAATGAGGACTGGGCCAAAAAAATGTAAGAGTCTATGAAGCCAGAGGAGTCACCCAGTGTATATTCACAATTACAGCTTCCAGTTTTTATTGCCAAAGCTTAATTAAACAAGCTGAGGTTAGAAGCTGATTGGTTTCTATGCAGAAGTGAGCCTGGTTTTGCACTCTACAACTTTAGTATATAAACCCCACAGTTGTAGGTGGAACAGGCGATCAGGGGACATTTTATAAGTAGGGATGGTCCGGATGTTCGTTTGTTCATAGAACAAACAAACATATGGGGCGTTCGCGGCAAGATTGCTGTGCATTGACAGCTGCTGATTGGCTAAAGCATGAACCTGGCCTGTATGCTTTGGCCAATCACACCGCATACTGCTGTCAGAGCCATGATTGGCCAAAGGCAGGCTGCCTTTGGCCAATCATGGCTCAGGGGCTAAGTCCACGCCCCTCACTATATAAGGCTGATGCTTACATCGTGGCCATATATAGTGAATGAATGGAGATTAGGCAGGTATTTAGTGTAGTGTGCAGTCAGTCAGTGTAGTATATATTATACAGTTCAGAGTATATAGTGCAGTCAGTGTAGCATATATAATAAAGTTCAGAGTATATAGTGCAGTCAGTGTAGCATATATAATAAAGTTCAGAGTATATAGTGCAGTCAGTGTAGCATATATAATAAAGTACAGAGTATATAGTGTAGTATATATAATACAGTTCAGAGTATATAGTGCAGTCAGTGTAGCATATATAATAAAGTACAGAGTATATAGTGTAGTATATATAATACAGTGGAGAGTATATAGTGCAGTCAGTGTAGTATATATAATAAAGTACAGAGTATATAGTGTAGTATATATAATACAGTGGAGAGTATATAGTGCAGTCAGTGTAGTATACAGTTGTGCTCATAAGTGTACATACCCTGGCAGAATTTATGATTTCTTGGCCATTTTTCAGAGAATATGAATGATAACACAAAAGCATTTCTTTCAATCATGGTTAGTGTATGGCTGAAGCCATTTATTATCAATCAACTGTGTTTACTCTTTTTAAATTATAATGAAACAGAAACTACCCAAATGACCCTGATCAAAAGTTTACACACCCTGATGATTTTGGCCTGATAACATGCACAAGTTGAAACAAATGGGTTTGAATGGCTATTCAAGGTATTCATCCTCACCTGTGATCTGTTTGCTTGTAATTAATGTGTGTGCATAAAAGGTCAATGAGTTTCTGGACTCCTGTCAGACCCTTGTATCTTTCATCCAGTGCTGCACTGAATTTTCTGGATTCTGAGTCATGGGGAAAGCAAAAGAATTGTCAAACAATCTGCGGGAAAAGGTAGTTAAACTGTATAAAACCAGAAAGGGATATAAAAAGATATCCAAGGAATTGAGAATTCCAGTCAGCAGAGTTCAAACTCCTATCAAGAAGTGGAAAATGAGGGGCTCTGTTGAAACCAAACCACGGTCAGGTAGACCAACTAGATTTTCAGCCACAGCTGCCAGGAAAATTGTTTGGGATGCAAAGAAAAACCCACAAATAACTTCAGGTGAAATACAGGACTCTCTGAAACCATGTGGTTTGGCTGTTTCAAGATGCAAAATAAGGAGGCACTTGAAGAAAAATGGGCTGCATGGTCGAGTCACCATAAGAAAGCCACAAAGTATCCCACTTACAATACGCCAAACAGCACAGAGACAAGCCTCAAGCTTTGGAGTGATGAGACCAAAATTTAGCTTTTTGGCCACAACCTTAACTTCTACATTTGGAGAGGAGTCAACAAGACCTATGATGAAAGGTACACCATTCCTACTGTGAAACACGGAGGTGGATCACTGATGTTTTGGGGATGTGTGAGCTACAAAGGCACAGGATATTTGGTCAAAATTGATGGCAAGATGAATGCAGTAAGTTATCAAAAAATACTGGAGGAACATTTGCATTCATCAGCCAGGAAGCTGCACATGGGACCTACTTGGACATTCCAACATGACAATGATCCAAAACACAAGGCCAAGTCGACCTGTTATTGGCTAGAGAAGAATAAAGTGAAGGTTCTGGAGTGGCCACCTCAGTCTCCTGACCTCAATATCATTGAGCCACTCTGGGAAGATCTCAAATGTGCAGTTCATGCAAGACAGCCCGAGAATTTCCAGGATCTGGAGGCATTTTTCCAAGAGGAATGGGCAGCTTTACCATCTGAGAAAATTAAAATACTCATCCACAAATAACACAAAAGACGTCATGCTGTCATTGATGTTTAACCGCTTAACAACCGCCCTATAGACGATTGACGTCTACAGAGCGGTTGCTTAATTCTGGGAGGACGTCTATTGACGTCCTCCCAGAATCGCGCTTCCCGCGCGCCCCCTGGGGCGCGCACACGGGAACATCCGTGACCCACTTTCCGGCGAGTGTCGCCGGTAAGTGGTGCTAGGCACTAGTCAGCCCAGGGGGCCTGGGCTGCCAGTGCCTACAAGGGCACACGCGCGGGGTCCCCCGCGCGCCCTTCGCGCTAAGACCCTCCTGCAGTTATCTGCAGGAGGGTCTTAATTCGTTGGCGAGACATCTGCAGTTAGCAGATATCCCGCCAACAATTCGCCAATTTGTAGTTACTGTCGTACTGCAGAAAACACAATAAACACCTA
>BLSH010024985.1:0-23490 GCA_018402905.1 Glandirana rugosa | reverse complement strand
GTGACGGCTTGTTACCCGGAGTCGCGGCTGGTCGGTACACCGTCGTGAGACAACCGACCACCGTTCCATCCTCCTGAAGGATCTCTCCATCGGCCGACAATACTACACTGCACCTGGGTTCTTCACCATCTGCCCAGCCCTGTGGGGTCCTCCATGCCTGCCCTTTCCCTGGTGGAACTAAAGCTGGTTCTAACAAGCTGCTGACAAGACACTGTCATGTAAGTTACTACAAATAAACTTTGTTGTGTTTTTAACTCTTACTGACCTGGCGCCCTTCTTCCTTTTTATATGTTCTGAGGGTTCCCTAGCTTAAGGAGCTGCCAGCCAGATTTGATCCCATCCACTACATTTGGATTGCCTTTTTATGGATTGACTACCTTTCTACAAGTTTTATGAACTTAAGGTTCCTATTTTTTACTATTCTGAACTTTTAGGCCCCATCACCCTTATGCTGCTACCCCTTAACCCCCTACCTTATCCTCAAAGTACATGCTGCTATTGATGCTTAATGGTTAATGTTTTAATATTTGTGCAATATTTATCTATCACTGAGTGTGCTCGCTTACCGGTTGCTTTAACTGGGATTGTGTTTCTATATAATTTTTTTAGTAGTGTTAGTGGGGTTACTATATAAACCTCTTTTGAATTATTTCCTACCAATATTATTTAAGAAAGCATTAGTCTCCACCATTTTTGTTGATATATTTATACACTGACAGTTCTGTATCTGATATAAGGGCAGTACATATCCTATTGATAATGGTTTATAATCAGGTATTGGGGTGGTCCCAGATAAGCAGATTGCTGCTGTACATACTTACCTTTCCATTACTACCCTCATGCTTTAACTGCTGGAGAGTGTAGAAATCATTCAATGCTTCCAGATATGGAGAATGTGTAATTTCATCTCCTTCCTCTCACGTGACAGTGTTGGTGCCTGGTGATTGGCACAGCATTGTCACCTGCAAAGTAGATAATCCTCAACCCTATAAAAGTTCCAACTGAGTTACTGTGAGCCCTCCCTTTCTTGTTACTGGCAGCTAAACAGTGGGGGAGTAAAGGAAAGGTGTTTATGCCACCCCCTGCAGCAAAGGGTGGCATTGATGGGAACTGCTTTGCAGTCCATTAACAAAGCACTGTTCCACTTTAAGCTGTTTGAAGTTAGATATTCAGGGAAAGCACATGGATCAGGTTTTATTGCATAATGGGCTTTCTTAAATCTATTTTTTATGTGACAAGGAGATCTGAGCTGTTTCAGATGTAAAGACTCTCATTTTAATAGGTGACATGAAAAACATTTTTTAAATTGCCAGTGGCTTTTTTTTTAAAAAAACAGCTTATGTTTTAAGTCTTTTAAATTACCTTTCTCCAAAATGGGACAATATTCTCAAAAAGTGTTAACAATAACAAATAGATTGCAGTGTACATATTATATGCTTGTTAAAAAAAACACACAAATGTATTGTTAAAGAGATACCCGTTACATAGGTATCATATATTGCAAGCTTTCATTGTTTTTTGTTCAGTCATTAATGCTATCAAAGGTATTATTTTGATTATACTTTTGCCGCTATGCATTATTTGTACTATAAAGAAGCACACATTATCACAAAATATCTGCTTGGGACTTTCATCTCATTATATCGTTGTACCATTGTATCATATATAACAAATGGCAGATAACAGATTGGCTATACCACAAAGGCTTTGTTTCTGATTTAAGTACAATGTATGTACAACATAACCTTGTAGTGACAGCTTTACTAACAATAAATCACTGATGTGAGTCTGGATTCAGTTAAATTGCCATACATATATAAAGTAACAAATGACCCAGTGGCAATTGTGTTATTCCTACCTTCTTAGAAATGTTGCTGTTACATATCCTAACTAGGATAAGGATAACATATGCACCATCTGTAATATAGTCTTTTATTGACTATAGCCTACATCTTCAAATTTAATCTTTCCAATTGTTATTTTATGGGGTTAAGTCAAAGCATTGGATTTTATAACTTTGTAACACTGGGCAGTATGATAAAAGAATGTACTAATAGTTTTATCTATCTTGCTCCATCATGCCTGATCTAGGGGGGTGGGGGGGATGTGATGAAGCCTGTGTGTTCCTATCCTTTCCTATTCTTATCTAGTTCCATTATGTCTGGTCAATTTAGAAGAGAAGCTGAGGATAAGGTCTCCACTAGGTCTAATGGAATACCTACAGATCCCGTATAGGGATAAAATGGCTACCAGAAACAAGTCAGTATTTCGCAATGGCCACAGTGCCTACTTCAACTACCGCTACAGAGCAGATTCAAAGAATGATAAAGATTTAAAAGATAAAAGTAAAAGATAGAGGATGATGTTAAGCTTAGTACACACCACTAGTTTTTTTTTGTTCAATCCTTTGAACGAAAGAAAAACTGTCAGCTCAAGTCGGAGCCGTTGTACTAATAATCCAATTGTTAGTACAGCAATCTCCCATGCTGAGCTATTGTGTTTTGACAGGGGGGCGCCTTTGGCTGAAAGCGCTGACTGGGAGTCAGTCTGCGAATTGTTTTCGGGCATGGGCCTTTGACAGACCGGCTTCTGTCAGACTGGCTGCCATACACACAGGCCGAATGTCAGACAATTTCTATTGAATTAACCGATGCTGGCTAACATTTGGCCCCTGTGTGCTAGGCTTTAGGCTCCTTTTCAGATGATATCAGATTTGACAAAAGAGTGACAAATGTTACAAAATGGCTTGAATTACAAACTCCAGCTATTTTTTGGGTAAAGGGGGTCAGTTTTTATTTCTCTCTGTTGCCTCACAGGGCAGATTTTTCCCTCACTTCCTGTTCCTGTAAGACCCAAATAAGAAATTTGAATTTTAAATTTTTCAGCAGCTTCATCCAAGGAGCGTGCAACTGCATAAGGCAGTTGGCTGCCCCTGTTGACACATTACCCTAACAGCCTGAATCAGTGAATATTTGTTTGCATCAGAATTTTCCAATTTTCAAAATTGCTTAGGTTGCGGTAAGAAGATGGAATGCAGGTCAGAGGGAGGTCATCTACAGGTCAAATTCACTTGTCATTGAACTGTGAAAAATCTCAAAAGTATCTCAAGTGGAAACAGATTGCACCCAAAAGCAAGCTTAAAGTATATCTAAACCCAACAAGAACCAGTCCTTAGATATGGTGACCCACAGATGGCCCTGTGGGAGCGTGGTTCTGTAGTCCTCATAGCTAAGGTGACGATATAACTGATAATAGTTAGCTCAGGCAGGGAGCAAAGGAAGTTGAATTGAATGGCTTGGTCAGGGGAGACCACCGATTCCACAATTCTGGTAAATCTAAAGAAAATTGTATGGAGATTGTACAATGAGTTGGATAGTTTATCTTTATACAAGTACATAGGAAGGAGTGGACAGAGACACTCAGTTGTCAGGCCTCGTACACATCTCCACGTAGCAAAAAATCACATTCACACATGCTTTTGTTTTGGAGCATTTTCACTTGTCACGCATAGGGCAGCCCATTCAATTGAATGGGCTGCTCTACATGCAACAATCACCCCAGAGAAGCTCCAGAACTTTTTTGGAGCAGAGCATGGTGCCTTACCGGAGTTTTTGGTGCATTTGCCACCCTTTAGGTGCATTTAACATGTAATGACAATACAAACATGATGCACTCCTTCCTGGGTCTTACTGGTTTCTCTGTCTCTGTCTGTATAGCAGGAAGTCTCTGAAGCTTTCTGAGAAATATAGCAATGTCTAAGATAAGGCCTTGTTCTCAAAATCAAAGAAAGCTTGTATTTTTCTGCAACAGAGATACATTAATGGTATATTGGTACATAGGGGAGCTGGATTTTAGAAAAAAAGAAGGTGAACTTAGCCTTTAAAGAACTTCCTTTTTAGATAATCATATAATTTAATAAAGTTCCCCCGAGTGCAACCTGCTGTGCTAAATACTTGCCTTCCTCCCAGTTACTGTGATCTTCACTGTGTGGCTCTGCCTGGTACCATACAGCCTTTCTTCTGAAAATGGAATGGCTGGTTCCTCATCTTAGCACACCTGTACTGCAGCCTCCTTCATTCCTATTGATGAGCATTTTGTTTACAATCTACTTATTATTGAAATGGGTCAATAATAAGATGCAGGAAGATGAACACTACAGGGATTTATTGGAATTTTCCCTGAGATTATAGGTTCTCAGGGAGGAGACATCTAAAGGCATAATACATTAGTAGCTGCCTACAAGTTTTAACCAGCAGAGATGGCAGGTGTACTTTAAAATTTCATGCATTTATAGTATGCATCCTTGGCTGTAGACCAAACTATCGTCTACAATAAAGAATTTACATAAACTGCTGTCGTTTCTATATGTACACTTTTATTTATATAAAACCTCAACTCAAGCAATTAAAAAGCATATAACAAATAAACATTAATCTACAGAATGACAGTGATTAAATCAACCGGAATGGGAATCCCTGCCCCCAAAGCTTACAATCTAGGATAAGTAAACAAAAGAAAGATAAAATACATAAAATACAATATACAAAGTCTATATACAAATTCAAGTGGTTCATAACATAGATCTTATATACATATTATTATGATGTACACAGTACATCGTATTAAATATAGGGACATCATTGTATAAGTATAATGTACCCCCCATTACATTATATGACAACATAATTCAATTTCTACACCCAAATCTAGCATACCTGTGTGCTTCAAATATTATGAACATTTTCAATAATACAGCTAAATCATTGTGACTAAAGTACCAGCAGACATTACATTAGACTGTTGTAACTTTGGCTGTGTGTATATGGGTTCTGTCATTCCACCATTCCAATGATACTAGTAAAAAGAGTGATATATTGTCACAAATACTAATGCATATGCCTGCTGAAGACCGTATAAAAGAGCAAATGCAGTGAGACACTATCTATGAGGAGATCACTCATCATGCCCTTAACAATACATATGAAAAGCATGTTGGATGAAATCTTGTGAAGGGCTTTTAAATGTATAAATGAACAATAAAGCACTTTAGTTTACAGCCAGCCTTAGAGATTGACTATATGGACAGAACTATTTCACTATAAGAATTATTAAGATAAAGCTCAGCTTCTGTATTTGATTTATTTGGAAAAAAATATATATACAGTTGTGCTAATAAGTTTACATACCCTGGCAGAATTTATGATTTCTTGGCCATTTTTTAGAGAATATGAATGAGAACACAAAACATGTCTTTCACTCATGGTTAGTGTTTGGCTGAAGCCATTTATTATCAATCAACGGTGTTTACTCTTTTTAAATCATAATGATAACAGAAACTACCCAAATGGCCCTGATCAAAAGTTTACATACCCCAGTTCTTAATACCATGTATTGCCCCCTTTAACATCAATGACAGCTTGAAGTCTTTTGTGGTATTTGTGGATGAGGCTCTTCATCTTCTCAGATGGTAAAGCTGCCCATTCCTCTTGGCAAAAAACCTGCAGTTCCTGGAAATTCTTGGGCTGTTTTGCATGAACTGCAGGTTGAGATCTCCCCAGAGTGGCTCAATGATATTGAGGTCAGGAGACTGAGATGGCCACTCCAGAACTTTCACTTTATTCTGCTGTAGCCAATGACAGGTCGACTTAGCCTTGTGTTTTGGATCATTGTCATGTTGGAATTTCCAAGTAAGTCCCATGTGCAGATTCCTGCCTGATGAATGCAAATGTTCCTCCAGTACTATTTGATAACATACTGCATTCATCTTGTCATCAATTTTCACCAAATTTTCTGTGCCTTTGTAGCTCACACATCCCCAAAACATCAGCGATCCACCTCCGTGTTTCACAGGCCTTGTTTACTCCTCTCCAAATGTAGCGTGTATGGTTGTGGCCAAAAGGCTCAATTTTGGTCTCATCACTCCAAATGACTCTGTGCCCGAAGGTTTGAGGCTTGTCTCTGTGCTGTAAGCAGGATACTTTGTGGCATTTGCGTAGTAATGGCTTTCTTCTGGTGACTCGACTATGCAGCCCATTTTGCTTCAAATGCCTCCTTATTGTGCATCTTGAAACAGCCATGCCACATGTTTTCAGAGTCCTGTATTTCACCTGAAGTTATTTGTTGTTTTTTTTTTGCATCCTGAACAATGTTCCTGGCAGTTGTGGCTGAAATTTTAGTTGGTCTACCTGACCGTGGTTTGGTTTCAACAGAACCCCTCATTTTCCACTTTGTGATTAGAGTTTGAACACTGCTGATTGGCATTCTCAATTCCTTGGATATTGTTTTATATCCCTTTCCTGTTTTATACAGTTCAACTACCTTTTCCCGCAGATCCTTTTGCTTTCCCCATGATTCAGAATCCAGAAGCGTCAGTGCAGCACTGGGTGAAAGATGCAAGGGTCTGTCAGGAGTCCAGAAACCCATGGATCTTTTATACACACACACTAATTAGAAGAAAACAGTTCACAGGTGAGGATGGTTACCTTTAATAGCCATTCAAACACCTTTGTGTCAACTTGTGTGCATGTTATCAGGCCAAAATGACCAGGGTATGTAAACTTTTGATCAGGGTCATTTGGATAGTTTCTGTTGTCATTATGATTTAAAAAGAGTAAACACAGTTGGCTGATAATAAATGGCTTCAGCCAAACACTAACCATGATTGAAAGAAATGTTTTTGTGTTAGCATTCATATTCTCTGAAAAATGGCCAAGAAATCATAAATTCTGCCAGGGTATGTAAACTTATGAGCACAAATATATATATATATATATATATATTATACAGTATATACACTGCATTACCAAAAGTATTGGGACACATGCCTTTACACGCACATTAACTTTTATGGCATTCCAGTCTTAGTCCATAGGGTTCAATATTGAGTGGGCCCACGCTTTGCAGCTATGACAGCTTCAACTCTTCTGGGAAGGCTGTCCACAAGGTTTAGGAGTGTGTCTATTTGACCATTCTTCCAGAAGCGCATTTGTGAGGTCAGGTACTGATGTGGACAAGAAGGCCTGGCTTGAAGTCTCTGCTCTAATTCATCCCAAAGGTATTCTATCGGGTTGAGGTCAGGACTCTGTGCAGGCCAGGCAAGTTCCTCCACCTCAAACTTGCTCATCCTTGTCTTTATGGACCTTGGTTTGTGCACTGGTGCGTGGTCATGTTGGAACAGGAGGGGGCAATCTCAAAGCTCCTAAACCTTGTTGACAGCCTTCCCAGAAGTGTTGAAGCTGTTATAGCTGCAAAGGGTGGGCCAAATCAATATTGAACCCTATGTACTGAGAATGAAATACCATTAAAGTGTAAAGTCATGTGTCCCAATACCTTTGGTAATATAGTGTATATACTGTATAATATATATACAGTGGGGATCGAAAGTTTGGGCACCCCAGGTAAAAATTTGTATTAATGTGCATAAAGAAGCCAAGTAAAGATGGAAAAATCTCCAAAAGGCATCAAATTACAGATTAGACAATCTTATATGTCAACAAAAGTTAGATTTTATTTCCATCATTGACACTTTCAAAATTACAGAAAACAAAAAAATGGTGTCTTCAAAAGTTTGGGCACCCTGCAGTATTTATAACATGCACTGCCCCCTTTGCAAGGCTGAGACCTGCCAGTGTCATGGATTGTTCTCAATCATCGTCTGGGAAGACCAGGTGATGTCAATCTCAAAGGTTTTAAATGCCCAGACTCATCTGACCTTGCCCCAACAATCAGCACCATGGGATCTTCTAAGCAGTTGTCTAGAAACCTGAAACTGAAAATAGTTGACGCTCACAAAGCTGGAGAAGACTATAAGAAGATAGCAAAGCGTTTTCAGATGTCAATATCCTCTGTTTGGAATGTAATTAAGAAATGGCAGTCATCAGGAACAGTGGAAGTTAAAGCAAGGTTTTGAAGACCAAGAAAAATATCAGACAGAACAGCTCGCAGGATTGTGAGAAAAACAATTCAAAACCCACGTTTGACTGCACGATCCCTCCAGAAAGATCTGGCAGACACTGGAGTTGTGGTACACTATTCCAATATAAAGAGATACTTGTACAAATATGGTCTTCATGGAAGAGTCATCAGAAGAAAACCTCTTCTACGTCCTCACCACAAAAATCAGCGTTTGAACTTTGCAAATGAACATATAGACAAGCCTGATGCATTTTGGAAACAAGTTCTGTGGACCGATGAGGTTAAAATTTAACTTTTTGGCCGGAATGGGCAAAGGTACGTTTGGAGAAGAAGGGGCACCAAATCTAATGAAAAGAACCTCTGTCCAACTGTTAAGCATGGGGGTGGATCAATCATGTTTTGGGGTTGTATTGCAGCCAGTGGCACAGGGAACATCTCACGAGTAGAAGGAAAAATGGATTCAATAAAATTTCAGCAAATTTTGGATGGTAACTTGATGCCATCTGTGAAAAAGCTGAAGTTAAAGAGAGGATGGCTTCTACAAATGGATAATGATCCTAAACACACCTCGAAATCCACAGGGGGGTTACATCAAGAGACATAAACTGAAGGTTGTGCCATGGCCTTCACAATCTCCTGACCTCAACATAATTGAAAATCTATGGATAGACCTTAAAAGAGCAGTGCGTGACAGACAGCCCAGAAATCTCAAAGAACTGTAAGACTTTTGTAAGGAAGAATGGGCAAAGATACCTCAAACAACAATTGAAAGACTCTTGGCTGGCTACAAAAAGTGTTTACAAGCTGTGGTACTTGCCAAAGGGGGCAGTACAAGATATTAACTCTGCAGGGTGCCCAAACTGATGCAGATGCCGTTTTTTTGTTTTCTGTTATTTTGAAAGTGTAAATGATGGAAATAAAATCTAACTTTTGTTGACATATAATAAGAATGTCTAATCTGTAATTTGATGCCTTTTGTAGATTTTTCCATCATTCCTTGGCTTCTTTATGCACATTAATACAAATTTTTACCTGGGGTGCCCAAACTTTTGATCCCCACTGTATGTATATATATATATATATATATATATATATATATATATATGTATATATATGTCAAGTTTTGTTTGTTGCCCGTGACCACATAAGGGAGATTTCACCTCTACTTCCTGTTCCTGTGACAGCATGATAATAAAAGAGGTGAGTTGTTGTCACTTGGACAGGAAGACACAGGCAGTAATAGCCTGATGGAGGTTCTAATCCTTTACCACTTTACTTAAAGACAAATATGGACAGGCAGTTACTGAACTGCAGGAAGAATCAATGAACTATGAGAGCTGTCACCAGCGTCCTTGTAGTTCATTGAGAACTCAATGGCAGACTTATAGATCATTCATAAACAGTGAATGAAAGAAATGACTGTGTGGGTGGAGCCCTGCATGGCTGCGCTGTTTATGAAATAGTGATAATGGGTGGGATTATGGCGTGTGGGTAGGTGCTGTATTTTAACATATTGCATGTTACACCCTAAATATAGGTGTAACATATTACAAAGGTGAACATATTCTTTTTAACGAAAAAAAGGGATGCTTTGTTGCAGTTTGTGCCCCCTCTAGACATACTTCCACTCCTGGCTGAGAGGAATTTGGGTAAATCTCCCCAATTTTGACATGGACCTCAAGTAAAGCCTGACAGAGGTTAAGTCTATTCCCCACTCTGTCTAAAACAACAAAAGAAAGTTTTGGCTAGAGTTGGGTTTTTTATACCAAACTCTGGGCTGTTCGGTTTACCCATCCACACTCCCTTCCCCTGCACTGCTAAGGATTGGTAAATGGTCAATATAGGATGCATTTTTATAATGCTTTAGCTTGGTGGCCTTACAGATAACTCATCTCTATAATCACCAAAGTGTTCAATCTAATGTTTAATGTGTGGCATGTACTAGACACTTTCCTAGAATGTTTACATTTAAATGACCAGCCACTATTGAAACCAATTAGATTGTAGCTTCCAAAGCATATTTCGAAATAATGGCCAATGAGTAACTTTCCATGGGGGGAAATTTACTAAAATAGTTGCACACAGAATCTGTTGCAGCTGTGCATAGTAACCAATCAGTTTCCAGGTTTTATTATTTAAGCTTTATTAAACAAACTGTTAGAATCTGATTGGTTACTATGCACAGCTGCACCAGATTCTGTTTGCACCAGTTTTAGCAAATCCCCCCATTAAGACTATTTTACCCTGGGCAAAAGTTCTGCATAGTTAACATAGGTCATGGCCAAGGAAGCAGGGTTACCATCCATGTATGGTGTTGACTGTTGGAAAAACATCCTTGGTGGTAATAAAAGAATGTCCCCCTGACTACCCATGCAATCTCTTCGGATCCTTACTGGTGCTATCCCAACACAGTTTTTGTGTCTTGTTTGGAATGTAGTGTACTATGTGCTTACAGTTCCATTTATATGGAGCCAGACTACTAGAGGGATAGGGTAACACCTTTGTCTACTCTTCTTGTCATCTGTTCTATGTGCCTCTTCCAGCATCTTCACCCCAGCCTCAGCATGCATTGTGTGGCTATAAACTCGGATCTAGTATGATACCGACAAACCATACTTCTCTGGGGTAGAGGGTATCAGCAGAAGACACTTGTTCTGAGGAGCAGGAAGCATGAACCCTTTGGGTGTACTGCTCTCTGTAGTACAGTTTGATTTTTTTGTGTTTCTGTCCAACTGGTCCACACCATGTATCTATTAGATTTATTGACATATAAACACTGTAAAGGCGAAAGGCAGTCCATTCTGGGTACTAAAACTGTATGCATTAAATAAATAGAACAACAGGGACCTGTAAGACTACTGATGTTTAAGTAACAAGGTGCATGAAAAAGACTAAGCATAATATTAGCAGTTGTTTTATATAAAGGCCCTTTTTCAGCTTCTTTCAACTACCAATCAAAATCCAGCAGTAATGTCTCTTCTACCAGTTAGTTAATGAAGGTAGGATTGTGATGACAACAGTTCTAAGCATGTAAACGAATGCAACAGATGGGCTTTAAGTTCATATTAACAGTGCAGTCAAGTTTAAATTGAAAATATGTATTTTTTTGCTTTGGATAGCATGTAGAATTAGATCCTTGGTAGAGTTGAGCGAACCCGGACTGTAAAGTTCGGGTCCGTACCGAAATTTGGTGTGGGCGGGATCCGGACCCGAACCCAGACTTTTCAAAAAAAGTCTGGGTTCAGGTCCGGGGTTCTGGTATTTTATTACATGTGTTGAATAGCTGCCAAGGGCAGCCAATCAACAAGTGTTTCACTGGTTTTCCCTGAGAAACAATCACAGCCATGCCTACTAATGGCATGGCTGTGATTGGCCAGTGCACCATGTGACCCAGCCTCTATATGGGGCTGGAGTCACTGTGCTGCATGTCATATGCTCTCAGGATAGTTTAGGGAGAGGATGTTGCTGGCTCTGTGAGGGACAGATTGCAGAACATCTCATGCTGCATTACTGAACGATCTGATTGTGGACTAGGTAGAGATACTAGTACTGCTGCTTTGAGGGACAGATTGCAAACCTCATCCTGCTGCACAGAACGATCTGACTGGACTAGGTAGAGTCTGTTGCTTTAAGGGAAAGATTATTGTTCTAAAATCATCTCCAATTTGTACAGGGAAAGGTTCCAGCTGTTGCTTTAAGGGAAAGATTATTGTTCTAAAATCATCTCCAAGCTCCATTCACTAAGTGTATTGTAGCCGCATAGAGCCATATTAGTGTTATAAAATCATGTCCAAGCTCCATTTACTAAGTGTATTGTAGCCGCATAGAGCCGTATTGATTTTATAACACTAATATGGCTCTATGCGGCTACAATACACTTAGTGAATGGAGCTTGGACATGATTTTAGAACACTAATATGGCTCTATCCGGCTACAATACACTTAGTGAATGGAGCTTGGACATGATTTTAGAACACTAATATGGCTCTATGCGGCTACAATACACTTAGTGAATGGAGCTTGGACACAATTTTATAACACTAATATGGCTCTATGCGGCTACAATACACTTAGTGAATGGAGCTTGGACATGATTTTATAACACTAATATGGCTCTATGCGGCTACAGTACACTTAGTGAATGGAGCTTGCAGATGATTTTAGAACAATAATCTTTCCCTTAAAGCAACAGCTGGAAACTTTCCCTGTACAACTTGGAGATGATTTCTTGCACAAAAATAAAAAAAAAGTGTTGTCTACCTCCTCCTCCTCCATCGCCACTTTCACCGCCTCCTCAACCTCCAACTCCACCTCCATCTCCATTTTTGATTTTTTAATGTGATTTTAGTTTAAAAATTATTTTAAGTTATTTCCCTATCTCCATTTCTTTGTAGGGCACTTGTCCAACTCTTACCCCCATTTTCCTTCCTTTTGCAGACCTCTAGGACTTGCCAGGACTTTGTTACAGCCATTTTTGTGCCTAAAAGTTCGGGTCCCCCTTGATTTCAATGGGGTTCGGGCTCCGGGTCAAAGTTCGGGTCAAGTCCGGACCCGAACCCGGACTTTGTCCCAAAGTTCGGCCGAACCTGCAGAACCCAGACTTCCAGAGGTTCGATCAACTCTAATCCTTGGTTTTTATTGCTGTCTGTGTCCTGCTGGGAAGATTCACTCTCACCATTGGACCGGTACAGAACGTGATGGTAAATCCAAAATTTTGGAATTGTCACAGGAGATAAGGGAAAAATCTTCCAATAATGACTTCTATTCTGGTGACAACTGTGCAAGAGGATATATCTTCTCACGTTGGAGAGATCTCTAACTTTCTGCTTTGTCTCTGGCACAGGAAGTGAAGGGAAATCCAAATATTTAAAATTGTCACTGGAACAGTGGAAAGGGAAAATCGTCTGTTCTAGTGACAACTGTCTAAGGGGAAATATCCTCTCACATTGGAAAGCTTGCATCCTACTTCTTGCTTTGTCTCTGGAACAGTACAGAAATTCCCCTGATAGAACATCTCAAAATAAAAAAAGACAAAGGTCTGAACCATACCCTACTCTATCCAAAACTAAAGAGAAAAGTTTGGGCTCTGCATAAAATGTAATATTAAAATGTGTAAACATCAGTTACAGCGTAATCGTTTTGTGCATCAGTTTCCATGCAATATTTTCCCTCCTTTCACAATCAGTAATACAAACATATAATGTCTCTGGAAACTGTTACGAAAGATTTAATATTACAAATACAAAGATTTTAGTATATTTAAAAAATAGATTAAGGATGATTTAACATACTGCTAAGTAATGCTTAATGCCTAATATGCTTAATGTGTTTAAAAATTGCTTTCAGCTAAAACGTCTCTTCAAATTAGTGCACTTTCCTGCCAACTGCCTCTTTGGTGCTAGTACCGAAATTCCTGTATTCCTTACTGTTTTTTAAGTTCTACCCCCGATGACAAGAAACTGGGACAGCCAATCAGGAAACAATGATGGGAGTTGCGCCATGCACTCAGATATTAAGGGAGGACTTACATCTGTTTCAAGAAAAACATAAGCTGAATTTGGTATTGAAAAGGGGAAGTGACCAAAAACTAAAGTGCAAAATATATATAACTCCTATGGTAGCCCATGTCAATTAATTTTGTACAAAAAGAACTTTGAACACAATGCTGTACAGCTGTAACCCTAAATAGTGCTTACACATGTTATATAATTTACAACCAGTTTAGGGTATAAAATTCTTACAGAAAGCCAACAAAAATACTGTTTGCCCAAAACAGTTGGATGTTCATAGAAAGATTTCATAGCTAAGCTATCAAACTGTAGGGTCTAGATATACAACAAAACTTTAGCTACGGTTGTGAATTTGTGGCAACGTTGCATATGCTTACGTTGCGAGGGTCACAGTTCTTGTCTTGCTGCAATTCTGTAGTTGTCAGTTCATTGGGACTTGATGTTGTATTTAAAGGTGCAATTGTATGACTCTGAAAAAAAAAGAAAAACTCATTAATATTAACATCAACGCTATAAATAACCAAATTATTACAAAATGAATGTGCTGCACTCAAATTAAAAATAACAAAAAAAAAATAATCAACCACTTGACTCCCAGGCCAAATCTGAGACTTCTCACATACAGTGCCTTGAAAAAACCCATATTCATACCCCTTGAAATTTTCCACGTTTTTTCATGTTACAACCAAAAATGTAAATTTATTTTATTGGGATTTTATGTGATAGACCAACACAAAGTGGTACATATTTTATAAAATTATTTAGGATCCGATCAGTGTAGGGGACCTGTCTATGAGGAATCTGTTTTAAATTAGAATTTGTATACAAATAAAATAATAATATTTTAAAGTTTATGTGTTACGTGCTCACTGGGACCTACCACCAATCCAGTAAAATCCTATTGATTTTATCCAGATGGCCTGGGTCATCTTTCTATAATTACTTTCACAAAGTGGTACATAATTGTGAAGTGGAAGGAAAATGATACATGGCATTCACATTTCTTTACAAATAAATATGTGAAAAGCGTGGCGTGCATTTGTATTCAGCCCCCCTGAGTCAATACTTTGTAGAACCGCCTTTCACTGCAATTACAGCTGCAAGTCTTTTTGGGGGTGTCTCTACCAGGTTTGCACATCTAGAGAGTAACATTTTTGCCCATTTGTCTTTGCAAAAAAAGATCAAGCTCTGTAAGATTGGATGGAGAGCGTCTGTAAACAGCAATTTTCATGTCTTGCCACAAATTCTCAATTGGATTTTGGTCTGGACTTTGACTGGGCCATTCTAACACATGAATATGCTTTCATCTAAACCATTCCATTGTAGCTCTGGCTGTACGTTTAGGGTCGTTGTCCTGCTAGAAGGTGAACCTCCACTCCAGTCTTTTGCAGACTCTAACATGTTTTCTTCTAAGATTGCCCTGTATTTGGCTCCATCCATCTTCCCATCAACTCTGACCAGCTTCCCTGTCCTTGCTGAAGAAAAGCATCCCCACAACATGATGCTGCCACCACCACGTTTCATGGTGCGGATGGTGTGTTCAGGGTGATGTGCAGTGTTGGTTTTCCACCACTCATATTTTTTTGCTTTTAGGCCAAAAATTACTTAAACGTAACAGGAGTCAAATAAAATATTCGTTTTTTGTGTAGTTTTGTTGAAATCGACAGTGTGTAAACAGTCAGCTTGCCTGCTTAATTAATCTTTGAGTTCCTGTTCCCCGCAGGGGGTGGGAGATGAGGTTGATCTCTGCAGGAAGCACAGACAGCGTGGTGTCCTGCAGCTGGAGAAGATAGACATGTCGTATGTTAGCTTTAGCTGAATTCAAAGTACAATTTAATTTCCCTCTGCTGGCAGAAAATGTCAGACTGTTGAGAGTGTCTTCAGTGATGGACGAAGGAGCTGATGGCTGCAGGTCTCGCTAAGAGGCTAGAAGACGCATGAAACTGGGGAGACAGATAGTTCAGTTTAGGCTGTGTTTTGCTTTCTGCACTGCTGGAACTTGTAGTTCTGCATTGTGTAGTCAAGACCCTGTGGCCGGGACACACAGCCCCCTAAAAATCGTGATGTGCCTATGAAGGAGCTCTGCCCTCGAAACCTCCTTTTCCCTGCTAAGCTGCCTGGACTTCCTCTGTTGAGGCCCCTGTTGGCTGATGAGTCCCTGAATTGCTGCCCTGTGCCCCTGGACTTTGCTGTGCTGGATTGTGGCCTGCTACTTTCTGTGCCCAGATTGTGCCCTGTGACCTTGGACTGTGATTGTGGCCTGCTACTCACTGTGCCCATATTGTGAACTGTGATTATGAACTGTGATTCTGGACTAAGTCCCTGCTGTACTAGATTGCTGCCCCGTGCCTCTAGACTTATCCCTTGATGTGCCTTTTTGCCACCCTGTGATATTACTGCATGTCCCTCATGGTGGCCTTTCCCATATCTGACTTCCTGTTTTTTAACCCCCCAAAATAAAGAACCCCTTGGTCAGGGGCTCTAAAATCCCTCTTGATCTCCGTGTGTGTTCTGTTCCACCCACACCTCTGTCACAAACATTATACATTTTGGAAGCAAGGGCCCTGTAGAATAAAAAGGTGGGGTTTGCAATTTTTTATGTCACACAGTATTTGTGCAGTGTTTTTTTCAAATACAATTGATTTGAAAAATATATACTACACACAATCACAATATAAAAAATAAAATACAAAAATTGTGTTATGCTGAGCAAATAGATACCCAACATGTCACACTTTAAAATTGCGTACTCCCGTGCCAAACTATGGTACCCAAAAATCTTGCATCAAAAAAGCCTTTACAGCAGTGGTTCTCAACTCCGGTCCTCGGGACCCCCTAACAGGCCAGATTTTAGGTATTACCTTGGGGAGATGCAGACTAGAATACGGCAATCACTGAGCAACCAATGAAATCACCTGTGATGCATTTCAGTTATCCTGCAAACCTGGCCTGTTAGTGGGTCCCGAGGACCGGAGTTGAGAACCACTGCTTTACAGGTTACCAGTTTAGAGTTACATGGGTGGTCTGTGGCTAAAATTATTGCTCTTACTCTGACGTTCGTTGTGATACCTCACATGTGTGGTGTGATCACGGCTTACACATGATTGCAATACTTACATATGCATTCACATTTGCACATGAGCACAGGGGGACAGGGGTACTCTAATTTTTTTTTTATGTAAAACTTTTTTTTACACTGTCTCTTTTTTGATCAACTTAATGAACAACATCCAGGCTATTTCTAACTAAGCTTAAACCTGCTCCCACCCCCTTCTAAATCCTATTCTAACTACCATGTGAAAGGAAGATGCTTATATTTACCTATTCTGAGGGCACACCAATCCGGTCACACGATCAGCTCCCAGTGAAGCCAGAAGGCTTCAAGGGAGAGGAGGGACAGCCAAAAACTGATGCCCCATAGTAGTCTATGGGTGATGTCACCGTCCAGGCATTTCAGCTGGAAATCTCTCCTCTCCCCTGAAGCTGGCCCCTGGGGAAATCATGTGAGTAGGCCAGAGTGCTCTGAGAATATTTAAGTGTAAGCATCTTCCTTTCACAGGGTAGTTAGAATAGGATTTAGAAGGGGGACGGGGCAGGTTTAAGCATAGTTAGGAATATCCTGGAATTCCACTTTAAAGATAAATAGGCAACTGCCTCATAACTATTATACTTGAAATGTTGATTCAATATATAAACATGTGAATAACATAACAGGAAATACTGTATATAAAGCATCCATCTTAAATAACATTTAGTTCATAAAACAACTCCATGACTGACCACCCAAGATGCAAAATGCCCCTGAGGATGTCATTCAGATGAAACTCATATGTGTAGGGTGAATTTCCACTTTTGTCATTGCGATTGGGCACTTTTGAGCTATGGGAGTGCTTGGTGAGTGTAACCTTTTCGTTTTTGATAAAAGGTTTTTAAGCGGTACTTCACTATTGTTTGCCTCCTTTTCCATGCATATGGAATTTCCATCTTGATGCATCCATCTGCGATCCGGTTTCATATATGAATATATGATGGCAATCTGGAGTGGGTTATATAAAAGTGCTTTTAGACCTTCCATTTTTTTTTGGAGGCTGATTGTGAAGATGAGCTTATTCTCCTATTAGTCACTGGGTGTTTTCGATTTCTACTTTATCAGTACTGGTGGCAGGAATATTTTCATTTGCGTATTGGGTGTTTAATCATGAACTTTTAGATGTTTTATGAACTATATTTTATTTATGATGGTTGTTTTGTATATTTCCTGATATGCTTTTCACATGTTTGTAGTTGCACGGTAGAAAACACACAGGAGGGCACAAACCTCATGCATTACCATAGACAAATTTATTAAATACACCATCCAAGACAAATGGAACTCACAAGAGGATAAACATGGTATACTTCAACCGAATGTGGTGTAACCCGTCCTGGGGCCAAACGTTTGGATGGCTGCCGCATTTCGGTGGAAATGTCCCTGAAACACATCAGCCACTTTTTAACTGATTGTGTTAGAAAAAATGGTCATCCAGCCTCCCGTGCGCATTGCGCGCGCCAATGGCTCCAAAGCACGCTGTTTAACCAGACAGCACCCTGCAGCAGATGCTGTCCATTCTACAGCGTTTCTAGTGTGCTCCTGTGGTTTGTTTACTAAGGACTTCCTATATCTGTGACCCGGCTTGCCTGACCCTGTTGAACTCTGCCTGCACCGACCCTCAGCCTGTTTATGACCACGCTTCTGCCTGACATTCTTGTACCTCAGCCGCCTGCCTGCTAATGACCCTGCCTGTACCCGACTACCCACTTGACTGCTCCTTTTGTACCACACTTGCCCGCTTGTTACCGACCCAGTCTGCATCACCAATCTTCTGCCTGCACAAGCTCCTGGAGGATCCTCACAACACCATCTGCATCCATACCAGCCCTCGTGCCCCCCTGTGCTCCTGAATCTCCTGTCTACTCTATCAGGGGTTCCTGAACCAGGGCCGTAAGAGAGGTTGCCCTCTGCACAATCTGACTCCATCACCAGGTACGTGACAGCTTGTGAATATCCATTTGTCTTGGTGGATTTAATACATTTGTCTATCGTAATGTACAAGGTGTTTGCCTCTCCTGTTTGTTTTTTTTTTTGCAGTTTATTGAAGATTGTCCAGTCTGAGGAGGGCTTTGTGGCATTGTAGTTTGAAGCATCATTAAAGAAAACCCCTGGATTTAGCGTTGGAGTGTTTTTGGAGATTATAGTTGCATGGATTTAAGTAAGCGCTCCATTGCTATTGATTTGACAATGATATAAATAAGTTAAAAGCACACCAATGTATTTACAGGGACAGGGATTAGATAATAGACTCTAAACTTTTAAAAGTTAAGATCTGGCCTGTGGCTTGATGGAGAGTCAACTTGACTCTCCATCAAGCCAAATCTTGAAAACTGTTTAGCTACTTTAGCATGGGGAACAGGGTCAATGATTAGGTTAGGGGAGGGCAACTTAGTCTGCCTCTTATATCAGTGGAGGAAAGTTCCTGGTCACCCTCCCATAATTTTAAAGACAGAGAGGATCAGAAAATATTTTTTTTCCTTTGTTTTTGATAGGAACCCTAAACACTGGCAGTCTTTGTGTTTAGGGGTACAAAAATTACGTACTCATCCTCTTTGGAAATAGAGGATAAACATGTGTCATGGGTTTTCTTTATTTCTAAAGGTCTAGACAATCTATTATCTGATAGTTGGGGTTAACAGGCGAATGGCTTTGGGTTTCTTAATTTTTTCCACATTCTTGTTACCGCTAAGGAAGGTGTCCAGTTTGTCGACTTAGGTGGTAGGTGGCTGGCTGAGTAGCAATCTTCACAAAAAAACAGCAATACACGGCCATATGGTTTGGTTTACCTATTTGCCTCTAGAGAAGATGTGTTACAAAGTGCACATTAATGATCTATATAAATATTTTAATTTGCATTTAAAATATACTAAAAGAAAAAAATGTTATTTGGCAATGTTTTTCTCTGTTCTGTAGAAACTATAGAATGTTGCAGTTTATTTCTAAGGCGTCTTGGGAAAAAACAGCTTGCTGCAGTACAAAAATGCATTCAGCCTCTAAAACTTTGAACTCCTGAAACGGCTAATAAAGATACAAGGATCTGAAAAGAATTCCTTCTTCATGTTCTCGTTACATGCCCCATACCGTCTATCTATTGAGAAACATGTAAGTGCCTTTCACTGAATGAAATACTGCAGATTACATTCATTTTGATCTATAGAGCACTTGTAAAGACCTTTGCTCGTGATAAAATAACCACTTTTATACTCTAAATATATTTCTTTGTGCTGCACGTACCAATTTACTCCACTTACAAGCAAACATGACCAAGCTGTTCAAAGCACAAAAAGAAAAAAAAAATCTTTATTTAGATGCATAATTAGGGATTTTTGGGTTGTGGTTAAGCATTATAATAGTGTTCTTAAAGTGTATCTTCAGCCACAACTTTTTTGTTTTATGTTTGATGGACTGGGCAAAGGCTAGAAGTTGAACCTCTGTCAGGATTGTATTGCATAGCATAGTATTTTGATGGTGCTGGAACCTTCAAATGCCGATAAGAGACACTTATGTACTCAAAATGTACATGTAGGTCAATGTTGTGATAATAATGTCCCTGTTGGGCACCTGGGTTACGTGTGGACAGTATTGGGTGAAGACAATATTTGCATCTCAAATCTAAGTGCCACTCCAAAGTAAGGTTTATTCCAAGTATTACTTGTGTATGAAAGCCTACGTGTTTTGAGGAGCACACATTGCTTCCTTCATCAGAGCTTGTGGAAATATGAGGTCTGCTTGTGTGGACTCTGACAGTGATTTTACTCCAGATATGGCAAGTTGTCCAAATGAACTCAGTAGCATTCAGCAACTGGTTTGAGATGAGGTCACATATGTCTATAATATTTGCAATAAAACCTTACTTTGAACCCAAATATTTTGGTGTGGCACTTCTTTTTCAGATTGAAGGATTTTATTGTAGTCTAGGTACTTGCTTTGCTTTGTAGATTTACCCTCTCCAGGGGCGTAACGATTGGGGTTGCAGGGATTGCGATTGCAAGCGGGCCCTATGCTCCTAATGGAGGAGATTGGTCCCGCCTCCCCTCCTATCCAGTTTACTTGTCTTCTGCTGTTCCCAGGGTCCCTGTGTGCTTCCCTGGTCCCCCCCCCCCCCCCCACAGAGCTGTTGTCTTCCACCCTCCTCTCTCCTGCCAGCTGCTGTAGAAGATGTGTCATGATGGAGAGATGGCAACAGGTCAGTAAATTTGTCATTTACCAACTCCTTCCTTTTCTGAATGGACAGAGTCAGTGATTGGTACCAATTGGTTCATTCATAACTGAAGCATAGTAAACTGGTTTTACTATACTTCCATTTCTGAATGAATGGGAGGCTCGGTACGCAACTATTCCTGTCCATTCATTCTGTGCATCTGAGGTTACACAGATGGAGATTGAGGGCTGAGGTTTGTTTAGACCCCTGATATCTCAACAAAGCTCCCCAACAGAGCTTCTAAAAAAAATTGTAAAAAAATAATAAAAATACAATTGTAAAAGAAATAAAATGAAATGGTAAAAAAATAATAAAATTAAAATTAAAAATGACTGACACGAGTGAGGGAACTATCAGGATTGCAAAGGTTGCAATTGTGACCGGGCCCTGGCATTTCACCACCATGGGGAGGCCCAAAGATGGCAGTAAGGGGGCCCACTGCAGAACTTGTGAAAGGGTGTCACTGCGGGACCCTAATAAAGGGACCCATGATGGGAGTAAAGGGCCCCAGGATCAGCGAGAAGAGGGAAGGGCCCTGGCCAGGGGTCAGAAGGGCCCTTCGTAATTTCTTGCTCCGGGGGTCCTGAAGGTTCTAGTTACGCCTCTGACCCTATCTATAAGTTATGGTGACCATTATTACACGGAAAGTAAGTGATGAGAAATCCAAACTTTTATGGTCTAGAACAAAAATAAAGGGGATGTTCCAGTTGCAATGGTATAAGAGGGGATGTCCCCTCATTTTGGAGAGATATCCTTTGATTTCCTATTATGTCTCCAGGACAGGATGTTAAGGGAAACATATCCAAAAGGACACAGACATGAAAATATAAATAATAAAAATGGCAGGGTTTTATCAATTTTGTACTTAACCACTTGCCGACCACCAACCGCAGGTTGACGGCGACAAGGTGGCTCGATATCGCAAATCGCCGTCACACGACGGCGGCTGCGATATCATGCACTGTGAGCGTGCGCGCGCCGCCGGAGGCGCGCCCACGTGCTCACTGTGTTGGGGGGGCCAGGGAGCGGGTGCTGCGGACTCGATCTCCGCCGGCTACCCGCGATGCCCCCCCCGGAGTGAAAGAACGGAGGTCCGTGTATGTAAACACGGATCTCCGTTCTGTGAGGGGGGAAGGGCTGTGATCACAGCCTTCCTGTAAATGGAAGCTGTGATCACGCCCCTTCCCCTGCCAGTCAAACACTGTCACAGTTAGAACATGCTCAGTGAACACAGTTAACACTTAGAGCGCCCCCCCAGGTTAACCCCTTCACTGCCAATGGCATTTACACAGTAATCAGTGCATTTTTATAGCACTGATCGCTGCATAAATGCCAATGGTCCCAAAAAAGTGTCAAAATGGTCCGACATGTCTGCTGAAATATCGCAGTACCGCTAAAAATCACAGATCGCCGCCATTACTAATAAAAAATGTAAAAAAAAAACCCAGAAATTAATTCTCACCATCCATAAACGTGGCCACTTTTGCGCAAACCAATCAATAAACGCCGATTGCAATTTTTTAAATCACAAATATGAGGAAGAATATAAATCGGCCAAAACCGTTGAAAAAAAATGTTTTTTTATATATTTTTTTGGATTTGTATTTTAGCAAAAAGTAAGAAATGTGAGTTTTTTTGCAAAATTGTCGCTCTTCTTTTGTTTATAGTGGTGATCAGAAATGATGCAGAGGGGATCAAATACCACCAAAAGAAAGCTCTATTTGTGGGAAAAAAAGGACTCAAATTTTGTTTGGGTACAACGTCGCACGACCGCGCAATTGTCAGTTAAAGCAACGCAGCGCCGAATCTCAAAAGGGGCTCTGGTCCTAAAGTGTGAAATCCTTCCGGGGCTGAAGTGGTTAAAATGATTTGGTTACAGATACAGTTTAAGGATAACTGTAGTGAGAAAAGTATGGGATCTGGCAGTGCTAGCCTACTTTTAATAATGATAGTTATTTGGCTAGACCTGGAAAAAAACACGAAGCAAGAAAAGTCATAGAATAGTTAAATTTTCTGATTTCCACACTTTTTCTAACTCACTAAAGTACAGAGGAATTTGGATCATCATGATAGCCAGGTAAATAGACTGGTGGGAGGTAATGACAGTCTAGATGTTTTCTCCATGTGGGTTTTCTCTGGCAACAAAAGGGTTAAACTCTAAATACAGCCACTAACCATTACTGTAAAATATCCACTTTGCAAAGCTACCAGGAGAGTTCAAATATAAAGAAAAAACAAAATTATATATATATATATCTATATGCAACCAACTGCTAAAGAAACATCTGTTTATTTGTAAAATGATTTTAAAGACATAGATCACATATTATAAACATAGATATGCCTATTAACAACAAATTCTACCCTAATTGATCCTTCTATTAAGAAAGGTGCATGAACACATCTTAAAGCCCCTGTGATATTGGCTGCAAACTGCCCCCACCTGTGATACTGGCTGCAAACTGCCCCCACCTGTGATACTGCCTGCAAACTGCCCCCACCTGTGATACTGCCTGCAAACTACCCCCACCTGTGATACTGCCTGCAAAGTGCCCCCACCAGCGATATTGGTTGCAAAGTGCCCCACCTGTAATACTGGCTGCAAACTGCCCCCACCTGTGATACTGGCTGCAAACTGCCACTACCTGTGATACTGTCTGCAAACTAGAGGGCTGCAAAAGGAAGTAAAATGGGGGTAAGGGTAGGGCAAGTGCCCTACAAAAAAATGGGGACAGGGAAATAACTGTAAATATTTAAAAAAAAATAAAAACATA
>BLSH010024910.1:1756244-1785399 GCA_018402905.1 Glandirana rugosa | reverse complement strand
GTTCAGGTATTTGATCACGCATGTTGAATAGCTGCAGAGCAGCCAATCGACAAGCGTTTCACTGGTTTGCCATTAGAAGCCATCACAGCTATGCCTACTAATGGCATGGCTGTGATTGGCCAGTGCATCATGTGACCCAGCCTCTTTAAAAGCTGGAGTCTACTACTGCTTTTAGGGACAGATTGCAGATAGATAGGTAGAGATTACTACTACTACTGCTTTTAGGGACAGATTTCAGATCTCATCCTGCATTACAGAAAGATCTGACTGGACTAGTCTACTGCTTAGAGGGACAGATTATTGTTCTAAAATCATCTTCTAGTTCTATAGGGTCAGGTTCCTGCTGTTGCTGTAAGGGACAGATTATTGTTCTAAAATCATTTTGCAGCCCTCTAGCATTTTCCAGGACTCTTTTACAGTAATTTTTGTGCCGAAAAGTTCAGGTCCCCATTGAATTCAATGGGGTTCGGGGTAAAATTTGGGTACCGAACCCGAACTTTTTTCTGAAGTTTGGCCGAACCCACCAAACCCGAACATCCATGGGTTCGCTCAACTCTACATACAATGTATACATTTGCAAGAATCATGGAAATATTCAATTAGGTCCCCGGGACCATGATCAGACATCGGGCAGGAGAAAATTAACAAACAACAAATAACATTGGGTCCACTCAGAGGCCTATCAGGAAGTCAAGGAATAGGATGGCAAAACAAAGTGAAAAAGATTAAAAGAGTGGACTCAGAAGAAAAAGAGAGAAAAAAAAGGGAGAAAGAAAGAAAGGAAGAAAAACAAAAGCAGGTAAGGAGAATCAGACCGTCAATCAATAATCCATACGATGACAAGCATCATCTAGGAAAATAAAAAAGGGGAGATTGAGCAACAGAAGGGTCATGACGTACTTTCCCGCATACAGTGGAGGGTCCTGAGCCACCCAAAATGTTGTCCATAAAGCAGTGTCCCACTCTTAACCAGAGAAAGAGCCAGAGGAGGGGCCCAGACACTAGCAGACTCCAGGGAGATCACCAGCGAATTAAATTTTCAAGCCTATTGGAAGCGAAATAATGCACTCATATATACCACAGGGTGGTAAATTTGTCCCATTAGTCACTTTCCTGTGCCTGCATCTCCTCCATCAGCATGGTGTCATTAACTGTATCTACCCAGTGGAACGGGGGTGGGGAGGTTGTATCAAACTTCCAGAATCTGGAGATCAGTCGCCAAGCTGCAGAAAGAAAAAAAACACAGCAGGCACTTTTTCTAGGACCTAATCAAACCTGGAAGAATGGATAACAAGACAATGACAGGGGACAGGGTGAGAAACTCATCTTAGGTCTTGTTATAAATCTGAAAGATCGTATTTCAGAATGGCCAAATCAGGTTCCACTCCCACCAGATATGCAGGAACGTACCCCGGGTACTGTGACAGCACCAGCAACTCTTTGGAGGGGTAGGAAAAATATGGTGAAGGGTGACAGGATCCCTGTACCATCTGGAACGCAATTAATATATTTTTTCCTCAGCATAGCAGGAGGTAGAGGATTTGTGAATAAACATAAAAGCCGTATGCCACCTCTATCATTTGACTCTAACACCCTCCACTTTTCTAAAAAGGGTTTCCACTGGATTATGAAGTTTTCTGTAGGGATTTGAGCCCATTTGACCAAAAGAGCATAAGTAAGGTCAGGTACTGCTGTTAGAGTAGAAAACCTGGCTCTCAGTCCACATTTTAATTCATTCCAAAGGTGTTTAGTTGGGTTGAGGTCTGGGCTCTGTGCAGGGAATCAGATTCCTGTACACTAAACTTGTCAAACCATGCCTTTATGGAGCTGGCTTTGTGCACAGGAACAGAGTCATGCAAGAACAGAACAGAACTTTTCACCAACTGTTACTGCAAAGTGACAGTGTACAATTGTCTAAAACAGCATTAACAATAATCTTTACTAGAACAAAGGGGCCTAGCCCAAATCCTAAAAAACAAGGATATCTACATACTTTTTGACCAATATAGTTCATCAAAGGTTTTTACCCAAGATTCACACAACTGTCACTCTAGATTCACATATTTTTCTCTTTGATTCTTAGCTGAAATTCCGAAATTCTTGGGTGAAAGCAATAATAAATAGACCCTTTAGTGTAGCAAAGTACAATGTAGGAAGAATTTGCCACCATGGAAGTTGATCCAGTATTTAAGGCAGAATTGCACAGAGCAACAAAGAGTGAGAATTCAGTTCCATCCATGACACTTGCATGTCTACAGATTCTACGGAAAGCCTCCCCCAAATTGATCTCTCAATCCATATTAGTTTGCTGAGTATTTACCTGTGTTGAAGTATTTACCTGTGTTGATGAGTTCACTCCCTGCCATGTGAGTTGTAGTCAAAGAAGAAGCAAATCTGTTCTAAGTCCATAGAAAAAAGTGGGGTCTGCTATTTTAAATACACAGCAGTACTGACCTCCATTAAACCCAGCAACCGAGGACACTACCAAGCTGCTAGCAAGAACCAGGAAGGGAGAAGAAGTGGCGGCCTGTGCAGTAAGGAAGATCAAAACACATTTACTGACTATACGAAGGGGAGGATGAGCATATTAATGTTTGCCTGTAGTTCTTTCTTAATTAATCAGTTTTGCAGAGTTTTGTGGAAAAGCAGCTATTAGTGTGGGGATTAGAAAGCTGGGCATATTTTCAGTCTGTTCAGAAGAAAATATTGCTGGAAGAAACTGAGCAATCAGCCTTACTAATTGAGGCTTTTGTTAATATTACAGCTGTTTCTGATATACAGGCACAGCCTCTTTGTTTGTGAAATGATCACCGCATGGAAAATACATGTTACTAATATTAATGTTGTATACGTTAACTTTGTTTAATATGCCAAGCTAGATTTATGTATGGCTATCTTTACTTTCCCATAGTTGGGAGCAGAAGTGTCCTGGCCATGAGTAAAGTTACCTTGGGCTTAGTTTAATGAGATCATCATTTTGTGTTATCTGGAGTCTCCGTATGGCATTACTGTGTGTGGTGAAGCCTCTTAGAAGCTTCAGCTAGAGAGAAAAAGACAACTGGCATTTACCCACGAGGGCCAAATCTAGCCTGTGTGATGTGGGGGTGCAGTAACAAATGTCATGGGGGGGGTCATCATGGCAGTGTACAGGGGGTCAGGAGAGCAGAAGATACGGTTAGCAGTCTGTACAGCAGTGTACAAAGGCTATTAGTTTGCAGGGCAGTGCTCAGGGTCACCAGGGTGGAGAACAGGGTGCAGCAGGGCATTGTACAGGGGGTCAGCAGGACAGTGTACAGGGGGTCAGCAGGGCAAAGGATGGGAGGTCAGCACAGGAATTGGTAGGGCAGTGTACAGAGGTTAGTAGTGCAGAGGACAGGGTCAGCAGGGCAGAAGACAGAGAGTTAGCAGAAACAAGGATACTGGTCAACTGAGCCTAGGACAGGGGTCAGCAGGGTGGAAGACAGGGGTCAGTACCCACATGAAAAATATCACCTAAAGGGCCACGCTTCCGTAATTTAGATGTAATCCTAGCACCACTCAGCTATGTAGGCCCAAAATGGCTACGAACCCTGGATATAGTTTTTTTTTACTAATTGGCATTACATTAGGGATTGGCTAGTTAAAATTGGTATGAAAGTTTGAGGTGCAATGGTTCAATGAAAAATGTTCAGAACCAAATTGAATGAAAACACCAAGAACACACATTTGTCACACCAGAAAAACTAACCTAAACTTCATCCTATCATGCACCTAACCTTAACTGTTAACTTTACCTTTGGACAGAGTGGGGTGGGGATATTGAGGTCTCTGGCTGTAATGAGATGATTTCCCCTTACATCCTGTTGGGACAGAAGGTGATGGGAAAGGTCTTCAGTGGTGGCACAGACTGCAACAAAACTATTTTTTCGGTAAAATGAGGAAGTGTTGGAACTCCTGTCATTAATAAATCTTTGTGTTTTGGTGACAAGCTCTATCATTTTTTTGTTTTTGTTTTCACAGGCTGTCTTAGGACAGGAACTAAGGTAAAAATCTCCTTAACAGGCCGATAGCAATAAAAAACATCATACAAGTATTTACTTTTCCCGAATAAATCTAGATTGTAAATAAAGGTTTTGAATGGAGTTGATCTTAAATGTTGAAAATGAACTTTTTGACAACGCTACTTTCTTATCCTTTAATGCCCAGCTGGCTTGACTTATTCTTGAAGCATACACTACACCCAGCCTTTAGTTCTTTGCTACTGTATGTGTTGTGTAATTCCATCTGGCATAGCTCCCAACTGCCACTGATTTCGAGGGACTGTCCCTGATTTGGAACAAAGTCTCTCTGTCCCTCTTTCCTCCTCATTTGTCCCTCATTTTGGTCTGATCTATATAGTTGTATATAAAATGCACTTTTTATCTTTCAAAAGTGTTTTGCAGGGCTAAACCTTTCATCCAATTTCTAAATTGCTGCATTTGTAATTCCAAAAGCCAATGTAAAGGAATAGTAGTGGTAAAAAAAAATCACTTGTGGGTTTAACTAATTTTTTTTGTATAATTCTCCTTTAAGGGGGCGTGACAGGGGGTGTGTCCTATGCCTACATACTTATGCTAATAGGTGTCCCTCGTTTCTATCTCAAATAGTTGGGAGATATGCGCCTAGGCCTGACACGCACTGCTACTCGTTTGTTCTCTACTTGGGAATGGGCACACTAACCCACACTGTAAAGTACCAAAATCTTTGGGCAAACATTTTCTAAACCACAAACACAGCTTAGTCAAAAGATGCCTATGCTGTTGTAGTTGCCATAAGTGCAAGGTGCTGCACATCTGAAGTGGTTACATTTACTTCATTGTTAGCTTATGCCCAGGGCCGGCTCTACCACTAGGCAGAGTAGGCGGCCGCATAGGGTGCACTGCCGCTCAGGGCGCCAGGCCCCTGTCCATATACTACCCCAAACTGTCCATGTACTAACCCAGCCTGTCCATATACTACCCCAGCTTGTCCATATACTACCCCAGCCTGTCCATATACTACCCTAGCCTATCCATATACCTGCGGACCATGGTTGGCATATGGAAGCGAGCCAGTGTTGCCACTATTTGTCTTTAGGCCGGGTCCAGAGGCACAGGTGCGGGGCCTGGGGACCACGGCTAAAGAAATAGGTAGAGAGGCACTGCAAAAATCTCCACCTCCACCACCTCCATCATATACATGAACAGGGCAAAGGGGGTGGAGTTAAGGGCGGAGCCAAATGGGGCGGCAAAATGAGGTTTCGCCTAGGGTGTCAAAAATCCTTGCACCAGCCCTGCTTATGCCAGGGATATGCAATTAGCGGACCTCCAGCTGTTGTAGAACTACAAGTCCCTTGAGGCATAGCAAGACTCTGACAACCACAAGCATGACACCCAGAGGTAGAGGCATGATGGGACTTGTAGTTTTGTAACAGCTGGAGGTCCCCTAATTGCATATCTCTGGCTTATGCTATTCCAAAAATGATGAGCATCAGTGCTGAGAAACTTTGTAGTGTGCACTTCTCCATTGTGCATTTTTCCCCACACACAGTCACTGTGGCCTTTGGACTCTTTCTTTTTCTTGCAAATTGAAGTAAAACTTTCCAGACAGAAGCTGCATCAGTTTGGTTGCTGTATGACCACTTGGCAGCCCTTAATAAATTATTCAGTTAGCGGGTCATTTACAGATCACTACTGAGTTACAGATCTGAGCTGTATTCATCTGCTAAATGGGGCTGAAAATTGCCCACTAATGATCATTTGCAAATATTGATAACCTTGTCAGGCGAGGGGTTTCTCACTTGGGAAATGTGTAAAATCTCACAATCTGCAAAATCTCTCATGAGCATATTTCAGCATCATCTTGGCATTCAGTGTGCGTAGGAACTGCACCAGTGGCTGTCACACAAAGGAACAAATGGAACAAAGAAAAAAAAAAAATAGCCATGTTGGCGCTAGCAACTCGTCAAGTCAATTTTGTGCCCTGCACTAAAAACTCTTCCTTGGCTCTTTCAGAAACAATTTTGTGAAAGCTAAACGTTAACAAAAACTTTCTGTATTTAGCTACCTAGCTAGCTGGAAAAAAAACTCCCAAAAAACAAAAAAACATATGTCCTTCAAAAGAAATCAAAAGCAAAAAAAAACCTAAAGTTTGGTCTGATGGGAGGAAAAAATACTGACTTATTTTTTTGTTTAGGAAGCCAGTTTATGTGGCAAACTAATCCACATTTTCAAAGTTGCCTGTGGATAAAGGGTAATACAGCAGACAACCCAAGGTTTATCTACCTATGTTTAGTTTCTTTGGAGATCACTCCATGACTCCTAAAGACTAGGAGATGCTTTGAAGGAACCAGGCCTTGTGTAGCACCCTCCTAGATAGGTGCTAGGATCAGGCAAACTTAGTACTGGCTCCTTGTATCCAGTAGAGCTGCTGTTTTATTGTTAGATAAATTTAGCGTTGCTCAATGTAATCATCCTTGTCAATTTTCCTAACGCACACCTTTCTGGCAAAGTAAGGCCCGTGTAGAACGATCGGCTGCATACAGAGCACCACGATCGTTACAATACCATGTACCAGCTTACCTCTTCTATACCCTTATACTTTTACCTTCATGCCTGGCCAACCTTAATAATTTAATTCATTTAGGTGGGATTTGAGGTCATGTGATGTCAGAGGGAGGGAGTGTGATCTTTTCTCTGTGTTTTTTTTTTTTCTGTTTTTTTGTGTAATTTGATTGGTGTTTGATAAGTATATATTCTGCTCTACACTTTTGCACTATATCACATGCCTGACAAAGGGGTCCTGTGTGGCTCCGAAACGTTGAACTCTCTGTGATGTGATCCTTCTTTAAATAAAGAACCTTTGGACGGTGATCCTTGGTGTGCTGGCGAATACGTACACATGCTCAATGTAATCAGTAAAGTTGTGTTGCTTATTCTGGCCTGTTCAGTGTTTCACCTGCTCCAGGTTTCATTGCTCTCTCTGCTTTCTTGAGAACTGTGGATTTCTCTGTGGATCAAGGCAAATGGGCAGCATGCATATTTACACAGCCCTGGCCAATCCCTGGGGGTGGCCCAGATGGCTGCTAAGAGTCTGTATAAGTTCTCTAAGACACAGAGCTTCCAGGACTTTTCCTGTAGGAGGGAAACACATCCTAAGGAGGGAATGCTTGCCTTGAGGGACTATCCTGCTATGTGCTTGCAAGGTGCTGAGGCCTCAGGTGGGTGGATAGGGCCTGTGTTGCTGAAGTTGCAGAGAGCTGACTAAGGGGGCTGCTGTCTGAAGATTTAGTTTGGTATCACAGGCAAAAGGTGTAGCATGGATGTTGGAAGGAGGCACCCAACTTTCCCTGGACATTTGGTAAGTACAGACTGCTGTAAGAGATCTTAAAGACTATGGGCTGCTGCCACTCTTCTGGCGCTAGAGTCAGCTGTGTGTGCATAAAAGGGACATCAGCTGAAGAGCTCAGTCTATCTAATTCTTTGTGAAGGGGCTCAAAGTAGAAGGCTTCTGTGCTTTTAGTTACTACTACTACAAAGCCAAGTCCACAGTTAGCTTTTACATGGACTTTGCTTACAGTTGTACAAAAGGAAGTTTACTGTCCTCATCTTGTACATAGTTCTTTCTGGAGTACCCCTCTCAATTCCCCAACCCTATCCGAGTTACACCAAAAATAAAAACACCAAAAGAGCACTCCTGAACTGTGCTGTGGGGTAATTCCTGGGAAAAAGAACTTGAGCATCTTTCAAGCAGGTCCTATGGGGGTAGCACTATACTTGCATGGATGTGTTATCGCCATTCTGTCCTCCTCAAGTCCTTATTGGACACTAAGTTGACAGGCCACCTTACAGATCAAACTAAACATGTATGCAAGCATCTAGTGGTGTATTTTATGTCATCCTGCAGTCAAATTACAGTTGTGGACCAGCACTGTTTGTTTGCCCTAATTGGTATGAAAGCCTTCTGAAAGAGCAGGGTTTTAGCAAGAATTACGTTTTACAGATAGCCTTGTAGATATGTGTCTTGTAGATATAAGATACAGGCCTCCTTCTCACCCCACCCTGTTATTAGAACAATGAAAGAAGAAACAATACTGATAAACTCATCTCTGTCATTCTGCCCTCCCCTCCTCTCAGCATGTTCCTTGGACTGCAACACACCAAGCTGACCCCTCATGCTGCTTCTTCCACTCCCTCTCTGAACATTTCTGTACAAGGACTGCAAGATGAAGATGAAAGGTCAAATTCCAGTGCTTACACTGTTTGCAGTAAAAAAAAAAAAAAATATATAGTGTATTCTTTCCCCCTTCCCCTCTTCTACTCTCTCTTTTTTCTATACCTCTATACCTGCTTTCCTCTCTATCTTGTTTCTTTCTCAATATCTTTTTGTTTACTAGGGTCGGTCAGCTTATAGGGCGGTTCCGCCCCCTTCTAGTTCTGTGGTTGGTATAGGTGGTTAAAGATTCTCTATTAGTGACTTCAATAAACAGGTTTTGTCTGGATAGATTACTTAAGTTATTGTCGTTTTAGGAGAGGTTTCTGCTCTAAAAGTTTTATGTGTAGTGATGGGCCCGGATGGGGGTTGGTCGTTGTCTAGCTTCACGGTCACAGTTTGATCCCAGTTGGGGTGACCGGGGGGCTGATGGGATCTCCCTTATCTGGGTGTTACCCTCTCAATTGGTTGTTAATACTCTCATTGTCTTTAGCCTCTCTCTGACAATTATAATGTGTCCGTTCCATTTTTTACGTCAATCATTGTTTACTTGTTGATTGTTAACCACTCACCAACATGATAATATATACTGTGTTTAAGATTACTAGCTCAGTGACTTCTAGTATCTTTATGCATCTCTAACGCTGTTCTTTTTTTTATGACAATTTTCTCAATAAAAAGATTTGAAATGAAAAAAAAAAAAAAATATGTATATATATATATATATATATTTAAAGTGGTTCTAAAGTTTGTAGTATTTTACCTTCATGCATGCTATGCATGAGGGTAAAAAACCTTCGGTATGCAGTTCCCTCAACAGCCCCCCCTAATATTCACCTGAGCCTGATCACGATCCACCGATGAGCGGCTGCTGGTCTCTGTCTCCTCATTGGCTGAGAGGCAGCAGCGCAATCCATTGGAAGCACAGAGTGGGGCAAGCGGCTTACTGTGGGGGCACTTAGAGAAGAAGAGGAGACAAGAGTGCCAGCAGGGGTCCTGAGAAGAGAAGGATTGGGGCTGCTCTGTGAAAAAACACTGCACAGAGCAGGTAAGTGTAACATGTTTGTTATTTGAAAAAAAAAAAAACCTTTAATATCACACAAGTATGCTTTAGCACTATTTTTACCAATTTTCAATGTTTACACAAGAATATTGATCTTCAGATATCAAACAGCTTTATATACATTCATCCCAGATGTGGTTATTTTCTCCAGAAAATCAGAAATAATGATCACCAGTCACTTTAGCACTTGCAATATGGGAGGGAGAGTGAGGTATGGATCAGGATATATGCCAATACACTGATCTCATACTCTAGAGTAGGCCATTATCTATAATAGATCTTTCTCAAATTTTACTTTCAAAATCACTGTGCTCCTGTGGAGCTCAGGCACCCTATCAATTAAGGCTCTAGTGGTATCTCAATCTTCACTTCCAGGGAAGGACAGCATCAAAGGTTCCTGTGTATATGTTCTTGCTCAACCATAGCCCTCCACATCTCCATATGCATGACCTTGCCTCCCTAGGCCTTATGCTGTCTTCTTCCAGTGACCAACACTTTCATCGGTTCCTCCCAGGAGGGGAGATTCTGGTGTCTTTCCATGTCCCTAGGCCCAAGGCCTAGGAGAGGTTGACCCCTAAGCTGATATTCTCACAGGGCAAAATCCAAGAGAGAAAAGATAGAAGAGGAAGTTGCTCAAATATTTAATAGTCCTTCCGGTATGCCTCAACAGGTTCCCCATGTTCACTGATTGATCAGGTTATCAAAATTAATTAAATAAAATCATATCTCTCTAGCTCACCCTGCTAGAACAAGCCCAAACAACATGTGCCAGAGAAAATACTCTGTGCTTTGAGAAACACTCCTGTTGAGGCACAGTTGGACTGACTGCTAACTATAGAAAAATATTGCATTCCTTCAATGTATTAATGAATAGAGAGCTGCATTTGTTTGGGTCTTATATCTGCCTGGAGTTCAGCATTAAATATTTTGTGTTTCTACTGTGAGAAAGCAACAGCCATGTTCATAAGTCAAAGAGACTCTACCGTAATGTTAATTAGACCTCTCAGTACAAAGTCCTTTACTTACTGTAACGATATCAAGCATTTTTGCTCCTGGTATTGCCGAAAGGTATGGAGCCCAATTACACATATCCTATAGCACTGTGATTTATCTTCTGTAATATCAGTGAGGCATTCATTAAAACAAGCAACTAAAAGAAACAAAGTCCATTTAGGTGCTAGCAGCGCTTCAGTTGTAGTCCTTCAACCAATTTCCTCTGGGACACTATAGTAAGAGCTCTGGTTAGAGTCTATCACAGTTCAAGTAAGAGCATATATATAATTTCCGAGTGTAGCCACCAGGTTATTTCCTCCACCTTCTCACCATGTGTGCTCTTCCCCCTTATGACTGTGCACTCACCGACAGTAGCATGTATGTGTCGCCTTTGGTATTATGGGTGCTCATTCAGCTTGTAAAATCCTTTTCTTTTCGCTGGGATACTCTCCAGAACACCTGTCATGAATCTCCTTTGGATTCCTCAGACCACTCTTGCCACAATGATTGGACATGTAATAGGATACGGGGACACTACATAGTGTAAATCTGCTTTGTTAGCAAAAACTCCCCCCTTTTTTCCCCCTCTAAAATGTGCTTATATCAATGTTTCTTTCAACAAAGCATGACATGTGATCCTGGTATATGCTGTACAGCTACGCTGCTTACTCTCACCGCTCTGTAGATCTTCCCTTCGCTGTGTTCCTGGGATGAGCTGCAGTTTGCTGTCAGTCTAGTGAGAGCCATGTGGTCACTCCCTTACGCGTTTCATCATCACGTCTTTGTCAAAGGGCGTGGCCACATAGCACGGCTCTTTCTTTTAAGTTCCTCTTTCACTCAGGTGTTATCCCTTAGTAGTATCTATGTCCACAGCAATGCTACTTATTAGCAGCGCTCCGGGGAGATTAAGGCTTTAATGTTTGCCATGTTGTCACTGGTTATCTGGTATTCCAATACTTTGTTACTCGTTATCACACATACCTATTATACATATGTGCTTTCTTTACTTATAGCCATAATAGATCAGTGAGGCATTATTAAGCATTAATACATTTTTAAAACAACAAGTCTATGCTACTGTTACTGAGAGTTATGAACAATTATATGAGTTATATTCCTTTTAGGAAAATGCCAACATTACCCGAGTTTTTCAAAGTGATCTTTAATTTTTCCCATGACCTTTTAAAATCAATTAGTATACGTTTATAGCCGTTCTAAAGATTATTCTACTTTTTCACACATAGAGTTCTATGTTATCTAAGATTTTTCTAAAATGTTCAAATCCATAGTGGACGGATCAAGTTGTACAGTCCAGTGCAGTGCCAGTCAAAGGTCATCCACTGCACAGGGCAAAGATGGCAAACTGTGCCCCCTTCCCCAAGTGGAGAAGGGGATGGGCCTAAAGTGGCACGTGCAGTGAAATGGGATGTTAGGGATTCAAAAAGGCAGTTAAGGAGGTGACATAATGCCTGTTAAACACCCATGGATCCCTCTTCAGAGGGCTAACACAAGTGTAAATAAGCCCTAAAGGAGGGAGGAAGTTAAGGGGCTCTTGGGAGAAATTCTGAGAAGGAAAATGGGAGGTCTAGGGCTGCTCACAATTCACACCTCAATCTCAGCGTGACACCCAGCAGGATTGAAGGCAGATTCTCCTTCAGCCCATCTCAAGTCATGTGAAATGTCACATGATAAGATGTGACAAAAGAGACTAGAAGAAGGAGAGACTGCCCTCACTCCTCAATGGCTCTGTGCCTGTTCTAAGAGACAGTTGGTGGAGAAAGATGCTGGCTGCTGCAATGTCAGCGATCACAACAGTGGGAACCCATGGATGGCCCACAGGAGATGTGGGCATATGCCCTGGATGCTTGGTACTAGGGACACCACTGATGTCCCCCTTCACAGTAAAACAATGCACCTGGGGCACATGCAGCTTCTGCCCCCACCCACTTGCCTCAGCCCTGGTCCAGTTCATCATGTTTTAAAAACTCAAGTTTGCACATGTTCATGTACAACTTTAGTTTTACTTAACCTATTGCCACCCATGACAGGGAAGGTGGAACTCAACCACAATAAAAACCTGAAATGGGTATATTAGGGTTGCCACCTTTCCTTCAAGCCAAACCCGAACACTTTATCCGTACAGGGAAAAATATTATTTTTAAGGGGGACACCGAGGACTCTGGTGTAAAGGGGAACGCTGATGTAAGGGGGTTTCTGCTTACCACAAAACCCCCACTTACATCAGAGTTTCCAGCATTCCCCCTTAAATTAGGGTTTCCAAAGCAAACTTTCATCAGAGTCCACAAGGCACCCCTTACATCTGAGTCCCCCTTTCCTTAGTGTACTCACTTGCTTTGAGGCAAGAAAGAGAAAAGGGAGGGAGGAGGGAGACTTCAGTCACAGACAGTGTATGGTGAGCTCACTCATCCGAGGATAGAGGCTCAGGTATCGACACCTTTCATCCACAATGTATCTGCCGGTTGCTGAACTTCAAACTTCCAGCTCACACATCCCATTTGCTGAGACACAGGAGAATTGGAGTCTGGGTGGGCAGAAAAAGGGGTAGGGGTGGGAGGAGGAGGAGCAGATCAAGCCCTCTCTCTTCTCCTGTCCGTGTATGGGAGTGGGGCCCATGTGCACACCTATGCACTCAGCGATTGTGGTACTTGGTTACTTAGGGAGTCACAGTCCATTCTCAATATAGTGTCTGGGTTTCAGGTGGTCTGAAACTTGGACACACAATGCAAAACCCGGACTGTCCGGATGACTCTTGGACAGGTGGGAACCCTAGGTTATATCCTCTTCACTCCCCTCCATGCATTATTTGGTGGAGTTAGGCTTTGATACTGAAATCTGCAGCTGTGATTATATTTCAGTTCAGCTAAGTGATGATCTTGGTTCACTATCAGGGATGAGCTCAATGTTCGGTCCACATACAGGTTCAGACTGAACTTGGGCTGTTCAGGTGTTTACCCGAACCCTGATCTTTTTGCTTATTCGTCAGAAGCTGAATATCAATCATGGTAGCAGTGTAGCACTACTATATATGACAGATTAATTCCTGTCATTGGTTGCTAAGGAAATAGTTGGTGCAAGCATTCACCTCGTCCTTAGCAACCAATGATATAATGCGGCACTTTTCTGTTACTGGTTCGCCATCCCTAACCATGTAAACAAAGGGGAGAATATAGTGTGACATCATTGACCAAATATAGCCACATGGCTGTATTTGGCAGACTACGCCATGTAGGAGACCCTGCCTCATTGTTTACTTTAAGGGCCCTGGGAGATATTATTTAGTGACAAATAAACAATGTGTAGGCAGGTGCAGTCTACTTTCTCTACTGCAGGTAGCGCTCTTCTACAGCAGCATTGCAAGAGGAATATGGTTCCTCAATGGTTTCCTGTAGGGGCGTAACTACAGGAATTGCAATTGCAACCGGGCCCCGTGCTCCAGGGGGCCCGTGTGCCTCCCTTGTACACCTGAGTAAGAGGAATGGCGGGGGCGCCATTTAGAGGAACCAATCTCCTTCATGTTCCTCCTAATGGGGGAGATTGGTTCCTCATATGCTGCCCCCGCTGTCCCTCATATCCAGTTTATTTGTCTTCTGCTGTTCACAGTGTCCCTGTGTGCTTCCTTCCCCCCTCAGAGCTTAGTGGGACTATAATAAAGGGGAGTAAAGTTCCCTAGGATCAGTGGGGAGAGGGAAGGGCCCTGGCCAGGGGTCAGGGGGCCCTTCATAATTTCTTGCACCGGGGCCCTGAAGGTTCTAGTTACGCCTCTGGTTTCCTGGATCACTTGAAAATCTATCTGATTGGATGCTGCCGCACCATGTGACTCTTGCAGCCACCTTGGGTCAGGCAGAGCCTATTTTAGGCCCTGGCTCCCAGGCTTGGCATGCATTTTGCGAGTTTGTAGATGTTCTTTCATCGCATTTGGACTGTGTATGTTATTGCCGCCACACAATGCTACACTCCACCTACAAACGGAATCAGACTTACCATTCATTTAAAAATCTCTTGCCTATTACTTATAAAATGGGCCTTACTGTTTTTAACATTTGGCTTCCATTGACCTCAGTAGAGTTTTGAATTTGGCATCCAAACTTTCTTCATGTTCCGTGAACCCACCTCAAACCGAACCCAGGTATGTTCAGCTCATCCCTATTCACTATGAATGTGACAATCAAAGAGGAAGGAGATGAAAAAGAATGGTCGCTTGGATTACAGAGAGGAACTGTTATTGGAGAGGAACATCTTCAGCTAATTCAATGAGCAAAAAGTCCTGACGCTAAAACTTTTTCAACAACAAAAGAAGTTAAAGTTTGTGGAAGTCTGAGGTACACGCAAAACTACAAAAACAAGATGGACAGTCAGATCGGTAAAAACGATATTTTGATTACACTGAATCTACTCCTCAACACTTACTCAACTATAGAATATTCCTCTAAATCTCTATAATATGGCGTATGGTAGATATCTTTTCCACTCCACTAGCCTTCCAGTATAATTCTAAGAGAACTTATTTGTACTCTGCCACGCATCTTCAACCTTCCTTCCTCTGACGATATTGCTGCGTTAGGCAAATGTTCAGCACAACTCACCCCAGATCAAATCAAAGGTGACAAGTGCTTTGAAACGGTATTAATTTCACCACCTCATCCGGAGAAGTCATTTTCTTGTTATAAATGGAAAAATATAACGTTTTGTGTTCCAAACTGTGCAAAAATAATGTGATGTTCTTGAGTCAGAGGAAATGTTAAGGGACGATCAGTGTATCTGACATTTTATCATTTCTGTGCTATCTTCCCTTTGCTCTTTCTTAGCTCCATCTCATAACTGAGTATCAAACAAGACGCACATACTGGAGAGTTTAGGAAAATTGCTTTTACTGGAGGAAAATGCTGTGTTTACTGGAATATAAGATCTCTGGTATAGGCAAGAGACTCGAGTTTAACTTGAGTTTTCAGCAAATTTTCCTGGGTCTGAATTAGATTCAAACTTGCAAATTTGTTTATAAAAACAACCCCATCATCTGAAAATAAAACACTAATGTTCATAAAAAAACTTTTGAAAAGTTGGGCACATCACTCATGAATATGACCCTAGGGTCCTATTTATAAACAATGGGGTCAATTTTAACCACTTGCCCTACGGAAGATTCACCCCCCTTCATGACATGGCCATATATTGCTTTTTGGCACTGCATTACTGTAACTAACAATTGCGTGGTCATGCACCGCTGTACCTAAACAACATTTATATAATTTTTTACACACAAATAGAGCCATCTGATTCCTGTTCGAATTGACAGTTCGCACTGCGACATGCAAACCGATCTAGGGGTATCATTAATAGAGTTGAGCGAACCCGGACTGTAAAGTTCGGGTCCGTACCGAACTTTTGGGTGTCTGGAACCCGGACCCGAACCCAGACTTTTCAAAAAAAGTCCGGGTTCGGGTCCGGGGTTCTGGTATTTTATTACACGTGTTAAAAAGCTGCTAAGGGCAGCCAATCAACAAGTGTTTCACTGGTTTTCCCTGAGAAACAATCACAGCCATGCCTACTAATGGCATGGCTGTGATTGGCCAGTGCATCATGTGACCCAGCCTCTATATGGGGCCGGAGTCATATGCTCTCAGGATAGTTTAGGGAGAGGATGCTGCTGGCTCTGTGAGGGACAGATTGCAGAACATCTCATCCTGCATTACTGAACGATCTGATTGTGGACTAGGGAGAGATACTAGTACTGCTGCTTTGAGGGACAGATTGCACACCTCATCCTGCTGCACAGAACGATCTGACTGGACTATTCTTATTCTTCTAAAATCATCTCCAACTTGTACAGGGAAAAGTTCCTGCTGTTGCTTTAAGGGAAAGATTATTGTTCTAAAATCATCTGCAAGCTCCATTTATTCTGACTCCTAACTGTTGTAATGGCGACTTCTTGTTGAGACCTCTATGCCTGGCCTGTATAAGCAGATATGATCACCGCAGACAGTTCTTATCAGATAGTGACTCACCAATTACCGATTCCTTCCATGAGCGTTTATTCATTGGAATAGCAGGTACAGCATACAACAAATGTGACAGATGGTCGAAAGATGGTAACTGCAGGTCAAAACATAGTAATGTGTCCTAGGATGCGAGTGGATTGAGAGAGGCCTTCTAGCATGTAGCCATATTCTTTACCTCATGAGAGAGAGGACACAGGAAGAGGAAATAGAATAGCAGAGTGCACCCGGAACAGGAAGTTACAGAGTAGAGTGAACTAGGAAGAGGAAATAGCTCACAGAGGATGGGAGGTACACACTTAGAAAATACAATAGAAAGGTGTAATATCCAAAAGAACCACAAGATGGCATTGTAATAACCAACTATAAAAACATTACTATAGCTGCATATTTATGTTACATGGAAATCATGTGACAGAACACCATTCACTAAGTGTATTGTAGCCGCATAGAGCCTTATTAGTGTTATAAAATCATGTCCAAGCTCCATTCACTAAGTGTATTGTAGCCGCATAGAGCCTTATTAGTGTTATAAAATCATGTCCAAGCTCCATTCACTAAGTGTATTGTAGCCGCATAGAGCCATATTAGTGTTATAAAATCATGTCCAAGCTCCATTCACTAAGTGTATTGTAGCCGCATAGAGCCCTATTAGTGTTATAAAATCAATGATTTTATAACACTAATAGGGCTCTATGCGGCTACAATACATTTAGTGATAGTGAATGGAGCTTGGACATGATTTTATAAAACTAATAAGGCTCTATGCGGCTAGAATACACTTAGCGAATGGAGCTTGAACATGATTTTATAACACTAATATGGCTCTATGCGGCTACAATACACTTAGTGAATGGAGCTTGCAGATGATTTTAGAACAATAATCTTTCCCTTAAAGTAACAGCTGGAGACTTGGAGATGATTTCTTGCACAAAAATAAAAAAAACAGTGTTGCTACCTCCTCCTCCTCCACCGCCACTTTCACCGCCTCCTCAACCTCCAACTCCACATCCACCTCCATTTTTGATTTTTTTATGTGATTTTAGTTTAAAAATTATTTTAAGTTATTTCCCTATCCCCATTTCTTTGTAGGGCACTTGTCCAACTCTTACCCCCATTTTCCTTCCTTTTGCAGACCTCGAGGACTTGCCAGGACTTTGTTACAGCCATTTTTGTGCCTAAAAGCTTGGGTCCCCATTCATTTCAATGGGGTTCGGGGTCCGAGTCAAAGTTCGGGTCAAGTCCGGACCCGAACCTGGACTTTGTCCCGAAGTTCGGCCGAACCTGCCGAACCCAGACTTCCAGAGGTTCGATAGGACAGTGTCAACCGGTGATGGGTGACATGCGATGTGGGAACCCATACTGGATTCACACGGGTTCTTGCATCGCAGCAGTGTGAACCGGCCCTTAGGCCCCTTTCACACATGTGGACCGTTTGTCCGTTTTTCATCCATCCATTGACGGATGAAAAACGGACATCAATGCATCTCTATGGAAAAACAGACGACAACGGATGATCATCCATTTGCATCTGTTTTCATCCGCTTCTGTCAAAATCCTTTTTTTTTGAACGGATGAAAACCCTATTTTTCATCTGTCAAAATAACGGATCGGGCGAAAAACGGATGTAAACTGACAAATGGTCAGTTTTTCATAAATTTTTGCATTAGTAGTAGATGTAAAAAAAACTGATGAAAAATGGATGAAAAACTGAGGAATACTTCATCCATTTTGACGTGACTGAACGGATGAAATGAACGGACCATATGTGTAAAAGGACCCTAATGCCCCGTACACACGATCAGAAAACCGTACGGAAAATACCGCTTTCAAAGCGGTCGTACGATAATCGGATCGTTAGTAGAGAGCTCTCGAGAGCCGATCACGACAGTTCATCCGATGTTTTCCGTCCGGACAAGATCGGACATGCAGGAAAAATTTTCTCGCACGGTGCCCGAACGTACGATTTTCGTTTCATAAGTACAGCTGTCGTTCAAAAATGCAATACAAATACCCTACAACACATCACATCGCTTCCGATTTTTTATTCTGTCGTGTGAGAATTTTCGTGACTTTAGTACACTCTTGCGATTCGATCTGAGATTAGCATGCGAAAAAAAACATCTCCATCCGAAAAAAATCTGTCATCCGATTTTCGGATCGTGTGAACGGGGCATAAGAATTCATCCAAAACAAAACAAATGTTTTCATTGTGCACATCTCTATTTATAAACAATGGGATCATCAAGTCTTATTTATAAATAAGGGTATCATATTTATAAACAATGGGGGATATATATTGTTAATGAAAAATAGCACACAGGTGCCCGAGTCCTGGTATACTTTGTGTATCTCCTATGCAGGTTTATCCTGGGTATACCTCAGTGTACCTGTACAGGACAATCATCTGGGGTTGGTGTAGCTGCACGCATACATGCCTTTATATACATGGGGTGGCAGGGTGTGGATTGCCTTGACCACAGATGATTGGCCCAATACAGTGAGAGCTTCCAGGTGGGCTCGCACATGTGGGTTCTGATCCTATTCTGAACATGCCCCAAGCTCATCGCTAACTATCATACTTTGCACCATCTAGGGGCCAAATGTGGTATTTTCTGCTTTAAATCTATGAGTATTCATATGATACTTTGACCCCATACACACTATTAGATTTTCTGCAGACTTTTGTCTTCAGATTTACCAAAACCATGTAGTGCAAAGGCCTGCCTGATTGCATACAAATTGAAACTCTTAAGGTTTGACCTCATATCATATGGTTTTGGTAAATCTGAAGACACAAATCTGCAGTAAATCTGACAGTGTGTATGGGATCTTAGCGTCATTCGGTGGTCAAATGTGGTATTTACCATTTTAAATAAATGAAAACATTCGAACAGCACAAGAAATAGCCTGGTAACATTTGTTTTTGCCACTTTTGTACAGAATGAATGCACATGCACCTTCACTGGATGCATTTCTATGCAAATGTTCTATAAATACACCTCTTAAGGTGTGTGGAGTACAATGCTGGCCTCCAAGTACTGTACTTGTTTTGTAATATTCTACAGAAAGAGTATGTGGAGCTGTTGACTTTCAAGCGGTATTAATTTAAAATCAAAAATGCAATATGTTGCAACTTACTAATTATTAGATGTGGTAGCTGCATTCGTTTTTATGCTTTTTCTCTGTTTTCACCTGGTGATCTGGCCAGTAACATACCTACTGTACACTCTGGATGAAGAAGCACAGGGGGCACCTTTTAGACAGCCGAATTTTCAGTCTGGGAGGAGGGGAGTGTTAGATGTACTAGCAGATTTAAAGTATAACTAAAGGCAAAACTTTTTTTTTTTTAGTTTTGGATAGAGTGGAGAGGGATTAGAGCCTCTGTCAGTTTTCATTGCTGTATCCCCATTAAGGAGATTCACCCTCTCTATTTGTCTTGTTCACCATTATCATTGAAAGTGAAAGTAAAAGAAAATCCCAAATTTTGGGTTGTTCGTAGAAAAGTAATAGAGGCGGAAATCTTCCAATGGGGACACTAGTTCTGGTGAGCTGGGAGTCCCTGAGGAATTACCTTCATTTGCAGAGATTTCCTCTCACTTCCTGTTTGGCTATGAGACAGGAAGTGAAGGGAAATCTCTGCAATGGGACAGAGATGGCGAAAAAAAATTGACAGGGGTTTGAACCCTCACTTTTTTGCATTTGGGATAAAGGCTTTACATAAATAAATAAAAGCTGACCATTGGAAGCACCCCTGTCAGTAGCACATGTTTTTTCTCATCTCTGTAACTGCTACTTTTGCAGCAGAGCTTGTTCTTTTGAAAAACAACAGACTTACTAGCTAGATCACTGGGGAAAATAAAGGAAAGAAAACCTAAACAAAAGAAAACTAATACAGCCATCACATGCACTGTAAGAATTTAATTGTTAAATATTTGGTTATGGGTTTAAAGCAGTTGTATGCCCACGAAAACCTGTAAGGCAGTTATAATGAGCTAGTATGCACCGAGGGGGGTAATACTTACCTTAGAACAAAACTCCCACAGGGCTGCCCACCCACCGCTGAGGGAGCTGACATGTCCCCTCTGTGTTTCTTCGGGGTTCCGGGCGCTGTGAGTGGCCGGAGCTGTGATGATGTCACTCACGCACGTGCGCGTGGGAGCCATCCGTTCTGGCAAGTTACGGCACGATATGCCTAGGGTTGCCACGTCATCCCTTTAATCCAGGACACATATTAATTACACAGGTTTTGTGGCTAATTAAGGTGGTAATTAAACTCACTTGGTGCCTTATCCGCATTCAATTAGCCACAAAACCTGTGTAATCCATATGTGTCCTGGATTAAAGGGATGATGTGGCAACCCTAGATACACCAGACCTTCACTGCGCATGTATCGCTGACATCACCGGCAGCATGCAAGGTCGATATCTCCTAAACTGTACAAGTTCAGGAGATATTCATCTTACCTACAGGTAAGCCTATAATAAGTAAAAATTACCAAGCGGACAATACAACCGCTTTAATACCACTTTAATATTGGGTAGCCAGCTGAAAGGTCCTTTTAAACCAGTGGTTCTCAACTCCTCGGGACCCACCAACAGGCCAGATTTTAAGTATTACCTTGGGGAGATGGAGACTAATACTGCAATCACTGAGCAGCAAATGATATCACCTGTGATGCATTTCAGTTATCCGGCAAACCTGGCCTGTTAGTGGGTCCCGAGGACAGGAGTTGAGAACTACTGTTTTAAACATTCTAAACCTTACATGAGATATTACTCACTGGGTTTACATCTACTTAAAAAAATGTTTATACATCGACTTGAGCAAGAAGATTAGTTTGAAATGTTTTTTAGCATTGCCACAGATCCGGTCTATATGGACACACATATGCCAGGTTTCTAGGGTAACACATAATTATGCTGATTGGCCTAATTAGAATCATAACACCAAAGCTACTTATATGTAAATGATTTGCAGGACTGCATAGAGTGTTGCGATGGTAAATTCCGCTTTCCCTGTGTGACTCCCCCATAACGCTCTGATTTGTGAAGTGTTTAACTCCCTAATAGCTTTAGCGAGTGTAGCGAGCCCGAGGAAGCGGTATATCCGCCTGCTTATAAAAATGAAGAATAATCAGACAGCCGAGTCAATGTCGAGTTCAAGTTCAACGAAGGCATCTCCTGGATATGTTTCAACCACAGCCACTTCCAGGTGTTACATATTTATGATCACCTCGGGCCATCTGCTGATCTCTTACGGATCTGAGAACGCAGGAGAGAAAAATCATCTTAAAGAGATGCTCGTTTATTGCGGCCCATTTTTAGACCTTGTCATCTCGCCAGAATTCGACGAGGGGCCATTCGTTTCACAGCAACGCAGCTCATCTTATCAACGATACAATGGATGTTGACTTTTTATTGCGATTTTCTTTTTTCGGAATCAAAATGTTTAAAGGGACGCTGTCGTCAACAGAGGGAAAAATACATTCTGTATTTAGATTGTGTTCTAGTTGATTTCTGACATGAGCATGTATGTTTTTATTTACCCTAGGTTCACACCTATGCGGATGCGTTTTCCTGTTTTTTTCCTGTTTTTTTTTACCGCAATTTACAGCGATTTTCCTGCATTTTCCCACGAATTTGCCGCAATTTGCATTTTTTTTGGGGCGGGGGGATTTGTTGCTAGGCAGATTTAAAAATGCAAATCGCCGCAAAATCGTGGTAAAATCGCCAGAAAAAAAACACCACTTGCGTTTCTGGTGCAGCTCCATTGTAGTCTATTTCATGCAAAACGCAAACTATAGTGAGAAAAAAAAGTCCCCGACCCTTTCCAAAGAACGCAACTCTGCAAAACGCACAGATGTGAACGACATCCATAGGAAGCCATGTTAAATGGACAGTAGTGCATTTCTGCAAACTGCAAAATGCGGTAAAAAACGCATAGGTGTGAACCTAGACTGTAACCATCAGTAATGATACAATAATCTACCTTGTAGGAAGCTGAATTCCAGAGAAAGAAAGCATGGTCCCTTGCAATGGGACTGCCCCAGCACTGCAAGTGTTAAACGCTCGTTTAGGTCTAGGGTACAGGAAAAATGCGCTTTTACTTACCTTCTCCTTTATTGCTGCAGGCTCCCTCCAGGCTGAAAGACTGATACCTGCAGCCTCTTCACCCCTATGCTCCAGCAGTCAGAGATCCTCTGACAATAAAAGGAAACTCTGCTTTTGTGGGGAAAAAATAATAGCAAAAAAAAAAAAATGGCAAAAAAAAAAAAGAAGAATAAGAAGAAGCATAATAATATAGCACATACAATTGCTACACAAGCCATATTGTAATTTATCTTTATTTTAAAAAATTACATTTCCTTTTCAATCTGCAGAGCTGTCATTTTCTGTAAAACTCAATGCAATATGGTAACTTGGAGGCGCTCCATACACAGTTGGTGTACAGAACTTCTCCAGAAATGTCATTTTCTGCTTCTGTGATTTCCTCACTGATTTTCAGAGGTCTGTACTAGAGTACAAGTCATATTTTAGGCATCCTCTGCAACAAAAATTTCAGTTTTGGTGAGATACTTCCAAAGGAAAAAAGAGGGGGTGGGAGGAGGGAACCACTCAAAGAGGGTCCTCTAACGTATAGACATAAGCGTCTGGTACCACATTCTATTAAAGAGATTGAAGGACCCAGGAGACACATTATCACTTGACAGTGAAGGGGGACACAGAGCGGTATATCCCCTTTTCACCAGCTGATCCATCACCATTGGACCATATTGACTATCCTCTAGAGCAGTGTTTTTCAACTCCAGTCCTCAAGGCACACCAACAGGTCATATTTTCAGGATTTCCATGAGTTTGCACAGGTGATTTGATCAGTTTCACTGCCTTAGTAATTACCACAGCTGTTTCATCTGAGGGAAATCCTGAAAACATGACCTGTTGGTGTGCCTTGAGGACTGGAGTTGAAAAACACTGCTCTAGAGCAGCCTTTCTCGACCTTTTCAACACAGAGGAACCCTTGAAATAACTTTCCAGTCTCAGGGAACTCCTGCTAAAAATTACTGCAACTACAACTCATGATCCATTAGTGTGATGGCCAATGGGGAGAATGCTCCTTACACTTGTGGTCATTGAGAAGAATTGCCCCCTTACAGATAGCTAAAAAGATCAATGATGTCATTGGGAATTTATCTGAGAGGCAGAATTTGCTCATTGCTCAAGGAACCCCTAGCAACCTCTGGAGGAACCCTAAGGTTCCACGGAACCCTGGTTGAGAAACCCTGCTCTAGAGATGCTATTTATCAGATAATTTGTCGTATTACTTTTGTTGGTGATTTAAGCCCTGATGACATTAAGATGAGGCCTTTTGGACTACTCCATCAATCAAGGGAAGTGGCAACAGCTGGTCGTAGAATGAATATTGTTTGATAGCGTCTATGCTAGAGCTGCACGATTAGGGCCAGTTCACACCATAGAAACGCGTTCCGGATGCTTTTCTGCATGCGCGTTTTTGATGCTTTTCCGGTCCTTTACGGTGCGTTTTTGATGCAGTCCAGTGCAGTTTTTTCCCCCTTTTTTTCTTAGGACATGTGCATTCCAGTGAGGTTTTGGTGCTTGTAGGTGCATTTCAGTGTGTTTTTGGTGCATGTAGGTGCATTCCAGTGCGTTTTTGATGCATTTTACCGCGTTCCAGTACAGTTCAGTGCATGAAAAATGCAGCATGTTCTACTTTTTTTTCTGGAGCTGGAACTGACTGCACTGGTGTGAACTATGCCATTGAAAACCATATAACCTACTTTCCATGCATTTTTGATGCAGAATAAAAACGTACTGGACTGCATGTGGTGTGAACTGGCCCTTAATTGTTAAAAGATCGCAATCTCGATTCAACCCCCCTCACGATCTACACCTGACATTTCCTTGATTCTGTGTAGACAGTGCAGAGCCTTAAGCCTCGTACACACGGGACGACGATCGCATTCAACACGTCGTACTCACGACCGTTGTATGCAAAATCGATCGTTTGTGTGCGCGATTTCAACAGTCGAACATACGACGGTCGTACATGGGAGTTGTATGAGCAGACTACAAAACTTGGTCGTACCAACAAGCTCGCATACGACCATTGTATCGTGTGTAGAGCAGTTGGGTACAACAAGTTGTATTGTGCTAAACACGCATGCGCCAAGTCCACTTCAACTAACACGAAATTAGATGAAGGAGCCCAAAGGGTGACGCTACGATACCAGCACTTCCTCTTTATACGCTCGTTCGCGTCATCACGTTCGGCCGGCCGCAAGTTGTATGTACGACCGTCGGGTGCACGTCAGTATGCTATTTACATTATGCAACATACGATTTGCGACGATCGTACGTACGATCGTCGTCCCGTGTGTACGGGGCATTAGGCTACTTTCACACTGGAGCAGTACCCGTGGTCGCGGTAAAACCCCGCTAGTTTTAGCGGAGTTTTATCAGCGATAGGGCTCCGCTATGCGGTGCAGGAGCGTCACGCTTTTAACCCCCCACAAGGGGTTAAAAAGGGGTTAAAAGTGCCGGCACTCAGCGCTACCGAGGTGGTGTGCAGCCGCTTCGGCAGTGCTTGCCATGCATTTCAATGGCAGGGGCATTAGAGGAGCGGTATATTACCGCTCCCCTCACCGCCCCAAAGATGCTGCTTGCAGGACTTTTTGTAACGTCCTGCTAGTGCACCGCCCCAGTGTGAAAGCACTCAGGGCTTTCACATTGGGGTGGATTGGGGGGGACTTTTGAGGCGCTTCACAGGCGCTATTTTTAGCTAAATAGCGTCTGTAAAACGCTCCAGTGTGAAAGCAGCCTTAGCGCTGGGAGATAGAGAAGAGATACAGAGTAACATTTTGTTCTTTTAGAATAGATCTAAAGAAGAACCTCCGTCTGACAGTTTAATAACTTAAAGATCAAGCCTTTTTCAGACACTTGTTGCTTACAAGGTAATATTAGTATTTTTTGCCCAAATATTATATATATATTTTCAGCAGAGACCCTAGAGAATAAAATGGTGGTCGTTGCAATATTTTATGTCACACGGTATTTGCGCAGCGGTCTTTCAAATGCAATTTTTTGGGAAAAAATACACTTTAATGAATTAGAAAAAAAAAACAATAAAGTTAGCCCAATTTTTTGTATAATGGGAAAGATGTTACACTGCGACAATCAAGAGAGAATCGTGATCTTTATTCTAAGCATAATAATCGTGATTCTCATTTTAGCCAGAATTGTGCAGCTCTACTCTATGCTGATGTTTACATTTACTGATAGCTTGACTGTAATTTGCTTTCCTGAAGAAGTGGGTAGTGACCCGTGAAACGCTACTGCGTCACAAGTCGCAGCAAGCTACTTCATCACCACGTCCTAATAGGGTTGATGAATTATTTCTATACTGTGTAGTATGAATACAACCTTGTATATGGTATTATATGACATGTTATATCTTTATGAAATGTTTCAATGATTTTAAACTTTATACAATAAACTTTTGATATTGCTAAATGAATTGGTACCATCAAAGTCCTTAAAATAGTCCATAGGATCCTTTTGTGCAAACCCCCAAAGGGTTAATTATTTCTAAAGGGATGCAGACCCTGTAGCTCTCCTCATTAGAACACTGCAAGTGCATCAGCTGCTGATAATGGAAAAATCACTCTCATTCAGATTCAATTTGTACATTGATATAACCAAACATGCCGCTTTTTCTATACAGCAGGTAGGAGCCTGCAACAACGTTTGTTAAAATCCTTGCAATGTACAATAATTTTTTTTTAAGTTATTGTTTTTATTTTCAACAAAAGTGGAGTTACTCTTAAGTTCTATGCAGAGCCCATCCCCTACGCTTTGGACAGACCACAAGCCAAAGCGTAGGACTGTGGAGGACAGTGCTGGCTACTGGGGGAGTGGAGGATCAGGTAAGTAAAACTGCTTCTCCTGTCCCCTAGACCTAAACGAGTGATTAAGCCTTGCAGGACAGGGAGGATTTTAACTTTCCCCTGAATTCCAAGCAGATATGAAATAGACAAAAGAATGGTGCTCTGGATTGCTTTTCAGAGGGTGGTATAGCATTCAGGAGGTGCTACTGTCGCCACCTGATACCAGTTGCTGTTTTTTTAAAAAAATTTTTATTGCTTACTTCTTTTTTTTAATGCTGAAAGGTAATTTTACACTACTGGACTGGTCTGCAGCTGCAACCAAGCATTTACATTTTTTTTATTGCAACTAGTGTAAGTACTTGAATTAGACTTAAAGTGTTACTAAACCCACAACAGTAGAATCAGTCTGTATATGCACTCACTGTGGAACTTAAGGGGTTAATCCTCTGCATTGTGTAAAAGGGCTGTTTTATCCTGTATGCATAGATTCTTCCCTCCCTGCACTGTCTATCTAGGGAAGGTCAGCTTAACACAGGCAGGGTAGTCCTCCTGCACATGCTCAGTTGTGTCTTTTATGCTGGAGAGAACACTCACTTGTTCTCAGAGATAGCCAGGTCACATGATATTGACATCACACATGTGGGCATGTATAGAGGCTAAAGTGGAAATCCCCTCCTTCCTGAACTCTCAGCACTGGAGAAACTGTGCAGATTAACACTGACCGTGGTATACAGATCAGCCAAAAAGGTATATAGTGGCAGTATTTTAACCACTTGCTTACTGGGCATTTAAACCCCCCTCCTGCCCAGACCAATTTTCAGCTTTCAGCTCTGTCACAATTTGAATGACAATTGCGCGGTCATGCAACACTGTACCCAAATTAAATTTTTATCATTTTTTCCCCACAAATAGAGCTTTCTTTTGGTGGTATTTAATCACTGCTGGGAGTTTTATTTGCTTTCTAACAGCTTAGAAACACCCGCTGTGTGTTTATACTAGAAGGATCCGGTTCAATAGAAAGTAACAGAAAAAAAGCAAACATTTCTTTGCCTGTGTTTTGAACTTCGAAGATGAATTTATCCCCAATGCCTGTAGCTACAGAGGTGATTAAAGCCTTGCTTTAATGTGCTTTTATGGTTTGTTCAGAATATGTGTACATGGTCTGGGCACAGGTTCACTTTAACTTCTGAGGTTCCATACAGCAGTGGTTTTCAAACTAAGTCCTCAAGTACCCCCAACTGGCCATGTTTTTTAGGTTTTCCTTTACTTTGCACAGCTGCTTTAAATCAATATCAATGACATGGTATTAATAAGAGCTATATTATCAAAGAGAAGTTCCCAAAACATGGCCCGTTGGGGGTACTTGAGGATTGAGGTTGAGAACCACTGCCATACAGTATAGTGCGGGGGTCGGCAACCTGTCGGTCGCGGTCCACCTGTTCCTGTGCCGCCGACACCCGTCCTCTATGTGCCGGTCCTTTCTCCCTCCCAGCCTCAAGCCTCCTGTGCGGCTGTACTGCGCCATCTATGTCCCGGCGTCGCCCTCCCAACTCCATCCTCCTCTGCCGCTGTTATAAGTAAACAGCAGAGACCGGGAGAAAGCTCAGGACGGAGGGCGGGAGGAGGAGCCAGCCGGCAGAAACTTTTTATGTTAAACCGCTGGTGGTTGACTGGTAGCACACAGGGTGGTCCTAAGCAACCAATCACCAGCCTGCTAATATGAGAAGTCACTCTGTTAGCTCCCCCTCTGTCCAGAACAGTGCTGCCTCCCAGTCTCCACTGTGAAACAGGTAGGACACTGTGCTATGGGAGAAGAGGGGGGGGGGGTTACTGCTATAGGGGAAAGGGGGGGGCAGAATATACCACTGTGTGTGTGTGTGGGGGGGGGGGGTGATGAGAAGGGGGCAGAGGACACTGGTAGGGGCAGGGTCACCCCATAGCAGTGTCCTCTACCATCCTTCACAGCACCCCCCACCCCCCATCCATGCATTCTGACCGCAATGCACTCCTGACCCCTGCATTCTGACCGCAGCGCACTCTTGAACCCTGTATTCTGACCACCATGCACTCCTGAACCCTGCATTCTGACTGCAATGCACTCCTTAACCCCTGGTATAATGTAAACCCCAATGATGGACAAATACTAATTTAACCACTTCAGTGCTGGGCACATTTACCCCCTTCTTGCCCAGGCCATTTTTCAAACTACATGTTTAATCATCACTGGGTTTTTGATTATTATAGATGAAAAAAGACAGGATTTTTTGAAAAAAAAGTGTTTTTCTTTGTTTCTGTATTTTTGCAATGAAATAATTGTTCTTCATACATTTAGGCCAAAATGTATTCTGCTACATACTGTATCTTTGAAATTAACCCAAATCAGTGTATTTTATTTAGTGTGTAGGAAAGTTAGAGTCCACAAACTATGGTACTGTATATATATCTGAAAATCGATCATTCTTGATGTACTCTCTCCTTCACCCCTCTTCTCCACCCCACCACTTATACAGGGAGTGCAGAATTATTAGGCAAGTTGTATTTTTGAGGAATAATTTTATTATTGAACAACAACCATGTTCTCAATGATTCCAAAAACGCATTAATATCAAAGAAAGTCTATATATATGTCATGGTATCAAACACCTGAGATTGAAAGGATGTGTGATTTATTTTATGTGACTAAACCCAATTAAAGTTTCTATGTCATACATCGTCTTATGTAAAACCGGATTTACATACTTCTTGTTAATAAAGTAACGTTTTTATGTCTTTGTTTCTTTTTGTGAAAAAAAAGTTTTTTAGGACAGAAAAAAGTAGATATTATTAGTTTTTGGGTCACTACTAATTTGTACATCAAACTTTTTACCGGACCCGTTCTTCCCCCATTTACACGGGTCGTGACTTCACCAATTTAATCATAAACAGGTAGTAACCCCAAATGTAATATGGTCCCCAATTCCTCACGTAACGTC
>BLSH010024910.1:1745617-1755804 GCA_018402905.1 Glandirana rugosa | reverse complement strand
TGACTTTTCTCAGTTCACGGGCAGTTATTTTGCGCCTTGGTTTTTCCACACGCTTCTTGCGACCCTGTTGGCTATTTTGAATGAAACGCTTGATTGTTCGATGATCACGCTTCAGAAGCTTGGCAATTTTAAGAGTGCTGCATCCCTCTGCAAGATATCTCACTATTTTTGACTTTTCGGAGCCTGTCAAGTCCTTCTTTTGACCCATTTTGCCAAAGGAAAGGAAGTTGCCTAATAATTATGCACACCTGATATAGGGTGTTGATGTCATTAAACCACACCCCTTCTCATTACTGAGATGCACATCACCTAATATGCTTAATTGGTAGTAGGCTTTCGAGCCTATACAGCTTGGAGTAAGACAACATGCATAAAGAGGATGATGTGGTCAAAATACTCATTTGCCTAATAATTCTGCACACAGTGTATATATCACCATCACTCCTCTCTTCACCTTATTACTGCACTCATCAGCTCCTGCTAATTCTGAACCCCCATACCAATAAAACCTCCAATAAAACCTCCAGGACACGGGGAAGTGTCCCCTCACATAAGTCACACTCCTATATCACCTCTCTCACCCTTCTGCTTCTCCTAACTTCTGGAGATATTTCCCCAAATCCAGAACCACTATCATTTACCTTTGGACAATATACCCAGCACCCCCTATCCCTAACAGCAAGCGCAATCCAAACAATCGAAGTTATCTTCCTCTTCTGCCTAGAACCAGCCTCCCCTTCTCCTGTGCTCTTTGGAATGCCCGCTCTGTTTGTAACAAACTTACCACCGTCCATTACCTATTTATCACAAACTCCTTCAACCTACTTGCAATTCCGGAGACCTGGCTTCAAGATTTTTTCTTCATCGGCTGCCCTCTCCCATGGTGGCCTCCTGTGGACTCTCCCAGGCCTAGTAGACGGAAAGGGGGTGGCGTTGAATTCCTCCTATCCCCGCAAAGCACTTTTCAAGTTCTTCATCCACCCCCCTCTCTGTCCCTCTCCTCATTTGAAGCTCACTGTATTTGTCTATTTTCTCCAGTTTCGTTGAGAATTGCTGTGATCTATCGGCCTCCTGGACCGGTATCAAGCTTCCTTGATGACTTCTCTGCCTGGCTACCCTACTTTCTTTCTACTGAAATTCCAACAATCATTCTTTGTGACTTTAACATCCCTGCTAATCTTGACACTCCTGCTACTTCTAACTTTCTGGGGCTAATCTCCTCTTTTGACCTAAAACAATGGACATATGCTTCTACTCACTCTAATGGCAACTACCTTGACCTCAAATTTTCCTACCTATGCACTCCGCGCAACCTCTCCAACATTCCTTTTCCTCTCTCTGGTCACCACCTTATTAGTTTCATTCTCTCCTTGTCTTCCTCCTCCTTGCCTTCCAGCTACCAAATAATTACCTGTAGAAACCTTCGCCATCTTAACCCTTCTCTTCTTTTTTCTGCTAAAGATTGTCTCTATGACAAAATCTCATCCTTGTCCTGCCCCATCCTGGTCACTTCTATATACAACAGCTCACTGTCATCCACTCTAGATACCTTGGCCTCCCTCACTACACACAGAATCAGGCCCCGACCTCTACAACCCTGACAGACAGATGATACCAGAAACCTTAAAAAAAAGAGCCGTGCTCTTGAGCGTCTGTGGCTTAAGACTAAGTCACAGCAAGATTTCAGCCAATATAAATCTGCCCTCCAAAAATACCATTCCTGCCTCCACACTGCCAAACAGACCTACTTTATCACTCTTATTAACAACCTCTCAAGGAGCCCCCGTCAACTCTTTTAACACTCTACTTAGTCCTCCATTACCTCCACCCACTAACTTACTCACTGCCCAGGAGATTGCTAATCACTTTAAAAATAAGATTGATGCAATTCGTCTCAAGATCTCCACTCTACAGATTTCTCACTCCCCTCACACTCTTTGTCCTCCTGCACAATCAATACTCTCATTTAACCCAGCTACTATAGAGGAAGTCACTAAACGTCTCTCTAACGCCCACCTAACCTCCTGTCCCCTTGACCCCATTCCTTCTCAAACACTACAGTCACCCTCTGACTCTATCCTACACTCTTTAACTCATATCTTCAACCTCTCCCTCTCTACTGGCATCTTCCCCAACCCTCTAAAACATGCACTAGTCACTCCCATACCAAAAAAGACCACACTGGACCCCACCAATCTTAATAACCTAAGACCCATCTCCTTACTCCCTCTTGCCTCCAAAATCCTTGAATGTTTAGTCTACAACCATGACCACCTCACTGAAGATAACCTTTTTGATCCCCTTCAGTCTGGATTTCGTCCACAGCACTCCACAGAAACTGCTCTCCTAAAACTCACAAACGACTTACTAACAGCTAAAACCAACGGTCATTATTCCGTACTCTTACTCTTGGACCTCTCCGCTGCCTTTGATACAGTTGATCACCCCCTCCTCAAAAAAAACCTCAATTTGCTTGGTCTCCATGGCTGTGCTCTCCTTTGGTTTGAATCGTACCTATCTCACAGCACCTTCAGTGTAATTTACTCCACTTCTTCCTCTCCAACTCCTCTTACTGTTGGGGTCCCCCAAGGTTCTGTCCTTGGACCCCTACTATTTTCGATCAACATGTCCTCCCTGGGTCAGCTGATAACCTCCCATGGCTTCCGCTATCATTTATATGCCGATGACACCAAATCTCTCTACCCTCAGCTCACCCCATCAGTCTCCTCACAGATCACTGCTTTACTAACTGACATATCAGCCCGGATGTCACAGCACTTCCTCAAACTGAATCTATCTAAAACTGAGCTCATGATATTTCTTCCCCCACATGCCCGTTCCCCTGACTTCTCTGTTAAGATCAATGGAACAACTATTAGTGCGTCTCCACATGCCAGGGGCTTAGGGGTAACCCTAAACTCTGAACTGTCCTTTCAGGACCACATCCAATCCCTGTCCAAATCATGCCGCCTCAGCCTCCACAACATCTCTAGAATACATTGTTTTTAACCAATGACACTACCAAGCACTCTCTGGTTATCTCTCTCCTCGACTACTGCAACTCTCTCCTCATTGGATTACCTTTACATACATTACCCCCCTTAAGTCCATAATGAATGCTGCTGCAAGCCTTATCCACCTTACCAACCGCTCAGTGTCCTCCACCCCTCTCTGCCAATCTCTTCACTGGCTTCCACTCACCCAACGAATAAAATTCAAAGTATTAACATTAATTTACAAAGACATCCACATCTCTGCCCCCCGCTACATCTCTAACCTAGTCTTCGATCCTCCCAAGACCTCCTGTTCTCTAGCTCCCTTGTCACCTCCTCCCATGCTCGCCTCCAGGATTTCTCCAGAGCCTCTCCCATCCTTTGGAACTTCCTACCCCAATCTGTCCGACTGTCTCCTAATCTATCCATCTTTAGACTATACCTGAAAACCTTTCTCTTTGAAGAAGCCTATCCTGCTTCTAGCTAATACACTGTCTTACTTTCTACATCCCCCACAGCTATTACCTTTTGCATCAATTGACCCTCCCTCTTAGATTGTAACAAACCGGGCTCTCTGATTCCTTTTGTACCAAATTGTGATGTAACTGTACTGTCTGCCTTCATTTTGTAAATCGTTGGCACTATATAAATCCTGTACACTAATAATAATACTGATGCCATATCTCATTTCTCATCTAAAAATGTCAGAACAGTACAAAATTCCTCTAAATGACCCACTTTTGGAAAGTAGACAGTCCAAGGTATTTAGTAAGATGCATGGTACGTTTTTTGAAGTTGTAATTTTTTGTCACACTTTTTACAAAATAAAGTGATTAAAAAAAAATCACATTTTTTTAAAAAAATACTTCCACAAGTGCAGTACAGAGCCATCATATAACTGGTGAGGAGGTGATCAGGGACACTGGCTGGTGGTAGTACAGAAAAAAACCCTTACAAATGTAATACTTGTATAATGTAAACCGACCCGAATATAAGCAGAGGCACCTAATTTTACCACAAAAAACTGGGAAAACGTATTGACTCGAGTATAATCCTAGGATGGGGCCATTACACAGGTATTGTAGCCATTACACAGGTATTGTAGCCATTACACAGAGACTCAGCCATTACACAGGTATTGTAGCCATTACACAGAGACTCAGCCATTACACAGGTATTGTAGCCATTAAACAGGGACTCAGCCATTACACAGGTATTGTAGCCAGAACACAGGTATTGTAGCCATTACACAGGGACTCATCCATTACACAGGTATTGTAGCCATTATACAGAGGCTCAGCCATTACACAGGTATTGTAGCCATTACACAGAGACTCAGCCAATACACAGGTATTTTAGCCATTACACAGGGACTCAGCCATTACATCCACTGATACTCACCTTGTCAGCGCTCCCCCTCTGCTCCTTCCTCTGTGAGAGCAGACACTAAATTCTCCATTGAGGTCACATGTTCCTTTTTACCCACAAATACCTGGCATTGTCAACAGAGGAAATAGCAGCAAGGGAGCAATGGCAAGATGAGCAACAGAGGTCATGGGGGCCCTTTTGTAAAGGCACTGTCACTTGGCCCTGAATGGGCATGGTGACAGCGTCTCTTTAGAGTACATCTCAAGTTCCAAGCACACTGGCAAACACAGGCTCCATCTAGGGGATGTCTTTTTGTAGATTTATTGTTGTGCTTAAACAGGAAAGAGGGATGACGGCGTAGGATACTCCAAAACGTCAAAACAGGTACAGAAAGTCAGATTCCCAAGCAATCCTTTAGCAGCAACTTTTGCTGGAGGTAGAGGGGATAGCCAGCTAATCTGAGACTCTGCATGATCAGTCCCAGCCTTGGAAAGCAACTCTGGCATTAATCCTAAACAACATGCACACCTGAAGTGCACACCGGAAGACCTTACTCACAACACCCAAGGACAGCTTTTCATCCATCCAGCTTCCACGTGACACTCTTCAGTGAGAAAGTCCTTTTTTAACCCAATGTCCACAGGTAAAGCCTTGAAGAAAATATCTTTAGATCCAAGTGTGACAGACCCAACCGGGACAGGGGCTTTAGAATAATGTGATCAAATTCTAATCTCATTTTGTGTGGTTTAAATTCTGCGTGGACTTAGAATAAAGGGTTCCAGTTTGCACCTAAGCTAGTGTCGTCTAGTTCTTGGATGCAATTCTCATCTATAATACCTGTTTCCTGGTTCCCAGTCGGCAGTCTTTCCCAAGAAAGATGGACCTGGCTTTTTATTCACATAATGGTGTCATCAAACTGGTGCTTCGCTGTCTGGTGTGTCCTATTCGGGATGGTATAAACTGATAGTTTCCACCGACCTAGATCTCCAGGGGTTCTCACATTATGCCCGATATAGAAGGAAAGAAAGACCTCACATAGTGTGAATCCGTAAAAGTGAGTTTATTAAAAAAAAATATATATTACACTTACATCCAAATGTTAAATAGAGAGCTCGTCATAAATATAGCGCAACAGCATAGGATCAGCAGTCACCCGACATGTTTCATCCTCTTGGACATCATGGTCAGAGACTGCAGGCGTACTACAACAGATGGTCAGAGACTGCAGACATACTACAGGAGATGGTCAGGGACTGCAGGTGTACAAGAGATGGTCAGAGACTGCAGACGTATGACAGGAGATGGTCAGAGACTGCAGGCATACAAGAGATTGTCAGAGACTGCAGACATACTACAGGAGATGGTCAGAAACTGCAGACATAGTACAGGAGATTGTCAGAGACCGCAGGCATAGTACAGGAGAGGGTCAGAGACTGTAGGTGTACTACAGGAGATGGTCAGAGATTGCACGCATACAAGAGATAGTCAGGGACTGCAAATGTACAAGAGAATGTCAGAGACTGCAGAAGTACTACAAGAGATGATCAGAAACCGCAGACAAACTACAGGAGATGGTCAGAGATTGCAGACATAGTACAGGAGATGATCAGAGACTGCAGACTACTACAGGAGATGGTCAGAGACTTCAGGTGTACAAGAAAAGGTCAGAGACTGCAGGCGTACTACAAAAGATGGTCAGAGACTGCAGACATACTACAGGAGATGGTCAGGGACTGCAGGTGTTCAAGAGATGGTCAGAGACTGCAGACGTACGACAGAAGATGGTCAGAGACTGCAGGCATACAAGAGATTGTCAGAGATTGCAGTTGTACTACAGGAGATGGTCAGAGACCATCCATGTACTGTCTTATCTCCTATCCCTATACATTGTCTGCTGAACACTCACAATGGTCCTTCCTGATCATCATAACAGGTGCTGTCAGTGTCCCCCCACACCACACATGTCATTTACTCCAGACTCAGGCTCCAGACTTTCAGCATGGACTGTACCTCTGCTCCCCACTGATCACCGGTCTGGTTGTTAGAGGGTGGAGTGATTGGCTATTAGGGGGATGTGGAGGTCACATGATGGCAGGTCAGGCAGTGGTTGGTTGGGGATTGGAAGAGATGATGGAGCACCAAGCCGGGAACCAAGCCACACAGCTGTAGTCCAACTCCACCCCAGTAGTATTTGGCCGCCATCTTATTTACGGGCAGCGCAGGTGCAAGGGGCAGCTGCTTTGTGCCCCACAACAATGACTAGGGCTGGGCCCAGGGCAGTTGCTTCTTTTGCCCCACGTTAAAGACAGCCTTGTGAGGGAGACGTGTTGCAGGTTTTCTGCACCACATCCTAGTGTGAACCAGGGCTTATTATTGCCTTTTCAACACAATTAAAAAAGGGCCAGGGCACTAAGGGCAGCAAACAGTCCAGCCTGGCTCTGGCAGCAATGTTGTTGTGTCTGGCAAACCCTCAGCCCTTTGGCTCTGCAGTCAGCACCACAACATAGCTGACAGAGCCAGGCTGGACTGTCAGTACCAACCAAGCAGTATAAAATGGTAACCCACGTCTTGGGTGATTAGTGAATAATTTTGCCAGTTGCCACAGACTCATTTACCTCAATGACAGCACAGCAGTGGTGGTAAGTGGTCTGTGATGACCGTCTCTCAGGCAGCAAGCTAGTCAAAAAGGAAAGAGGGAGGCTCAGCTCCTTAGCAGCAGTACTGCCTCCTTGCATGTTCTCTGCTCCATTTTCCTCTGAAGTCCAAGGCGGGAAGTACAGAGTGTAGAGTCGCCCACTCCACTGTGTCTATGATCTGTCTGCCGGGAACCCAGCACAGCCTGGTCATAACAGCGTGACGTAAGTGCCTGTGACTGTGTGCCTTACACCCGACCTGCTGCATCCACCTCGCCCGCAATACCGACCGCTGTGCTCCACTGTTTGTTGTTGTGGTGCTGGCACCATGAGAGACGTCAGGGCAGAGACACTTTTTATTTTTGACAGGATGCTCTGGGGGGGGGGGGGGGGGGTTTGAACACCCCAAAACCCCCCTTATCTACAGCCCTGGTTTTAAAGTGCCAAACCATTATACTGGCTAAAGAGGGCATCGGAAGATGAGGATCATATAAAGCACATGCTGCAGAGACCGGGGGATGGAGAAGGAGTTCTGAGTTTGTTCACCTGTTCATTTTTTGTGAATAGGTGAACAAACCCTATAAAGAAAACTTAGTGATCCTGACATGAAGGTCCCAGCTATAGAATGACAACTGTTTCTGAAGTGAGCTTTTGCATTTGTCACCCTGCCGCATGCACCCTGATTGAGTCTTCAAGCTGATGTGTTGACACACACTGCACAGAGATAGTCCACCATTGGCACGGTTAGAAATCCAGTTCAAAATAATGATGTGCAGGCAATGCTGGAGTGCAAGCCTGCAGACAGGAAGTGACTAAAAGAGGCTGCAGGAGATAAGCAGCAGAACGTATAGAAAAAAGGTAAAAATAAAAATGTTATCCATTAAGTGTTTAGATAAAATTTGAATGCGTTAAAACCCCTCTTGCATGACATAAAAACCACCATGCCCTCCCACATGGCTGCTATGAGGTCCATAGTTGCAGTTTGTCTTGAATCTTTGTCTCTATTTCATATTTTCCTGCTTGCAGAGGATGGCACCAGTAGGGTTAATGGTGTAATAGCCCAAATCCTCCTGCAAATAGATTTGTCCAAAACAGGATGAGATTGCCACAACGCCGATGAGTACTTAAATGGTGTGCAGGGCTGAACAGCAGTAATTCCACGAGACAGTGGAGAACAGCGCCAGGAGCGAAACTGATGTTCACCGAGTGTCATAAACCAATAAAATAATGTTCCACAATGTTTCAAGTTTGTGCTCAGCGATGAATGGCGTCCTCATAATGGCTCTTCTAAGTGCCACGCTGAACCACGGCAGGGGAAAATAAATATGACTCTACATTTCCCCCCAGTGCAGACAGAACAAATTCTGCTATTTCCTTTGGAAGACTTCATTACAGATATTAAGAATTCATTGTAGATTTTATAATAATGTTTGGAAATATAGCAATCATAAAGATCACCCAGCAGAACCATTTTGCTGCATTCAAATGGCACAAGACTGAGCTTCTGTCACCCACTATCAGGATGACAGTTTGATGGACGCCTTCCCCACACAATTAAAGGATAACTAAACACAGTAACAAAAACTGTAATATATTGCAGCTTACCAGTCCTTAGATGTGGTGACTGCATTCAATTTCAGCAAGCACAGAAAACATCTGTTGATCTTGCCAGAAAGTGTTCTTGTCAGTTGCTGTAAGATAAACTAGATACATGAACAATTATCTTCCTCCCGTAAACTACTAATCTCCCCATCTTACATGTAATGAAAATGAACAAAGGCGGACATGTTTGTAGTCCAGCCTGGGTCACAACCATGGCTCCTTCTATAGATACTGTACAGTTAAACATTGGCATGCTAAAACAGGAAGTGTGCTACTAGCAGAATCACCAGGTAAAAAGAAAAGAAAAAAAATAATCAAAAAAGGAAAACGAATGCAACCATCACATCTAATGTTATAGCTTGGGTTTAGATACACTTTAACCACTTCCCGCCCGCCATATAGTAATATGAAGTGCGCAAAGTGGTTAAGTTGTCTTGACTGGACCTTATACTGGTACAGCAGGTGAAGCTACTAACACGTGCCCACGGGGACGCGCTCCGTGGCGACCGGTGCTGTGGTGTGTCAGTCTGACACACCATTTTCCGATCTAGGTAAAGAGCCTCTGACATAGGCTCTTTACCATGTGATTACTATGTGTCCAATCACAGCTGATCACAGTGTAAACAGGAAGAGCCGTATATTGGCTTTTCCTCTTCTTGCACTGACAGGCGCGATGAGAGCCGATCGGCTGCTCTCCAGAGAGGGGGGTCTGCGGTGATGATCAGCGCATTGATTATCAGTGCAGACCTATTAAGGATGCCCACTGGAGACCTCCAGGGATGCCAATCAGTGCCCATTAGAATGGCACTCTGTGTCCATCAGTGATGCCTGTCAGTACCTCCTGAACAGTGCTGCCTATCAGTGCCATCTATCAGTGCTGCCCATCAGTGCCACCCATCAGTGCCCATCAGCGACACCTATAAGTGCCCACCAGTGCCGTCTATGTGTGCCCATCAGTGTTGCTTATCAGTGCCCATCAGTGCTGCATACAAGTGTCTCATCATCAGTGCCAATCAGTACTACCTCGTCGGTGCCTGTCAGTGCAGCCTCATCAGTAGGGGTGTTGAATATAATTGGAGCATCGATGCATCGCGATTTGAACGTTCACGATGCTGCACCGATGCTGCGAGCCGGTATAATCGGCTGACAAAGCAGAAAGTCAGCTGATGAGCTGACAACCAGTACAGTGCAGGGGGAAGAGCTCAGGAGACCCGACATCAGGAGAGGCTTCACTGGAGGCACAGAAGGGGGAAAACAGACTGAGCAGTATGGAGGAGGGGGAATCGACTGACACTGAGAGCAGGTCATGATGCCATTCCTCCACTATCATTACCCCTCTGCCTGATCCCAGCACCCCTCTGCCTGATCCCAGCACCCCTCTGCCTGATCCCATTACCCCTCTGCCTCATCCCAGCCATCCCTCTGCCTGATCCCAGCACTCCTCTGCCTGATCCCAGCACCCTCTGCCTGATCCCAGCCATCCCTCTGCCTGATCCCAGCACTCCTCTGCCTGATCCCAGCACCCCTCTGCCTGATCCCATCACCCCTCTGCCTCTGATCCAGCCACTTCGTCACAGTCAGCTAAGGGGGA
>BLSH010024910.1:1731598-1742197 GCA_018402905.1 Glandirana rugosa | reverse complement strand
CCTGCAATATATTTCTTATAAATAAATCAATCGTTTTACTGTACTTCACTATCTGGGGCTCCTTTTGTCTTTCCCCGGTATACGATACATCTTCATGTGATAACACGGAGGCTGGGAGGAGTTAACCCCTTATTAGAAGTGCTTTCTCTATACGCCTATTGGGAAGCTTGGGGATTCCGTACTTTTGAAGCATAAAGACCAGGAGAACTATCCAGCAGGATTAACATATATGCCTGGCTCCCAGCTGGGTCTGGTAAGCCTTTAATGCTTCTGGTGACGGATTCACATACCTATTTGAGCACTGGGTGTCTATGAAGATTATAGTACTTACTGGGCCCCTTATGGATGTTGCATATATATCTGGAGATCCAGTGCCGTGGAATTGATTACCTGTCATTTATAGGACATTTCCATGTGTATTTTTACTGCATGTGTATTTTTACTGCAATATATTAATATCTCAGCGCGGCTTTATATTTGTATAAATATAGACATAGGAGAAGCTTCAAAAAGTTCTGAAAAATTTGGTCCTGGTGGTTAGCATCTAATCCAGTTAACTAGCTGAGTACTTAGCTGAACAAGTTGAAGAAATAGAGTTTAGTCGTAAATGAGACAGACTCTTGTAGGGGGAAAATTAAAGATGTATATATCTATATTTTTGTGGTAGTTTAAATTGATCAGTGGCAGCCCGTCCATCAGGGCGCACAGGCGCCGCCCCCTCTCTTCAGCCACCCCCTCTGTCATGGATAGATTCATGCATAGCCTTTGTGGCGCCGGCCACATGAATTACTGCGGCGGGGGGTGTCCATGAAGCATCTCATTAGAGCCGTAGGCTCTAATTCGCTTCATTAAAGTGTGGCTTGTGGCGCAAAGCGTGCCGCCACAAGCCCTTAGAAAGGCAAATTAACATCTCTCAGCCAAGCAGGAAGCCCCAGTATGTTACCGGTTTCCTGATTGGCGGAGAAGACAGGCAATCCTATTGGATGCCTATCTCGGAGGAGAAGGAGGATGTCGCCGGAACACAGAGAGCACGCTCCCCGCTCGCCAGACTCTGCACACTTCAGCACGCTCTCCGCAAGCCGGACTCTGCAACACTGCCAGCCTGCTATTAGATAGAGTAAGTGCGGGACTTTTTCCCGACTTCGGGGTGGGTCTGTCAGTGCCGCAAGCCCCTATCTGGGGCTCTGTTTACTGCTCTGGTGGCTCTGTATACTTCTATCTGGGGCTCTGTATACTGCTCTGGTGGCTCTGTATACCCTATCTGGGGCTTTGTATACTGCTTTGGTGGCTCTGTATACCCCTATATGGGGCTCTGTATACTGCTCTGGTGGCTCTGTATACCCCTATCTGGGGCTCTGTATACTGCTCTGGTGGCTCTGTATACTCCTATCTGGTGACTCTGTATACTCCTATCTGGGGCTCTGTATACTCCTATCTGGTGGCTCTGTATACCCTATCTGGGACTCTGTATACACCTATCTGGTGGCTCTGCATACCCTATCTGGGACTCTGTATACCCCTATCTGGTGGCTCTGTATACCCTATCTGGGGCTCTGTATACTCCTATCAGGTGGCTCTGTATACCCTATCTGGGACTCTGTATACTCCTATCTGGTGGCTCTGTATACCCTATCTGGGACTCTGTATACCCCTATCTGGTGGCTCTGTATACCCTATCTGGGACTCTGTATACCCCTATCTGGTGGCTCTGTATATCCATATCTTGTGACTGTATACCCTATCTGGCGATGCTGGGCTGTATACTCCTGACACAATGGGTGGAAACTATAAGGGGTGGGGCTTATGAGAAGTGTGAGGGGCCAAAAAGGAAGGGCGGGGTGTGGCGCCCCCCCATCCTAAAATTTCACCAGCCGCCACTGAAATAGATACAATGTAAAATTATTCAATAACTGCAATGACATTAAAGATAAAGTTATGATATCATAGACTGTCCAAAAGGATCATGGGGGGGGCTTCCATCTGTTTCTGCACTTACACTATTGGCTTGATCATGGCTTTTTTCAGGGGGGCGTGGGGGAACTTCAGCACTGAATGCATGTAATGGCAAGGGGTACTGGGGTATGCTGGAGGGTCTATTGATGCTGCCAGGAATCTATTTTGTGTGGGGGTCTACTATTGATGGGGAGGTCTATTGTTGCTGGTTGGGGGGGTCAATTGTGAAGGAGAGGTCTATTGTTGATGGCTGCTGGGAAATATGTTGTTGTTGCTGGGGGTCTATTGTTGCAGGGGTGTATCTATTTTTGCTGGGCTGGATCTTTTGTCCCTGGGGTGGTAATTTGTAACGGACAGTCCATTGTTGCTGGGGAGGGGGGTATAATGTTGTGTGGGGAATCTATTGTTGCTGGCAGGATCTATTGTTGCTGGGGTGGGCATATTGCTGCTGATAGGGATCTGTTGTTGCTGGGGGGTTTATATTACTGCTGGGGGATCTAAATTGTTGCTGGGGGATCTGTTATTGCTGAGGTGGGTCTAGTGTTGCTGGGAGGTATCTATCATTGCTGGGGGATCTTTTTTTTCTGGGGTGAGGTATATTGTTGCTGGGGTGGGGTATATTGTTGTTGGGGGGGGGTCTATTTTACTGCTTTTCTTGTTATCATTAACAAAGTCCATACAAATTATACTTTGGTTCTGTATTCACTTAAAGGAGCGGTACTGGGAGGTAGGTAAGGGGTGGAACCAAGGGACGGTACTCAGAGGTGGGTAGGGGGTGAAGGCAAGGAGTGACTCAGAAGGGGATAGTTCCTGCACTTATTCTCTGAGAAAAAAAGCACTGGTCTTGCTCACACCATAAAGCAGTCATGGTCAGCTTTCTTGATATGGGGGGCCTCAAGTGCAGTCCCTGACATCACCAACGGGCTACACATAAATTCAGTGAATATTCATTATAGGAAAAACAGCAGACACACAAAAGGATATGGTCAGACTATCGGCATGATACAAGAGATGGTCAGAGACTATGGACATACCATAGGTATTGTTGAAGACTGGGGAAATACTTCAGGAGACAGAAATAGACTGGAGACATATTACATGAGGCTGCTAGAAATCACTAATATAACAGGATAATAGGGAACCACATATTAGTGTCTGCAGGAGCACTGAGGGCTAAAAAAAGTACCAAAGGGCCGCATGTGCCCCCCAGATTCTAATTTGGGAACCATAGCAATAAAACATCCAGCAGCAGGTTCTGTAGTGGTATGCATTGCCGTATGCACTCAAATGTACAGCACTTTCCCTATTCAATTGACTTGAATAAGATCAAAAGGGCAACATATCACACAATGAAGGGTGCCATTTTGCTACTTAGTTTTATCCATTACCCTATATGTGTGTAGCGGTACCCCTGAAGGAGCTGCTAATTTGATTTATATTTGTTCCGGGCCTCTACCTCTCAACCCCAAATAACTGTCCCAATCCCTCTGGCACACCTAGCAATAGTGTACTTGCAATGTGCAGTAAGACAGACACAATTGGAGTAAACAGGTTTGTTTACTGGTAGACTTTCCAGATTCAAACAAACCACACACTGAGATTCAAATGACAGAAAAATAGTAAACTGTGACATACAATGGTATAGACAAGGACTCAAATATGCACTTCAAATGAATACAGGTAGTCAGCCTGAATGGCTCTTAAAGTGACCTATGCACTCAGGCATAAAGGGGAACTAATCTGGCTTAGTAACCGTCAGTCTGTTTCCCTCGAATCCTGAGATCACAGACCCAAGTCATGAAAATGTGAAGCTATAGGCCACCAATACAAATTATCACTGTAACAGTTGTAATGAGAGTTCCCCTTAAAAGGTAGTCACTGGGATCACTAAACTACTGATACCAAAAGAGTGATAGTGAGCGTCCTCACAATTGAGATGTCCAAGATCTCTGGCTAGCCTGGCGTTGATGCACTCGATGTCCTGGTAGTAAAGTGAAATGTAGTGGCTGAACAGCACAGCAAAAGAGCAATGATGCCTGTAAACAGGATTTAATATCACTCAGTCTGTGCAGTGCCCCGTCTCCTGCAAATTGGCACAGATACCCTTGGAATCAATATATTATCTGTTAATGAGAGACCTGTGTACAGGTTAGTATAATCGTCTGATTGAGCTGAGTCTGTCTCTATGGAAAATGTATGAAAAACAACCAAATATACTCAGATACAGGTGTATTGTTTGCTCAGCACACCAATCGACCGATACAGAGGTCAGTCTGGCTGTTCAGGGTGTGCTGAAAGCACTGGAAACGATGATGCCCTCTTGCCCTTTTTGCTCTGAGGGAAGACAGCTTCCACTGTTCTGCTGCAGTCTTCTCCAGAACGACCGATTCTCATTCTATGGATGTCGCTAGCTCTGGAATAGACTTGAACACTGGTTTGCTGGTCCCCCTTTAGAATACTGTATCACCGCAGATGGCTGGGACACTGCAGAAAGTTAGCTGGCTGGATTGTTGTGGGTAGGCCCACCTGGGAGAGACACACAGGATCCTTGCTAGTCGACCACGCTGTTCCAAGAGGCTGAAGCAGGCCACAGCCTCTGCTTAAATAGTGCCCCAAGATGCACCATTTTTATCCCAGAAGTCCCTTTCCACCGCACAGTCTTGTGGGGAATGCAGTTCTTCCTGAGGGCAGTCCAAGGGAAACTTCCTGGAAGTGAACTACGAATCCCAAGATGCACTGCTTCTGCTGGAATAAAGACTGTGATTGTAAAACGTGACAATATCATCTTCCTTTCTTTGGCCACTAGAGGGAGTTTGCTCCATACAACAACACTGCACTCTGTCTCTGAAATGCAGGCATAAATATACATATGCTCCCTGCTAAAAGAGTCTGCATACTTTCAGTGACCCCTTGGCTAAACCTCAGAAATAGCGGGCAGCAAAGCAGGCCCTCACTACATGTGCTCTATGTTCCAAATGTAAAATTAAAATAACCAGTGTGAAAAAACCTGCAGCATAGGGCATATACAGTACGAGGGTGGGCATGGCCAAAGGCTGAATCAGCATGGCAAAGGGCTAGATGATGAAGGTGGGTATTTACTGGCACATCGTCTTTGAATTCAAAATGGCTGCCTTTGCTGAATCTAGTCCATGAACACACTTCAAGAAAAGCTTCTAGGTGTAACTTTTGTCATGCAGACATAATCCAGCTTGATTTTCATCCAGTCGCTTCTTCTATTCACCGACCACGAGCCTCAAGAGGCATTTTTAGCTCCGGAGAGCAAAGGTCCCCCTGACTAAGCTATTGTTCCCTTTATGCTGAGGCTGATTGACTAATTCCTCCTGTGCTTCAGTTCACACCGTACCCCTCACCTTCTTTTAATCTTAAGTGTATTCTCTTCGTCTTCTCATTTGCAGCAACGCACTCCTGTCACTGTGTTTTGATTTATCGACCACTCACGTTTAATGCTTTATTCCGCCATGAAGTCTCCGCGCTCTCTTCTGATCCCGGGTCACCTCCAGTACTTATTCCAAGAGAGACTGATTTCCATATGGATGCGACCTATGACTCTAAGCAAAGGATACAGTGTATTACATGAATCCCTTCTGCCGAGCTGGCTCCCTTGTTCCAACGAGCAGTGAAGGTCACAGATCTGTTTTATTTTACTCTTTGAAATTCTCATTAAAAAAGGCGCGGTGGATTGTTCTCTGGCTTCTTTGTCACCCCTATGGAAAAAGTCTTACTAACCAAATGAAGGTAGATTATTCACTTTTTAATTAGGAGGATCCATCCAACCATTTATACATTACAATTTCAATGGATTGGTTCACAGTGCAGCCTTGGTATATATTTAAGCACAGTCACTTTATGGCTAATCCAGGACAAGTGATTGAGGGCTCATATCACTTTGCGGTTTTAAAGCTACCATGGAAACAAAACTGGCTGCTAAGCAACCAGAGGTAGGGATGTATTTACTATTATGGCACTTGTGGGCCAGTGCCTAGGGCAACATGGATAAAGGAAGTGGCACCAAGCCTATGATGTACAAATTATGGTAACTTTTCCTACATTTTGTTACCCCGTTATCCACCTGTGGACATTTGTGGCCAAATTCAGCATCAGGTCACAGGCAAATGGAGCTGACGATTACTCAGCAACAATCCTGAGTCTTGCAGTGCTTTAAATAGGCCACTGGACGCCAAGGTCCATTCAAATCTGCAAGCTCACTCTCATGTGAACACTAATGATCAAGTCAACGTGCATGCACGCATGCTTATGTAGATGCACGCTAGTCACTGACTGTACAATTCTGAGGACTGTTCTTTGAGCAAGGGCATGAATTTGGTTTTCCTCACAATATACCCCACAGACCTCAATTCAGCATGTTCCCCCTGCCAGACATAACAGCTTACTCTAGGGCAGGCCCAACTACTTCCCCCTGGAGGTCTAGAATACAGGGGGTGGAGGCAGTTCCTGGCCTGAATATTCATATCGCCTCAGCCAATCCTTGGTCAGAAGAGTGACCAGCAGGTGGCTGAGTGGTGCATAAATAGTCTGATATCTAGATAGTTTCTTGTTGAGGGAAGAAGACCCAGTCTGAAGGCTGAGGCCCCTGGGCTGTCAGCTGCAGGGCAAAATAAATCCTCTTTGTGGTCTGAGCTCCATCTAGAGTAGGGTTTCTCAACCAGGGTTCCGTGGAACCTTAGGGTTCCTCCAGAGGTTGCTAGAGGTTCCTTGAAAGTGGTCAAATTCTACCTCTCAGATAAATTCCCAATGATACCATTGATCTTTTTAGCTATCTGGTAATTCTTCCCAATGACCACAAGTGTAAGGAGCATTCTTCCCATAGACCATCACACTAACATATCACGAGTTGTCGATTTTTAATTTTTAGCAGGGGTTCCCCGAGACCGGAGAATTAGTTCAAGGGTTCCTCCGTGTTGAAAAGGTTGAGAAAGGCTGATCTAGACCTTGCCACCTTTTGGGAGATCTCACTACAGTTCTTTTGACTCCGGTTATACCTTTGCCAAGGGGTCCCCCTGCATTGTAGTTCTCTTAAGTTCTGAATTCAAGAGGGTGGTTGCACCTTGAAAAGGCAGATTAGTCACAAGTGTCCTCTGTTGCCTTTCTGCTAATTTTGGAGTATACCAAGGCTTCCCCCAGCTCACCCAAGTTAAACCAGCAAATAAACTACAAAAAGTCAAGCACGGCCTGTTTTCTGACTTGAGTGACTGTAAACTATTGTGTGCCAGCCTGCTGTGCACCTATCCTGGAATGGAACCTGGGATCAGACAGCCAGCCCTGGCTGGGGTATGTGTTACACCTATACAAGGTCTTTATCTACAGGGAGCATTGTGGGTGTTTTACTCAGTAGACTTGACTTGAGCTAAGAATCAGCAAGGCACAACCAACAACCAATTACCAATATGGCTGCTTACATGTATTGTATATTTGTTACTACAAACTATATTATCAAAACAAGGTTTTTGGAAAATGCAGTGCCTGCCCCCACACCCTTTTCCCTGCACTGCAAGGGTTAAATGTTCTTTATGTCCAACATAAAGAGAAATACTTACCTTATTCCACGCTCCAGCAAAGTACTCCCAGCAGTGTGACCCGTCCCCTGCAGACTCCTCTATAAGCAACTCATAGGTGTGCTTGCGCTCTTGCCTCAAGATATAATTCAGTACTAATGGCCCTGCATTGTACATAATGACATTGAGGCACTGCCCATAGATCGCCGCTTTGGGAAGAAAAGGAGAGCACCAGAGCTGGCTGGAGCAGGGGTGTAAGATAAGGAATAGCATTTGCTCCTGTACCCCCAAGACATAACAAACATTGCCCTTACCCAATCCACACTGCAAGGGTAGATTTTTTTTCCTAGTGTTGGGCTTTAAGCTGATCATTTTTACAAGTATATCTAAAAACATTTTTAAAATGCCATAGTTGCCTTTAAGTCAGATTCCTTAGCCTTTTGTTGGGAGCATTGCTCTGCTCAGAGCACAGAGATAGTGATAATTCCAGCAAGCTCGCCTGTAACTCACCCACATCATGCTTGGCTGGCTTCTACTTAGTTCTGTCAAGCGTGATGTCAGAATACCCAGCCACGCTTATGAATCTCTGCAGCAACAGAATTTCTTGTGCAGCTACAAATAAAGGCGGTTTTGTCTCTAGCAGCGAGGAGAGAAACAGAGAGGCACGCAATATGTCAGAAGATTTGATTTGTTGTGTGTGTCTGTCTGTTTAAAAAGGCAATAAGAAAGAACTTTTCTGTTAACTGTTTGTACAGTATCTCACAAAAGTGAGTACACCCCTCACATTTTTGTAAATATTTTATTACATTTTGTTCATGTGACAACACTGAAGAAATTACACTTTCCTACAATGTAAAGTAGTGAGTGTACAGCTTGTATAACAGTGTAAATTTGCTGTCCCCTCAAAATAACTCAGCACACAACCATTAATGTCTAAATCGCTGGCAACAAAAGTGAGTACACCCCTAAGTGAAAATGTCCAAATTGGGCCCAATTAGCCATTTTCCTTCCCCGTGTGTCATGTGACTTGTTAGTGTTACAAGGTCTCAGGTGTGAATGGGGAGCAGGTGTGTTAAATTTGGTGTTATCTCTCTCTCTCTCATACTGGTCACTGGAAGCTCAACATGGCACCTCATGGCAAAGAACTCTGTGAGGATCTGAAAAGAAGAATTGTTGCTCTACATAAAGATGGCTTAGGCTATAAGAAGATTGCCAAGACCCTGAAACTGAGCTACAGCATGGGGGGCCAAGACCATACAGCGGTTTAACAGGACAGGTTCCACTTAGAACAGGCCCCGCCATGGTCGACCAAAGAAGTTGAGTGCACGTGCTCAGCATCATATCTAGAGGTTGACTTTGGGAAATAGACATATGAGTGCTGCCAGCATTGCTGCAGTGTTTGCATGGCTGAGGGGTCAGACTGTCAGTGCTCAGACCATACGCTACACACTACATCAAATTGGTCTGCATGGCTGTCGTCCCAGAAGGAAGCCTCTTCTAAAGATGATGCACAAGAAAGCCTGCAAACAGTTTGCTGAAGACAAAGGACAGCAGACTAAGGACATGGATTACTGGAACCATGTCCTGTGTTCTGATGAGACCAAGATAAACTTATTTGGTTCAGATGGCGTCAAGTGTGTGTGGCGGCAATCAGGTGAGGAGTAAAAGACAAGTGTGTCTTGCCTATAGTCAAGCACGGTGGTGGGAGTGTCATGGTCTGGGGCTGCATGAGTGCTGCCAGCACTGGGGAGCTACAGTTCATTGAGGGAACCATGAATGCCAACATTTACTGTGACATACTGCAGAAGAGCATGATCCCCTCACTTTGGAGACTGGGCAGCAGGGCAGTATTCCAACATGATAACGACCCAAACACACCTCCAAGATGACCACTGCCTTGTTAAAGAGGCTGAGGGCAAAGGTAATGGACTGGCCAAGCCTGTCTCCAAACCTAGCCCCTACTGAGCATCTGTGGGGCATCCTCAAATGGAAGGTGGAGGAGTGCAAGGTCTCTAAGATCCAGCAGCTCCGTGATGTCATCATGGAGGAGTGAAAGAGGACTCCAGTGGCAACCTGTGAAGCTCTGGTGAACTCGATGCCCAAGAGGGTTAAGGCAGTGCTGGAAAATAATGGTGACCACTTTGGGCTCAATTTGGACATTTTCACTTAGGGGTGTACTCACTTTTGTTGCCAGCGGTTTAGACATTAATGGCTGTGTGTTGAGCTATTTTAAGGGGACAGGAAGTTTACACTATTAAACAAGCTGTACACTCACTACGTTACATTGTAGCAAAGTGTCATTTCTTCAGTGTTGTCACATGAACAAAATGTAATAAAATATTTACAAAAATGTGAGGGGTGTACTCACTTTTGTGAGATACTGTATCTAGAATAGCCACGTAACTTGATTCCTTAACATTCTAAAAGTCGGTATTAACATAGGGCTAGGCCTTCTTCCTGGCCTCCCACTGTGGCAGAGTGGTTGGTCACTTCTCTAGGCGCTGACTACTACACTGCAGAGGCAGGGGGTGCCATAAGGTGCCTTCCAGGGCCACCTACTGTCTCTATGTTTCTTTGATTGCAGCAAAGAGTTACATAAAAGTATATTTTTTAGCTAACCTTTTTTTTTTTCTTTTTTAACTTTGAAATGTGAAATGTGGGTAGAACCTCTGTACTACTGTCTGTGCCCCACTGGGAAGTTTTTTTACTCTTCCTGCTCACCATTGTCATTGGGACAGAAAGTGATGAGAAATCCAAAATATTACAGTTATTGGAGCAGGGGGTAGGGGGAAAACTTCCAAAGGGAACGTCCTTCTCATTTTTTTGAAGGGTCACCCCGTGTCTGTCATCATGTCTCCAAGATGGGTGTAAAGTGTAAAGTTTCAATTTTTTCTTTTTTTTTTTCCAATCGATTTTTTATATGAAAATACATTGAGAAACGACGTTAGTTTCTTTGTATCTCTGTCATCCACCGGGACCTTCCGTGGAATACCGTGGGGGACGGAGACGTCACATCATCAGTCGCGGATCTCTTCACTGGTTGGTGAGACGGTGTCACCCTCCGGTCCTTCTTCCGGATCGGGATACAATTATGGCTGAAAATCTTACAATT
>BLSH010024910.1:1707838-1726682 GCA_018402905.1 Glandirana rugosa | reverse complement strand
AATATTGGCGGGGGGGGGGGGGGAACAGGGTAAGCTTAGCTGCTGATAGAAGGGCTTAAAGAGGAGCTCCAGCAGCTACAAAAACTGTAAAACTGACACTCACCTGTCCCAGGATCCAGTGATGTGCTGCCCCATGCCGTGTTTGTTCCATCTGTCTTCTCTCCACGGTGCCAGCATCTCAACTGTGACCACTTGGCTGTGACGGCTTGCGGCTTCACAGTTGGGTGGCTACTGTGCATGTACCAGCCTCTCTATGCATCCTGAACGGTCCTGCAGTCTTCCTAGGTGATCCGAACAGAAGTGCGAGTGGGTACCTCTCAAGACCAGTTACCTTCTCCCCCCCCCAAAAAAAAGTACCATTTCCTACAGAATAAGGGGATGGAGGCCTAATAGCAGAACTTCCCCTTTTGGGTGGAGTTCCACTGTGGGCACCCGTTGTGACAGCTTTCAGCTTAAAAGCTGGGTGGCCACAGTGCATCCATGAGCTATGCTGTGCATTCTGAATGGTCTTGCAGTCTTCCCTAGGCGATCAAAGCAGAAGTGCGAGCAGGAACCTGTCAAGACCAGGTACCCACTCCCAACCCCCCCTAAATAAAAGTGTGATTTCCTAAAGAAGAGGGGGGAGGAGACCCTAAAGCAGAAATTCCTCTTTTGGGTGGAGCTCCATTTTAAGCTGTGAGAGTTTGAAATTAATTAGTCCACAGTGTCTGTAGCTACAGAGGTCGTAGAGGGTTTGTTTTAAAGCTCAATTACTACTTCTCAGTAACATGTAAATAATTGAATTTCCCTAGCCTGGCCACTTTACTTTAATAACCAGCCTGACTTTTTACAGGGGGTTCTACAGCCGTGGTCAAAAGTTTTGAGAATGACACAAATGTTAATTTTCACAAAGTCTGCTGCCTCAGTTTTTATGATGGCAATTTGCATATAATCCAGAATGTTATGAAGAGTGATCAGATGAATTGCAATTAATTGCAAAGTCCCTCTTTGCCATTAAAATTAACTTAATCCCAAAAAAACATTTCCACTGCATTTGTGAAGAAGGCTTCAGGTCGACCAAGAAAGTCCACCAAGTGCCAGGTCGGTCTCCTACAGTTGATTTACCTGCGGGATCCGGGTACCACCAGTGCAGAGCTTGCTCAGGAATGGCAGCAGGCAGGTGTGAGTGCATTGGCACGCACAGGAAGGAGAAGACTTTCGGAGGATGGCCTGGTGTAAAGAAGGGCAGCAAAGAAGCCACTTCTCTCCAGGAAAATCATCAGGGACAGACTGATATTCTGCAAAAGGTACAGGGATTGGACTGCTGAGGACTGGGGTAAAGTAATTTTCTCTGATGATTCCCCTTTCCAATTGTTTGGGGCATCCGGAAAAAAACCTTGTCTGGAGAAGAAAAGGTGAATGCTACCATCAGTCCTGTGTCATGCCAACAGTAAAGCATCCTGAGACCATTCTTGTGTGGGGTTGCTTCTCAGCCAAGGGAGTGGGCTTATTCACAGTTTTGCCTAAGAACACCGCCATGAATAAAGAATGGTACAAAAACATCCTCTGAGAGCAACTTCTCCCAAACATCCATCGTGATGAACCATGCTTTTTCCAGCATGATTGAGCACCTTGCCATAAGGCAAAAGTGATAACTAAGTGACTTGGGGAACAAAACATCAACATTTTAGGTCCATGGCCAGGAAACTCCCCAGACCTTAATCCCATTGAGAACTTGTGGTCAATCCTCAAGAGGCGGTGAAAAAAACCCTCCAAATTCTGACAAACTCCAAGCATTGATTATGCAAGAATGGGCTGCCATCAGTCAGGATGTGGTCCAGAAGTTGATTGACAGCATGCCAGGGCGAATTGCAGAGATCTTGAAAAAGAAGGGTCAACACTGCAAATATTGACTCTTTGCATAAACTTAAAGTAGATGTAAACGCACCACCCACCCAGTATAAACTAATGACACAGTATTAATGTATATATACAAGCAATATGCAAGCCTCCTGCATCTATCCCTACCTTTCAAATGTCCTTCTTGTAAGCACTAGCAGCTCTGTAAAACTCTGAAATCAGTAAGTGTCTGTGTTTGCTGAAGTTTGGTGGGTGGAGTTGTGATGTCACAAGCCTCCCCACCCACCTCTATACTGAGACATTGAGGAGGGAGGGAGGGGGAAGTGTAAAACTCTCTGCTGTGTGAAGGAGATAAGCAAATTGCTTGTCACTCACAGAGCAAGGGGTGGATCGACTGTGTATTTCCCTGTTAGTCAGACTTTCTTTTCCTGAAAAAAGATAAGCTCATTACTCACAGTTGGATTAACTCTTTGTGGCAAGACTGGGCACAGGTGACATAACATGCTATACTATACCAGGCAGAATTATTAATTACATTTTTTTTGGGGGTTTACATCCACTTTAATGTAAGTGTCAATAAAAGCCTTTGACACTTATGAAATGCTTGTAATTATACTTCAGTATACCATAGTAACATCTGACAAAAACATCTAAGAGCAGCAGAGTGTGAAAATTAATATTGGTGTCATTTTCAAAACTTTTGGTCACGGCTGTATTTTGGATAACTCTTTTCAGTACTTGAAGTTCTAGGTTAAATTGTGCAGCTTAGTAAGATTCTGAAATAAGGGAGTTCATTCTTGTTTTTTCTTTTTCCTCCTATGTGATGCCAGGCATCTCCGATTGTTGAATCTCTTTTCTCTTATTGAGCTATTACAAGAAAGGCGAGGGAACAGGATAAACAAGAGCCATGCAAGTGTCATTGATAAGCTGTGAAAGCAGTGGGAAACTAGCAGTCTTTAACCGACAGATGATTTGGCCAAAAAATAAGGCATTAGCAAAGCAAAATGAATAGGGTCAAGAAAAACAAAGTGACATTGTTTAGCATTTTATTGTTTTTTTTTTACAGAGAATCCTGAGAATTGCAGGGTGATTCCAAGTGACACTACCATCGTACTTCACTTTATTTAGCTCAGAAATGGCTTACACGTTTACTTTCTATAAAAGGAATAGCCACTTATGAAGATCGAGAGGTTATCCTTCTCCCAACTGCGTGCAAGAAATTGTTCAATCTATGTCCACTAAAGTCTAAACTTTCAGATAATGTTGTAAATAAAACACATTTGTATTTGAGTGGTTGTTTTGTACACCCTGATTTCACCGGTAGGCCAGCTTATATCTATAATTGCTACTGCGTGTCCTTATAAAACTCTTACATGATCTTAGTAGTCTTGTTACTACAGGGAGCTGCATGGTGGAGATGCTGGCAGACAAGGAGTTTCCATTTAAAATGGGACTTCCAATTGATACCATGTTGACTTTAAAACAATACAAAAAAGCCTAAACAACAAATGTATTATAAATTGTATTAAGCACAAAACACAATGTAGTGATAGAATCTGCCCATCATGCTGTGTGCATGTACGCTGTACGTGACCATCTGTGCTGATGTATTGTTTGTGTGTTAAAGATAACAACCTTGATTTGTAATTTATTACTCAGGTGTAGCCATGCGCTCCCTCAAGAGTGGCTGATAGTTGTGTAGTAATTATTCTGATCACCTGGGTATATACACCCTATGTGCCAGCATCCCAGATATATTAATAGAGACAAAAGTTCCCCTTAAAATGTTGGGATTTTCAGGGCACAGATAATAGATTCAACCATTTATAAAAAATAACATTTTATTACAAATCTCAGAATACAAAGAATATTTAAAATTTGTTGTTTTACAACCATATAGCATATGTAGCCAGAAAAAACAGGGTTTGCAGCAGAGATGGATTTTCTTGTAATTTACGCAATTCTTGTCATATAGCCCGACATGTTTCAGGATATGCCAATCCCTTCTTCAGGGCCATTCATATATACAAGACAAGACAAAAGCTGAAAGATATACATACACGTTAATGGATTATCTTCATCTATACACATATTTTTTCATGGAATGAAAAGAGATCACATTAATATAGCCAAGATTTTATCCAATGAATTTCATACAAACATTAGGTTACCTTGTTATGCTCCACCCCCATCAGGGAAGGTGCCAACCCCGCGGATAAAAGGCCACTGGGCAGGGGTCGGTAAATGGTGACCCACCCCAAGATGGTAGACCCGGTGGATGGACAGATGACTACCCAGCCCCCCACTGGACTCCCCAATCAGGCCCTCATAGGCGGCACGGCGTGATGGAAACGACGACCGTCCACCATGGCAAGCCGTTGTGGATGTCAGACAATCTGTATAAAAATGCACACAGAGTCTGTTAGAGTATAGTAAAGAAGGTATGATGAAAAGTACCAAAAATTGCCAAAGTTGAAATTGCTAAACATAACATCCCGGGAAATTTCACTAGAATATATATATACACTCAAGGGACATAGGTAAGATCAAAACGACACTGAATGTTTGTTGTGCCTTCTGTGAATAGGGCCACTAAGTGCCCAAAACAACCATAAAGTCATGAAAGGCACGTTGAGGGCTAAAAGTATGTTTGAACAGAGGGTACTGGCAAAACCGCGTATATTAAGACAGTACGCTGAATCATATAAGACAATACAGGCCTATATTTCGACATACCGTATGAGGAAGATCCAGCCGTGTCCGTGGTGGCGTGAGGAATGGCGTCCTCTCACTCACTTTAAAAGCCCGCGTTGGGACCAGCTGGAGAGACGTCAAATCTGACGTCAATAAGAGCGCACGGGACGTGCGCGTCAGCTAAGGTGTGCGCGCATCCACACTGCATCACGACACGTCACCGCCCCCTACAGACTGATAGCCGCTAATGATGTTCGCCAATGACCGAATGCACTGCGCATGCCCATCTAAGGGCCGATCTATCACAGTGTGGCTAAAATGGAACATCTTTCCCCAAACCAGGGGATACTTCCAACACAGCCAGAGTGACACCCAGGGGTCCAAAAGAGTCCCCGAGGAGGGCGTGCGCGGCCCACCCACCCCCCAGAGGGGGGAGGGCGGGTCCCACATGTCCACCCCACCGACGCATCAAAGTGGTCAGGAACGGAGGGCGACCAAAGGCGTCCCTCCATTCCAACCCAGCGGATGCTGCCCCCTCCGGGCAGGGGAAGGGTGCCTCCCCCAGGCCATGGGAGAGGGCCTTTGTGCATCGGGTGGGACAACTAGGCGCCCATCCACCCATAATCCACATGGGTAACCCCACCCTAGAGGAGCGTGGAGCAAGGACAGGGAAACCATAACTTAATTGTACACAAAATGCATGAAAATTCCCCTCACCCACACAGGTAACCAGGATTTAGTGGGATCTCCCATATATGTGGCAATGACACAATATTAATATTTGGTCCTTGGAAAACCATAAATGGATCCCCCCAGAATCATTAGATCGCAAATTCTATTAGGAATATAGGAGGCCCTATCCAAATGTCAAAGCAAAGCCTTATTTATTGTTACCTATTCCTTCTCACATCCCCCTGAGTTGAAACCCTCCAGGAAAGGCCTAAAGCTTAGCTGTGTGTTCAGTCCGGGGGGGACTGTGGCCTCCAATCTATCAATCCAGTGTATTTCATGCTGGAGTAATAGCTTCTTCCAATCACCCCCGCAGGGATTTGGATGTACACGATCCAAAATTAGAAAATTGAATTTGGGGCAGCGACCTCTGTGGGTCGTCTTAACATGTCTTCCTAGTGGAAAGTCAGCATGGGCGGTCTTCATGGTGGAAACATGACGATAGGCCCGTCGCCGAAATTCGAGCTTCGTCTTTCCAACATAAAAACCGCCACATTCACAGGTTAATAGATATACTACTCCAGATGTTTTACAGTTGGCAAAATGTGTAGGTTTGAAGAAAGAACCATTAGGTAATTTAATGTTAGATGATGTATTCATATATTTGCAGTATGGACACCCCCCACATGTGAAGGTGCCCTTACGCTTACAGGGGTAAATTCACTCGTTACTAATTGATCCTTCATCGATCTCGCTCTGCGATACATTATCGCTGGTGTATCAGGTACACATTGGCGCAACACTGGATCTACCTTAAGCAGATGCCAGTGTTTGCCTATTATCTGTCTTATTGCCTGATGCTGAATATCATAACGTGTAATTAGGCGTGTAACTGGACATTTGGCCTGCTGTGGGGGCGGAAAAAGTAAGGAATGTCTGTCCTGTTGATACGCTCTTTTAAAAGCTCTTTTTAAACATTTGTGTGAGTATTCTCTTTCCAAGAGTCTTAGTCTAAGGGCGTCTGCTTCTCTGAGAAAAAACTCTCTCTTGGAGCAGTTTCTGCGCAGCCTCAGGTATTGACTATATGGGATAGATTTTAATAACGCCTGAGGATGGGCACTAGATGCATGTAAAATTGTATTGCCAGCTGTTGGCTTGCGAAATAAGTTACTGGATAGGCTTCCATCTTGATTCTTATAGATAGATCTAGGAATGTTATCTGGGATTGATCAAAGGACATAGTGAAGTGTACATTAAAGTTGTTTTTGTTCATTGCCCCCATAAATGCCTGCAGGGCCTCCAAGGGACCTTCCCAGAAAATAAGAATGTCTTAGAAAACTCTTACATGATCTCAGTAGTCTTGTTACTACAGGGAGCTGCATGGTGGAGACGCTGGCAGACAAGGAGTTTCCATTTAAAATGGGACTTCCAATTGATACCATGTTGACTTTAAAACAATACAAAAAAGCCTAAACAACAAATGTATTATAAATTGTATTAAGCACAAAACACAATGTAGTGATAGAATCTGCCCATCATGCTGTGTGCATGTACGCTGTATGTGACCATCTGTGTTGATGTATTGTTTGTGTGTTAAAGATAACAACCTTGATTTGTAATTTATTACTCAGAATAGAGGTGTAGCCATGTGCTCCCTTATGAGTGGCTTATAGTTGTGGTCCACCTGCCCGCTGCCCTCAATCACACGATTTCCATGCACCCGGAATCACTGAACAGGCCGGTACTTTGCTTTGTTATTTAATTTAGGGGTTGAACTTGGATAGAGATTAGGGGTGACTGTGGAATGCCCAGTAATTGATCATGGGACCTTACTATATACACCTCCTGTATATACACTTCTCCTCCAGCAGACTACTTGCTGACCGTTACACTTCCCCTTTCCTCTCTCCAGCACACTACTTGCTGACCGTTACACTTGTTTCCCTGGTCCAAAAGGAAATTTATCAGACCTCCATGACACTTCCTCTTCACCACAGCTAGCACATGGTGAAGCCTACTGCAGCCGCTAGCAAGGCCTCAGGACCACCCTCTGTGGGTAAGAGTTGCAGGTTTCCATCTGTGAAATTAATGGAGTGAAGAAGAAGTGTATATACTGTCATGTATATAGGGGTCCCATTAAATAACTGTTGATCCGTGGGCATCCCATAATCATCCCTACCCTATCCAAGTTCAATCCCCTAATAAAAACACAAAAAACTAAGTACCAGCCTGTTCTGTGACTCGGGATGTGAGGAAAGGGTGTGACTGAGGGCAGTGTGGTCAGGTGAACAACAGCATTCAGCAACCCCCAAGGGGGCAATAGCTACACGTGGTTGTTCTGCTGCTGTGAATAAAAGGCTTTTAGCTGGTAAAGATTCCACAATTTGCACATGAATTGCCTCCAGTGCGGGCTGCCAAATGTAAATCTGAATGATCGGTACAGGCAATGGAATCAATTATACTCACTTTAACTAACTATAAACTGTATATACAGTATATATATAAGATGAATACTGCGCTAAAATTAAATTCAGTGTATGAACTTAAATATATATATATATAATACAAAGAGTTGTATTATATAAAACAAACAATTAAAAATATTACAATGCAAAAATAATTACAATGCAAAAATAACAGCTGCTGCTTTGTTCAAATCAAATCATATAAAAAAATCACACTCCTATAGTCCAGTGTTTAGCAGCGCTTACATAAATAGTGCAAATAAAGTGCCAGTGTTTAGTGGAAATTTCCAGTGCTGGAAAGTAAAGTTCTTAAGGTGCATAAAACAGCAGAGAAAATCTTCTACTTAAATCTTCCACCTCAATCCACCACGTGTTGACAGAAAATTAAAATTGGAGGCTCACCAGAAATAGGAATAAAAAACGCCTTTTTTATATATCCATATGGAATCAGCAAAAGGACATCACAATCGAGGACCGTATAGCTCCAACCCAATATGCTCAATAGGGCAGATCCAACAACGTATCCTTAAGGGCTCCTTTGCTTAAGCAGTTTCAGCTGGTAAACTCCAACAGCTCTTACTCAAAGTGTCATAAGGGGAAGAGATCAAACAAAAAAAACCCTCATAGTGTATCACTTTAAAACAAGATCTTTTAATAAAAACAATTATTGCGCTTACATCAAAAACATTTTAAACGAACATCGGTGTACCAGCTGTACACACGTTACCAGTCAGCAGTATGACAGCGCGGCAACTCCTCTCCTCTCTCTGTCAACGCCGCTGGTCTCACGATCGGTCTCGGGTCGCCGTGTGGCCACGCCCCTGACGCGTTTCGTCACTTCCGACTTGATCACAGGGGGGTGGCCACACAGCGTCCCCAGCTACTCTTATAGTGATCATTTTCCACCATCAGGTGGCAGTGTCCAATGCTCACCACCAGGTGGCAATGTCCAATGAGCGGTTTTCCCCAGCAGTTATGCTCTGGCTGCTGATTGCCGTATCAGTTTACAACCAAGCACAATAAACTTGCTATGGGAATATTTACGCCCAACCGGACATTTAGTAGAATAATCTAATCAAAATAAACAAATATAGTAGGGCAACACACTTGACCTAGTACACCATTTTAAAAGATAGTATAATTCATGCAATGATTCTATTGCTTGATATGACAAAATTAAATACTAAAATAAATGTCAATAAAAAAATATATTAAAAAATTGCATTAGCAATATAATGTATACATATTTGATACAATGATGGAGATACAACACAAAATCACATCACTGCATTATTCCTCCTACTCTCCTATATTTGTGAGTGCAAGTATACTATGTATAGTCCTAGCATAGGATCAGTATTAAATATTGTGAAATACTCAAATCCGGCCCCTCCATATAAAAGTGAGTTCCTCATTATTATCTCACATTATATGTATATAGGATATAGTATTATGTAAAGCCTGATTCTTGACTTCAACATAGAGTGGGAGTAGGTGTAAAATTAAAACATTAAAATATTAAATATTAAAATGTGATACATAAAATTAAAAGTTATGAATATAGAATATGAAGAATATGAAGAAACTGGAGATATCATTATTTAGGATGGGGTGTCTAGTTAAAAAAAATTTAAAAATTTGACAACCCTTTCTAATAATTAATAATAAAACAATTCAAGTCAAGTTCTATGTTCAGTCCAGCCGGATTAAAAGTTCCCAGGAGGTATATCCACCGGGTCTCCATTTTTGAAATCTCTCTCGTTCTGTTAGACCCTCTCCAATTGGGAATCAGTTTCTCTACCCCCCAAAATTGTAGACCTGAGGGGTCCTTCTTGTGTTTTTCTTTGAAGTGTGCCGACACACTATGGTCTTTGAAGCCTTTCGTGATATTAGTCACATGTTCCCCAATTCTCACTTTTAGTGGTCGTTTTGTCCTACCCACATACATGAGGTCGCATGGACATTTTAGAACATAGACCACATGTGTGCTATCGCACGTGATAAATTGTTCTATAGTGTGGCTTCTATTGGTAGTTGTGGACCTAAATTGCGTTCTAGTTCTTACTTCGTTACCTGTAAGGCTACAGGCCCTACACTTCCTACATGCTCTGAAACCTTTTTGGTCCGGCCAAAAACGTATACCTCCAGTACCCGTCGGAGGATCAAGTACTCTTTTGATTAATTTATCTCCAAAGTTTGGTGCTTTTCTGTATATAAAACCGGGTTGTTCTGGTAGGGCTGGACCCAAGGTCTTATCTAGCTTGAGAAGATACCAATGCTTCTTAAAGATCCCCTCAACATCTTTGTATTGGGCATGATAATCAGTAATAATGCTCCAATCTTTCTTCCCATCATCATTTCGTTGTTTGGGTTGTTCGTCTAGCAGGGAATCTCTTGGTTTTTCTAGGATCTGTTGAATTTCTTTATCTAATTGTTGGTCATCATAACCTTTATGTGTAAATTTCTCCTTGATCCATTGCGACTGTTCCATGAAGTCTTGGTCTGAGGTACAATTTCTCCTTATGCGCATAAACTGACCTCTCGGGATGTTTTTAAGCCAAGAAGGATGGTGTCCGCTCATAATGGATAAGTAACTATTTCTATCAGTTGGCTTAAAATATGTTTTTGTCGCCAGGGTGTCTCGTTCTCTGTAGATAGTTACATCCAAAAAGTGTATTTCCTTCGGACTATATTGGTAATCCAATCTAATATTATTGGTGTTCATATTCAGTATACTCATGAATTCCTCTAGAGAATCAGGTGAACCTTCCCATATCAAGAGTAGGTCATCAATGAATCTGCGGTAAAACCGCAATTCTGGTCTCTTATTCTGGAATATACATCTATCCTCCCATTCAGCCATAAAGATGTTCGCTAAGCTGGGGGCAAATTTCGCTCCCATAGCAACTCCACTGCACTGGGCATAAAATTCATTCTGAAACCAGAAGTAATTGTGTTTTAAGCAAAAGTCTAATGCCCTAGCTAGAAAGATTTTTTGCTCCATGGGCATCTCTTCTCTCTTGCTTAAAGCCCAGTTAAGTGCAAGCATTGCATCATCATGGGAGATATTTGTATATAATGATGCCACATCTGCTGTTACCAGCAGTGTAGCAATCCCAGTCTTCAATGATACATTTCTTAATGCCAACAAAAGATCCTTTGTGTCTTTTAGATATGCTTTCGTAGTAACAACGCTCGGTTGTAATGCTAGATCCAAATATTCCCCTAACCTGGCCGTTACTGATCCAATCCCATTTACTATGGGTCTTGGTGGGGGGCATTTTGAATCTTTATGGATCTTCGGTAGCGTGTATATCACCGGTATCCTACTCATACTTGGGACCAGGTAGGTGCGTTCCTTTTTGTTTAGTACTCCTGCTTTCGCTCCTAATCCTACTAACGTTTTCAGATCATTTCTATATTGATTGGTGGGATCCTTTGGGAGTTTCAGGTATGTCTTCTCATCCGTTAGCATCTCAGTCAATTGGTTGATGTAGAAGGCTCTGTCTAGGATGACTACACCTCCTCCCTTATCAGCCGGCCTGATGATAACTTCTTTTTTCATTTCCAAGCTTCTGATGCCATCCGTAATGTAATTAGGATTTAACCCTTTCTTCGGGATTAACCCTTCTAAATCTTTTATTACCAGATTCTTGAAAACATCCACAAACTGATTGCTGGTGTTAGGGGGATTCCATGTGGAGTGATTTCTCAGACCACTATTCCAGATCCTCCTTTCGCTTGTGGTATTACTAATAGACGTAATTGGATTATTTAGAAAATATTTCTTCAAGCATATCTTCCTTATATACTTATGTTTATCAATGAATACATTGAATTTATTGATAGGCCTTCTAGGGGCACATTTTAAACCTAAGTCCAGTATATGGGTTTCTTGGTCAGTGAGTGTAACTTGACTCAAGTTAAAAATTCCTTGTCCCTTTACATCCTTCTTTTTTTTCCCCTGAATTCTTCTTCCGGCTCTACATCCTCTTCGGGGTACAAATCTCTGTATTCTTCTCGGTCTCCTTGGTGTCTGTTTAGTGGGGGCCGGTGTCTTCCTCTTCCTCGGCCTCTTCCTCTCCCTAAAAAAACATTATTTCTTGGTGAGGCTAAGTATTGTTCTTCAAGTGGTTGATAATAATTGTAAGTGCGGATTGGTTGTTGATCCGTCCGTGTATGATAATTGAACACTGGCACTTTATTTGCACTATTTATGTAAGCGCTGCTAAACACTGGACTATAGGAGTGTGATTTTTTTATATGTATATACAGTATATCTATATATACTGATCGGCCATTATTTTATGACTACCCACCCATTTTTGAGTTGCCCCTTTTGCTGCTAAGACATTCATTGTTTTAGGTCACATTTGACATTTCATACATAGAGCTGTTGATTATGAATTAACACAGAAAACCTGCATTGCCTCACTAAAGACACTCATGTTGCTTTCTTCTCTTTTAGTTCATCATCAGGTCAAACAAGGTACATGTGAGGTGGTCGCAGTTCACCGATGCTGCAATAAAAATCGTATTGAGGAAAGATCACAAACTGTGAAATGCTCATGTTTTCCTGGACAAGTAGCGGGCACTACCAGGGCACAGCCATCTTGTGTAGAAGGTAAGTCATGTAGTGTGTGGGTTAAAGTGGTTGTAAACCTCTGACATGAAAAATGAACAGAGCATAGCCTTCTATAGGGTGTGCTAGTGGGAACAAACCAAAGCACCTAGTGTGATTTTTGTCTCCTCTCTCTTCCCTCTGCTATCTACATGAGTCACTTCTGAAAGGTTATGGTGACACCACGGAATCCAGGGAGATGGCCCTGCCCCCCTCCAGCACACAACAGGTGATTGACAGCCTCAGCTGTGCATGTTTCTCTATGAGGCTGTGTAGAGGGGGATGTGTCTTTTTCCTCCACCCAGGCCTCAGCTTATATTCAGCTCCCTGCTCTATGCTGTGCAGTGTGTGACCTCAGATGCTTACATCCTGCCTGCTGGAGGTGAGAAAAGTGTGCTTTAGAAGGATGTAGAGGAGAGAAGGCTGCAGATAGACAGGTACAACTTATGTAGGAGGATTCATTTCATCTTTGTGTATTACCTGAATAGTCACTGGGTATATGTAAGTGTTTATAACCACTTTAAGGACTCATAACTGAAAATTGAATTTTGTATGTATGCTGTACTCTTTTTGTGTAGTTTGTAAGAAGACACAGCAGAGTCAAACTATCCAAAAGTTTCCTCAAAAAAATTCATGCAATTAAAGGAAATAAACTTTGCTGAAAGCAATATCATTATGCTTAGAGCATGGCTATACCTCAACAAAACATTTGCATGAACCACATATAAAGGATCTAATCACTGCCAATAGATCCAATGTGTATCTATGTGGCCCTGTATCCAGGGTCGGACTGGCCGACTGGGATACCGGGAGGCTTCTCGGTGGGCCGACTGCCCTGGGGCAGCTTTCAGCTGTGGCTGCAGTGGCACACAGGGCTGATCTGTGTGTAGAGTCCTCCTTCCCTCCCTGCGCTTGTATAATCACATCACAGCGATCTCCCGCTGTGTCACTATAGAGCAGGGATCTGAAATGTGCGGCGGCTGGCCACTGTAGCAAAGCTCCAGATGGAACAGAGGAAAGAAAATCGAGCCACCTATGGTCTGCTTAAAGTGGTAGTAAACCCTCCTATCATTTTCAGCCAAGGAAGCTGCCATCTTGGCCTCTGTTTAATCTACAACTGCCATGATGCTGCACATGTGATCAGCTATGACACCAGCCATTGGATGGTTTGACAGTTTGGTTTAGAGCACAACCAATGGGAGTGTTACATTTCCGGGATGTGCCGTAAATGGAACTGGTTTTTAAACTGTTAAATGGATGGGTTTACTACTGCTTTAAAGCTAGCCATACACCAGTAGCATTTTGGCCCAATAAGCAAATAGAGAAATCATTTGTTGAAGAATTTGATAGTACCATTATGACTCTACAAGGACTCTACAAATTTTATATGAACTTGAAGATTTTGTTCAGTTGCTATGCCAATGTTTTAAATTCTACGTTCGATTTTGGGATGCACATGCTCATTACAGTAAGAATGAATTTTCATGACCATAAACTTCACGAAAAACGTTTTTCAGCCTTTTCTGTCGATTTTCTTTTCAAACAAAATTCTTCTGCTTTATGGCCAGCTTAAGTGTTTGTCCACCTGGGAGTTTTGGGTATTTTTGCCAACCTTTGTGTGTTCTATCTCCTCTTGTTAGTTCAAAATGTAAATAAAATAAAAATCTCACAGGGAAAGTGAAATCCCGATAGTAGATGCGCAGACCTAGAAAAGCAAACTCTGGTTTAAGTCTCTGGCATCTGTCAATATTGGGTGGACTGACCCTTTAGACCCCTTTCACACAGGTGATCCGATCAGGTTTGCCTGTCAGTTTTTCAGGCGGACCTGATCAGACCCTCCAGTCTCTTCTATGGAGCGGCGGATGTCAGCGGACACATGTCCACTGACACCCACCGGCATCCGATCCCATCCTGTCCACCAAAAACAGACAAATGGTGGCCCTATTCCCCATCTGTCTGGTGTATTGGATCAGATGGCATCAAATGGAAATGGATAGGCGGTCTGCTTCCATCCAATTGCCCCATAGAGGAGATCTGCCATCAGCCTGCTCAGTAGGGATCAGGGAAAGATCCTCTGGGGAGCAAGCGGATTCCGCTTCATGGAGGTGTCCCTGTGAAAGGAGGCTTATTGATGTTTTTTCCTAATAGTCATCCCAATACTAAGACAAAAGCAATTCCAAAACAACAGCTATCACTGCAGCATTATCTCACTTTCACTGTTTCATCAATAGTTATTTACCGAATGCTTTTTCTGTCTGGATAAGTTATTAGGTAGCCAGATATAATTTGGCTTTTGTTCCACTGGGGTCCTTAAGCGGTTGCATAGCCTGTTATGGCTATAATTATGCCCTTGGTATCCAGATCACAAGTCTCACTCCTTTGCCAGCTGGGAACTCCTGTTCACATCCCTGACACCCGGCCAGACATGAATTCCAGTGAGGAGATCCTGCTGCCAGACAGAGTAGCCAGCTGTCCAAAAAATTCACACAATCCATAAAAAATAGGGGCTAATTAAGATTTCCTTTAAGTCTATAAAAAAGAAATAAATGTTAAAAAGTATCATGATTTTTTCAACTGAATTTGAGCATCTGCCAGTATCCATGCTCATATGTGATACCGATTTTAATATTTATTTGGTGGTAAACTCTTAAAGCTGAACTCCAGGCAGGAATAGAAGGCACAAATTATTGTAGCTCTTCTTTCACTAATATGTCATTACATGTAATGTTTTAATGTAAATACTGGCCTCTTACAGTCTGGAGATTTTCCTTACACTGATCAGTCACAGGCTGGGGGAGCCACTAAACTTTTACTTTAAGGCCTCACACACGGAAGTTTCTTTAAAAATAAACAAAACGTCGGGCCCGACGTCAAGGAAAAAAAATTGGCGTTATGCATCGGCGTTAGTGAGCGTTAATGAGTGTCGGCGTCAATAGGCGTTTTTTTTTTAAAAAAAAAATCCCTCTGCTATTTTTCAACCTAAAAACGTCAGCGTCAAAAAATGCTGGTTAACGCCGGTACGGCGTTAGTGAGTGTTTTGCGGCGTCAAAAAACGTCAAAACATTACAGCCTCAGGACGTGCTGGCCATAGGTTCTAGTTTCAGCTCACTAACGCCGACGCCATCTACAGCTCAAAAACGTCGTCATTTTTATGGGGCCATTGACTAACATGGACAGCTGCAAAAAATGCCAGGAAACGCCGGCGTCAAAAAACGTCCGTGTGTATGAGGCCTAAAGGAGAAGTATGGGCTTTTAAAAAAACAAACATAAATACTCACCTCCATGCTGCAGATTTCCCAAGTCGTCTCTAAGACTGAGAACTGAACAATCACATGACCGCTGATCACTCCTGGTCTGCTCAGAGCAGAATCGGGGACTGATAATCACCTTTCTCCGCTCAATGGAGCTTTCATCTGTGTGCTTAAAGGCGGAGCCTGCTGTTAAACTGGCAGTTGGCTAGATCCTGACAATATTGTTGGGATCCTTTCTGAGCCTGGAGCAATAGCTTGCTATCAGCCGACTCTGGGTCACAAGAGCACAAAAGTAAATGCACTCCTGTGACCCACAAGAGAGGTACAGCCAAAAAAAGCTTTGACCACACTTCTCTATTAAACTGGTTGTAAACAGCAGGTGATTAAAAAAAAAATCCCTGTAAGCTAATGTCATAATGTTCTAGGATGTTGCATCTATGTATTTAACGGTTTGCCTGTGGTGCAGCTTTAAATAGCAGGATGTTCTCTGTATATCATCCCACATGTCATACTGGGTGCTGCATTAGTAGATAGGACAGGAAAATGTCTTAGAAGTCATTTTTTGGGTGCTCATTAACAACTCCTGGTGGTTGATCTGTGCTTTTACCACCCCCCCCCCAACTGCCCACCTATAACCTACCATGGCAGCTGTAGAGGTTTGTATACTGTACATGCCCTGGCCATGATGCTTTGCTTCACAGACACAGCGCATCTAACTTGGCATGTTGAGTTTGAGAGCGAAGCATTGGTCACATTGAAGTCAATAGAACCATGCTGCAACCAGTCAAATGTTTGGCTCGCGGTTGCAGCAAAGTATTTAAAGCGGTTGTTACCCCAACACTTCATATTCCTGATATGTTCTCGCTGTACCATTGTATGAGCAAGTATCCTGTTCTCTTTGTATTGCTTCCTTTATCGCAAACCCCTAAGGCTGCATTCACACAGGGGTGACCCGACTTCAGCGCAACTTTGCTAGGCGATTTCAGCGTGACTTTCAGTTCAACTTCAGGCGACTTACAACGCGACTTCATGCCAGGCGACTTTGCCTATGGCCAATCAGAGCAGGGAGGGAGGGGGTTGCCCTGGATAAATTCTTTTATTTTCACTGTAAAGTCACTTCCATTTAGATGGGGGATCCAACTTGGAGGCGACTTCTATTCAATTCTATGGGCACAAGTCGGATAGAAGTCGCCTAGAAGTAGTACAGGAACCTTTTCTGAAGTCGCTCCGACTACAGTAGTGCACATTTAGACGGCTCCCATTCACTTCAAGGGGAATTCAAACGTCAAGCAACTTGGGGCGACTTGAGATGACCCAAGTCGGAGCACAAGTCACCCCTGTGTGAATGGGCACTAAGAATCTCCTTCTTTCCTATTAAAAACTGACCACACTAAGCAGAAGAGCACACTGTGTGGTCAGTTCTTTAGCTATGCTAGGTACTCAGTGGACTTTTCTCCATTGATCAGAGTCATTCTAACACATCCCCACTGCACAACTGCTGTTTCTCCTCCCCCAGCTCTAATGCAGCTGAGAACAGAGGGAATGCGATCACTTATAAAAAGTTTTTTTTTTATATCTATACAAAAACCTTTAGTCTTTCATTTCTATTTTAAACTGAATGGGTTATTTTATAAGGTGATCATTTACAATCACTTTAAATACATAATCCTTTAGCTAAAAATGGGCAGCAGTATTGCCTCATGAATGCCTGGAAGCAACTGCTCTACCACTAAAAGCGATCCGCTGATAATTGCTACATTGTTACATGCTGAATATTCCACCAAGAGATGCTTGATCTTTGTTTAAATAAAATTTTTAAAAAATGGTGTTTTTAAAATGCTACTAATGTATCAAAAATTGCCAAAAGTGGCTACCACACCTATATGGACTTGTTAGACATCCAATTCCAAAAGGAAGTAAAATGATTGTGTCCCATCACAGGTCACAGAAGATATGCCGGCCACTCACAAGGCGCAGCGTGACTCGAGCATGTGCAGTGCGCGCCTGGCTTTGAAACCAAAGCTGGGTGCCCACACTTGTGATGCCGACGCCACCAAGGGGAGGGGGAGAAGAGCGAGCCCTCGGGTGACCGCATCGCTGGAGCCTGGGACAGGTGAGTGGCCGATTGTTAAAAGTCAGCAGCTACACTTTTTATAGCTGCTGACTTTCAACTGAGTGGAACTCGGCTTTAACTCCTTTTCTTGAGTACCCTGCTGATGCTTCTGGCTTTTCCTCCCTTCCAAGTGGGGAGAGAGCTGCTATAGACGTGCACAGTGCAGGATCAAGTGAGGACTCAGCTAAGTATAAGGGGGGTAAGGGGGCGATAATGCTACCTAAACATTTTTTACTTAAATGCAGGAAATATATGTTTAGGCTTTAGAACCGAGTTGTCCACACCACCTCCCTTTGTGGCTTTAACTGCACTTTTCTGGAGAGACTTTTGTGAGAATTTGCGACATAAGTGCATTTGTAAGGTCAGATACTGATATTGAACAGGAAGACCTAGTTTGCAATCAATGTCTCAATTAACCCCAGATGTGTTCAATATGGTCAAGGTCAGGGCTCTGCACAGGCCAAACCATGTCTATATCGAGCTGGTTTTGTACAGTAAAGGGTATTCCCAAAACTGTTATTATGTAAAATGCATTATTCACAGGAGGAGACACTTGAACTCATTTGGTGGGGTGTCCACATACTGTTGGTCAAGTAGATGTGATGGCCAGATGTCTACAAACATCCATTTGCCAGGGAGTGTAAATAGAGTTATATTCTACCCATAGGTGTGCGCAGCGTATTGCATTAGGGTGTGCACCCAAAGCTCAAACACATGGTACCAATCACTCACTGTGTTCATTCAGTAAGGGAAGGGGCCTTTAACCACTTCCGGACCGCCGTACGTCGTTTGACGGTGGTACTTTGAAGTGGAATACCGTTGTTATGGTAGCAGATAGCTACCATAACCCCGGTATCATTTTTTTCTGCAGGCGATTCTGCGTAAGATAAAAGTGATCTTAGCGGCGGATTCGCCGCGAGATCACTTTTATCAGCGGCGGGAGAGGTGCCCCCCCTCCCGCCGCTTTCCGGTCATCTCCGCCGCTTACCGGACCCGCCGGCAGCAGCGGAGATGATCGCGTCCTTTCCCTCTAGTGTCCGTGTGCCGAATTTTTTTTTTTAATGCATTTTAGTCTAAAAATGAGATCTGAGGTCTTTTTGACCCCAGATCTCATATTTTGGAGGTCCTGGCATGCTTTTTTCTATTACAAGGAATGTTCTTATATTCCGGGGAAGGGAATGACTTACTTGTG
>BLSH010024910.1:1682999-1703458 GCA_018402905.1 Glandirana rugosa | reverse complement strand
AATACCGGGCACTCCCCCCCCCCCCCCCCTTCCTGCCCAGGACAATTTTCACGTTTCAGCGATGTCACACTTTGAATGACAATTGCGCGGTCATGCAACACTGTACTCAAACTACATTTTTATAATTTTCTTTCCATAAATAGAACTTTCTTTTGGTGGTATTTGATCTCTACTGGGGTTTTTATTTTTTGCTAAACAAACTAAAAAAGACTGACATTTTTGAAAAAAAGTTTTTCTTTGTTTCTGTTATAAAATTGTGTTTTCTCGTTCCCTGATTGGCACTGATGAGGCTGCACTGATGGAAACTGATTGGGCGGCACTGATGGGCACTGATGAGGAGGCACTAATATGTAGAATTGATGGGCACTGATCGGCGGCACTGATATACAGCACTGATGGGCAGCACTGATAGGTGGCACTGGTGGGCACTGATAAGTGGCACTGATAGGCAGCACTGGTGGGCACTAATAGGTGACACTGGTGCTGACAGACAGCACTGATGGGCACTAATAGAAGGCACTGATGGACATTAATTGATGGCACTGATAGGCAGCACTGATGAGGAGGTACTGTGAGCCATTACTGATGGGCACTGATTGGCATCATTGAAGGGCACTGACAGGCTGTACTGATGGGCACTGATTGGCACTTTTGTGGGCACTGACTGACACTATGGCGAGCACTGGCAGCCAGCTTATGGGCAGTGATTGGCAATGTGGTGGGCACCTCTGATGGGGGCTGAGCTGATAATCAATGAACTAATTATCAACACAAGCCCAAGCCTCCCCCCCCCCCCGACAGGAGAGCCCTTTACCGGAACTTTCTTCTGGTCCACGCTGTGGTCAGCTGTGATTGGTCACAGCTGATCACGTGGTAAAAAGTCTCCGTCAGAGGCACTTTACCACAATCAGAGTTGCGGTGTATCAGACTGACACATCACACATCCAGTCAGGATAACGAAACCACCGCCCAGCCGTCATTCTGCTATAGGCCGGGCAGGAAGTGGTTAAGGTACCCCCCCATGCCGAGCATGTGGCCTGGTATGATTCAAGAGGGGAGGGGCCTGCATGGGGTACCCGCTTACAATCCATAGCAGACCCAAAGAGGAATATCACACTGTTTTGTTTTTCTTTTTGTCATGCATTCCTGTGTAAACTTTATATCATACCTGAAGAACCTGGTATGAATTATATGGGAACCCTTCATGCCTTATTTGTTTGTTTTTTTTCTTTCCCGGCTCAAATAAACCGGTTGTTACCCCAACACTTCATATTCCTGATATGTGCCTGCTGTACAATGCACTTGTATGAGAAAATATCCTGTTCTCTTTGTATTGCTTCCTTTATGTGAAATCCCTGGTGTTCCTGCCAATCCCTCTGCTTTCTTATTAAAAACTGACCACACTAAGCAGGAGAGCACAGTGTGGTCAGTTCTCTAACTATGCTGGGAACTACGGCTGCTCTCTTCCAATGATCAGACTTGCCCTGACACACCCCTGCTGCACAGCCATTCACTTGCAAGCTCAGTGTGTTGCTGCATCTCCTCCCCCCATCCCTTCATAGCTGAGAACAGAAGGAATGTGATCAATTATAAAAAAGGGAAAAAAAAGGGTATTTATAATGTTTTTTTTTATTATATCCATACATAAATGTTTTGCCTTTCTTTTCTATTTTAAACAGAATGGGTTGTTTTATAAGGTGATCGTTTACAATCACTTTAAATGGCTTGGGATTCCGGGACATGTAAGTGAATGGAGCCAGTGATGTCACAGGTTGTTAAGGACTTGAAGGTGCCTGCACCCTCCAGCATCCTTAACAACCATTGACAGCGGGGAGCTGTCCTGTATAATAGCAGTAATACCTCCATTATACATGACTTTTGGCTCCTGGCACACAGGTAAATGTTTGAGTGTTTGCCTGAGTGCCCAAACAGTCAAGGCTTGGTCTGAACTTATGTTTTAACCAAACCTTAAGTTCATCCCTACTCACTATTCACTACACTAAAATGAAGAACAGCTGTGGAGGAAAGAAAGACAGAGTGATTAGGCCCAAAAAAAAAACCGCCCCTCCAAAACAGTAAAACTGTTGTGTTTTTTGACACCTTCTACCTAAAGGGAAACTCTTAAAGTTTTGGGGAGGAAGGGAAGATAAGTCACTCCTCTGAACTTTTTCAGCTGCATGTGTAATCTTAGCTTTAGGTATTGAGCTTTGTAAACGTAGGGTGTAACATGTAACATGCTTTGGGGCTCCTGGGCTGCACAGTCGGTTTTAGACTTACTGCATGGGAAAGTGGAAGTAGGACTAGTAAAATGCTGGTTGTGGTACAAAGTCTATTTGATTGTATGTCTTAAGCCTTGTACACACGGGACGACGATCGTATGTACGATCGTCTCAAATCGTATGTTGGCTGTTATATCTAGCATACTGACTGCACTACACGATCGTATGACCAAAGAAAGAACGTTCAGGTGCATGTAATTAGCATCCGGCCATTCCTGACTTCTGAGCATGCGTGTTTTGCACAATACAACTTGTTGTACCAAATTCTCTGTACACACGATACAACCGTCGTATGACCGCTTGTTGGTACGACCAAGTTTTCTAGTTTGCTCATACAACTCCCGTTGTACGACCGTCGTATGTTGGTTGTTCTAATCGCGCGTACGAACGATCGATTTCGCATACAACGGTCGTTTGTACGACCTGTTGTATACGATCGTCGTCCCGTGTGTACGAGGCTTAAGAGCTGATGGCCCAAACCCAAATGAACTGTGGTTACAGTAACCTGTGCCCTGCCACCCCGGCACTGCATAAGCTTATGACAGATATATCTGTTTATTTACATCATCGCCTACATAACACTCCATATCCCTAACTTGGATTTCTAACAAAGTCTGCCCCAGTAAATAGAATATTTGGAGTGCGCTTCACTGCTCTCTATGTTATGTTTGTATTAATGATGTTTCCTGTTGCTCCTCAATCTGTTCCATTATTACTGTTCTTTTTGTTAACGGCGGTTTAAATCATCTCAATAAGATTTCTGGGAACAGATGTTGGTCCTTCTGAGCGAATTATCAGTTTCGGCGGTCGCGTTGCTTTATTGTGAGACTCTAACAGTAGCGATGTTGGAGGTTTAACCCCTTGATGACTAAGATGACTTAAAATCACGCCTTGTTGCTTAAAACCACTTCAGCCCCGGAAGGATTTCCCATGTTAGGACCAGAGCACTTTTTGCGATTCGGCACTGCGTCGCTTTAGCTGACAATTGCGCGGTCGTGCGACGTTTTACCCAAACAAAATTTGTGTCCTTTTTTTCCTACAAATAGAGCTTTCTTTTGGGGGTATTTGATCCCCTCTGCGTCATTTCTGATCACCGCTATAAACAAAAAAAGAGCGACGATTTTGCAAAAAAAAAAAAAAAAAACAATATTTCTTACTTTTTGCTAAAATACAAATAAAAAAAATGTATTCATCGGTTTTGGCCAATTTATATTCTTCCTCATAGTTTTGGTAAAAAAAAATCGCAATCTGCATTTATTGATTGGTTTGCGCAAAAGTTGCCGCGTTTACAAACCATGAGAATTCATTTCCTGGCGTTTTCACATTTTTTTTTTTTTTAGTAATGACAGTGATCTGCGTTTTTTATCGGGACTTTGATATTGGGGTGGACATGTTGGACATTTTTGACGCTTTTTTGGGATCAATGACATTATACAGCGATCAGAAATTTAAATATGCACTGATTACTGTCATTGGCAGTGAAGGGCTAACCTGCAGGGGGAGATCTAGGGGTTAACTGTGTTCCCTAGGTGTGTTCTAACTGTTAGGGGGCTGGGCTACCTTGGGCATAAGAGATCTAACTGATCCTAGTGACAGGGATCAGTAGATCTCTTATGTCCCCACCGTTGCAGAGCGGGGAACCGTCGTGTTTACATCGGCGGTTCCCCGTTCTTTCCCTTTGGCAGCTCATCACGCTTGTGCCCCCTAGCTGCCTGTCCGTAAATCGGCGCCTATTTATGCCCATTCGCGGAATAGAGCCAGGCAGCGCGCGGAAGCGGTTAAATGACCAAGAATGATAACCCCTGCTATCATTAAAGACCAACTTCAGACATCATTTTTAAAAAAATACCTCCCCCCCAAACCCCCACACTGCTAAATGCTCGCTATGTCTAGGGGTGCCAGAATAATTGCTCCAGCAAGGTGCCTCCAGCAGTGCGAGACATACAATGTAGTTTATTTATTTTGTGTTTTTTTGTTTCTTTCTCTCTTTATTTCTTTTTTTTTACTGTCGCTTTATTTTTTATTTTACTTTTTTCACTGTATTTTTATTTCTGGAAAAAAACGTAAAATAATTGGGCTATTTAGGGTCTGTTTTATGACACAGCAACAGGTCCAGGATAGAAAAGGACTGTAACAGTTAGAAACTATTAAAAACCTACTGCACCCTTAAAACTCACCCAAAGTGTATATTTAGAGGTAAATGAATGTGCAACTGGCCAGGAGGATCTAAGTAGAGACCCTACAGCATTGGAGCCTCTACCTTGAGGGAAGTTCGGGTTATCAAATATGGAAGTAAGAGGTTAAGGGTCCAAGGACAGAAGGGTTTGAAGGTTGCCTCTATATCATAATTGTAAGGCCATTCTAGTTAGGGGGGACGAGGAGTGGAGTCTATGTGTCTCATCCCGGTAGCCCCATAGGAGAGCTCTGAGGTCAACAGGGGACAGGTCTTGCTCGACCATTAGGGAAGCCTTGAGGAAGGGACGAGGGAACCATTCCAGAATTCACGCTAAGATAGTGGATATATGATATAGTTCATAGTCTGAAAGACCCACTCCTCCTCTGAGCTTTGGAAGGTTAGCTGTTTATAGTGGATTTAAGATAAACCTCTATTCCAGATAAAACAAATGGGCATGGATCTTAGTGTGGTGAAAAATCGTTTAGGGGGGAGCATAGGAATAGTCTGAAAGAGATAGGGCAATTTCGGTAAGGTATCCATTTTGAGTGTATTTATACGGCCGAACCATGGAAAAGAGGAAGAGCCCCAAGAGACTAAGTCTCTGCGTATGCGATTCAATAAAGGGGGGTAGTTCAATTTGTAGAGGCGTGATAAATTATAGGGGATTGTGACACCCAGGTAGGAAATACCCTTAAGGGGCCATTGGAAAGGGAAGTTAATTTGTAGGTGGGAAATGGTAGCAGCGGGTAGAGAAATATTGAGGGCTTCAGTTTTTGCTATATTCATTTTAAAATTGCTGTGTTCTCCACATCTGCGGAACTCAGTTAAAGGGATAAAACAGAGCTTTTAGTGGAACAGGGGATAAGAAAAAGAGTGAGAGGTGACATTATGTCACTAGGTGGCGCTATGCTATCACATAGCAATTGTACTAACAGTAAGGTCAGGTATGCTTGCATTAACAATAATCAGTGTGATTTCAGCACCGAGGGGCCTATTGGGGGTGTCATGGAAAGCACACAGAGTGGCCCCCGGTCACACACATACAAAGGACAACGTTAATAAACATGAAATAAATAACCTGAGGGGATCACCTCCAGAACTTAGGAGGCAAAGGTAACACAAACCTGTGTAGGTAAAAAAAACGGTTATTTGACATAAAGCAGGAGTAGGTAAATGTGGGGGGTTTCCCCTTTCAAAGTGATGATGCAACAGTGTAGATCATCAGTGCTTCTTATAGGCCTAGTGCAAAACAAACTGTGGGTAACGTAATGAAACTGAAAGAGCCCACACATGGCAAGCAGGTAGGTACATTGTCATCAAGGGACCCACAGGGGTCCTGCAGCGGGGTATGCACCCTGTTGGTGAAGAAAAATCCCCAGTCACTGAGTAAATTTGGATGACCAGGGTTGTGTTTCAGTCATAAGGAGATCTATTGGAGGAGGGCCTAGGGGGTTTCTTCTTGGTTGTGTATGTATATGTAAAACTTTTTTTTTTTTTTTATACATTAGGGAAGAATTAGAACCCTTATCATGTTTTTATTCACCCACTCTATTTGTTCTTATAGTCACATGGACTGAAAGTGAGAGAATTTTGCTTTGTTAATGGAACAGAAATAGAGGGAAAATCTGTCAACGAAGACTATTGTTCTGATGACAACTGTCACTTTGTAGAGATTTGTTTTCACTTCCTGTTGCATATCTGGGAATTTCCCCAGTAGACCATAGTGACAATCAAAAAAAAAGAAAAGAAAAAAGCTTGGCTAATATTTACATTTTAGTGCTTGTTATTTATGTACAATTTAAGTACTATTATTAACATTTTACTTTTTATTTCACTTTTTTTATTCTATGAAAAATTGGGCTTTTTAGGGGCTGTTTTTTGATACAAGGACAGGTCCAGGAAAGTTGAATTGATCCTCAGAAGACATTAAAAGTCTATGGCATCCTTAAAGCATCCTTAAGGCTGGATTCACACCAGTCCGGTGCGAATTCCAGCCATATTGTCTGTGAGAAGGACAGGCACAGCTGTACAGCGGCTCCTGTCCATTCTCACTGCGGATCAGCTGAGGGAGGTGCAGTGAAGAGGGGGAAAGAATCCCTGTTCAATGCGGAACACATCTGCACGTCAGATGCGTTCCTATTGAACATAATGGGCTGGGAATTTGCACCGCACTACACAGAAAACGGACACATTGAAAACAAGTGTCTTGAGAATTGGATGCGGTGTAAGCCGCATCCAATTCACATAGGTGTGAACCCAGCCTAAAGGAGTATTAAACTACAAAACAAAGTAGTATTATATAGCAGCTTACCAATCTGTAGATGTGGTGGCTGTATTCGTTTTCCTTGTTTGGGCTTTTTTCTCCCTTTATTTCACCCTAGTGATCTTGCCAGTAATACACTTACTGTCTTAGAGTGTCTGCAATCTGGAAGAAGTAATAAAGCAGACACTCTTGGACAGCAGTATTGTCAGTCTGGGAAAAGGGGGGCGTTAGACTAGAAGATTTAGATGGGCTTGACTAACAAACTAAAGTAAAACTCCAGTTAACATTTTATAAGCAGTTACAGCAACAGTTCATTTTTTTCCATTTTGAATAATGGTTTTACATAAATGAATAAAAGCTGACCATTGTAAGCTTCCCTGTCAGTGGTAAATATTTTATTTTTAAGCCTCGTACACATGGTGCGATGGTCGTACGACCGAACGGCCAAAATCGCATGTCGCCTGTTGTATCTCGCGTAATGACATGCACTAAGCGATTGTGCGACCTAGCCAAACGTAGTGACGTGTTACGAGCGTATAAAGAGGAAGTTCAGGTGAATGTGATTTGTTAATTAGGAACGTAGGTTTCCTCGAACGGACACTTCCGAGCGTTCCTGACTTCTGAGCATGCGTGTTTTTGCACATACAACTCGTTGGACCAACTTCTCTGTACACGTGGTACAACAGTCGTACAACCGCTTGTACAACCAAAGTTTTCTAGTCTGCTCATCCAACTCCCGTCACATGTCGGCTGTTCTAATCGCGCGTACTAACGGTTGGATGATCGTACAACAAGCAGTTGTACGACCGTTTTCCTACGACCGTCGCACCCTGTGTACGGGGCTTAACTCTCTGACACTTTTTCTGGACAGCTTGGTTTGTTAAATTTGGTTGAAAAATAACAGACTTACTGGCTGGATGTTATTACAAAAAAAGTGCAGCGATAAAGAAGGAACCTAAGGTCACAATTCAGCCCATATATAGGCAGTCCAATAAAAAAACACCATCAGTGTCCATAAAGCGCAGATCAAATAATCAAAGTGCTCCAGTGCAATCCACCACCAGTATAAGGATGGCCACTCACCTCCCTCAGTGGACCCCCGATAAAGGGTCAAATGCGCTCTTAGCCCCTAGTGGGGGGAGCAAAGGATACTCCACTCAGGGACCGGATGCGGCTTCTACCCCTCTCTTAGGATGGCTCCGGACATCAGATGTTACATGTGACAGAAAAATAAGCACATAGTGCTCTCCGTATGCAAAAGATAGTATTTTAATATAAAAAATGCACTTACATAGCACGCACTGTGACCCAGTGCAAGGTATACACGTTTTTTGTTTGAAATCCAAACAGCATGACAGGTTTCATGTATTTCATTAGAGCCGGCGTCGGCCACGGGTGATGTCACACTGATCCCTCCCCTTCCCCTTAATAAAAGTTACTGGCTGGATGACCAAGTAAAAAAAAGACTAAAAGAGAAAACGAATGCAGCAACCACATCTAAGAACTGGAAATCTGCAATTTAATATATTTTTGTTTTTGAGTTTAATACTACTTTAACAACCATCTTAAAATGTATGTATAATCACTTTTTGTATATAATAGATTAGAGAAGATTTAGAACTCACTAGTATATTCCTAATGCTGTTCCCACTAAGGAGATTGTATTTATTCTAGTCGTCACAGACACCAAAAATCAGAGGAAAAAGACAACAGTTTGATTAATTGCTGGAACAGGAAAAGAGTGGGAATCTTTCAATGGAGACACTTGCTTTGCTTACAACTGTCGCTTTGTAGAATATTTTGGGAGTCTTGCCAAAATCATGGAATTTCAACAAAATTTCCCAATTTTTCCCAAAATTTCATGGAAATGAAAACTCAATTTTTCTCATTTATCATAATAGTCAATAGGTCAGTGAAGAACTTGTACAAACAATATGGTCTGACATTTAAATGTGCTGTCTACACAAATGTAATATACAGGAAGTAGTATAGGGATTTTATAGGGGAATGAGTTAATTATAACTAAATTATATTTTGAATATCATGTCTTTCTAAAGGTCTCCTTGAACAATGCACGTCATCAAATCTTTTCAAAAACGGAATGCCCAGTATGTTCTTTTGTAGAAAACACTAGACTTTCTCCTAAATATATTAAATATATCTCCTCTTTTTTTCTGTGGAGGATACATTAGGCCAAGGTTCTCTGTTGTGATAAGGTAATTTATCATCCTCTTGTTCTTCGGCACAGCATCTACTCAGACATGCTCTTTCACACTACTGTCCTCTTTCATCTAGCTCTTCTTTCATACTTTAGTAATTCTCCTGGATCTTTCCTGACTTTCTTGCTCCAGGATTTCTTTTCAGTAGATGAAAAGATCTGTCTTTAAGTGGAACAACAATGATCTTTTTAACTTATTAAGGTTTTTCTGAAGCTGGTTTATTGGTTGTTTAGTAAAAAAGAGTTGAGCACCTACCAGCAGGAGCATAAGGTTAGTGTTTGATGGAAGATTTCAATACCAGTTTTGGCAATTACAAAAAAAAAAGCATGGTTCAACGTTTCCAAGAGCATGTGACAAGCATGGGTTTGATGTGCTACATCCAAACCTATGGGCTGTAGCGTGTGATAGTGTTCTGGAAGATTCCTGTTTTATACAATATGCCAGACCTTAGAAGAAGAGAGACCTAAACATTGGGAAAGAATCCCTTGTCCGTTGCTCAACCTATTTGCCGTGGACCTGTGATTCCAGGTCCATCTATCACAAGGGTTCTGAACAGGGGCGTATCATGAAATTAGTGGGCCCGTGTGCAAGCCCACACCGCACCGATCATCCCCGGCTGTCAACCAGGGAGAGATCATCCATGGGTGCAGTGTGGGTGAGAGCACAGGGCCCGTGTTCAGTGAACACCCTGCACCCATGGATGATACACCACTGGTTCTGAAGCTTTTTAGGATTATAAATCTCCAATGGATTTCCAAAAATGTCTCTATAGCCCCCTCAGCAAACTGTCAAAATATGAATCAACAGTTGGATTCCAGCAATACTTCAAAAGATGTCACTAGCTTAGATTTATTTTTACATATGGATAGCTAGAAAAGAAAGAAGTATTTTATCATATTTATTTTTATAAAAACAGCAAATCGGAAATGCACAGGCTAGCTACAACTAGAGATTGTTTCTGTTGTTTATGTGCAGTCAAAACACGGAATTAAGGTAAAGTCACTAAAAATTTTATTTGTATGTCATCCGACGCTATTGAGTCCATTTCTCCAATTTGACTCCACTCACTTGCAACAAAAAGGTATTTGAAAGGGCTTGACGGAGGGAGCAACCAAACTGAGTTGAGTGATCTGATCACTGGCTGATTAGTGGTCTACCCCCCCCCCCCTTTTTAATATTTAAAAGCGTGCACTTTTTTGAAATACAAGTACAGAGCATTGCAGAGTTACATAATGGTCATAGGGACATAAGAACCACTAAAAAAAAAAAAAAAATTGTGATAATACAGCAGCTATCCGGTACTCAAAATTCTGTAACTTATGCAGAGGTTCAATCCTACAATGACATAACTGTTGTGGAAAAGCACTTATGACAATTAACAAAGGAATATTGATAGGGTGATGAAGCCCAGTAGATTACCAGTCGATTGCACAATTAGTAATTGAGTTGTGGTGAGAGACAACACAAACCCTTAGGTGGGTTTTATCGTCTAAAGTGGTGTGTGTGGGATATTGTACACTTTTTTGGTCCCAAACTTTGTTTTACTTAGATGGGCAACCCTTATGTAGTGTATATAAATTATTTTTTTGTAGGGCAAGGTAATATTCACTTCTCCGATCCAGGAGTTGAATATGGGAAGTGTGGTCTACATCCAACTGAGTTTTCTCGCTATGAATAGTGTCTCGTGTGGGAATATTTTAGTGAACTTGTTTACGACAGGACCTAGCAGACATGGTTTGGGGTGAAGGGTAAGCAATACACCCATGGTGTCATGGAGGAATCTCACCACCCAGTACCCCTGGATGGTAACGCAGGCCCACAATAGATGGAAAAAGGTGCTAGGGTTTTTTCAGACACATAGGACATAAGGGGTCTTATGCCCCCTTTTAATTGGTTCACAAATCTCCAAGAAGTATGGACACTACCAGTTATGAAACTTGGTCTATCACATATATCCTTGTGGGTATGGACTGTATGTTAAGTGGCCCAAGTGCCTGAAGGAGCCTACAGTATCTTTTAAATGACTATGAGAGCTATGCCTGTATAAACTATTTTGATGCGAATCAAATGCAGCACTTGCATTTCATGCACAGCGCATTACAATTAACTGTATAGCCTACATTTATGCATAGCACAAAACCCCTCTCACCACCACCACACACATGTTTCTGATTTGACAAAGACCCAAATTTGAGATATAATTTCCCCCCTCATATGGCAGCACCATGCAATTTACCATCAAATTACATGGCACAGGTGCAATCCTCCTTTTGTAGGGATTTTCTGCTCATGTGAAAAAAAGTATTTATTTTTATTTGTAAGATTATTAAAATGATAGTATGCTGGCCAATGTTGATGGCAGACCATCAATTTCATACATCAGAGCGTGTTTCCAAAGTAATAATTATTTTGTGTAACGACATGATGTTTGGTGTAATTTTCCACTGAGTGTCAGCAATGCCTGAGTGCTTTCACTATAGGTAGGACTATTGCTGTTATTTAAATAACTTACCAATGACAGTGGGTGCCTTTATCATTCTTTATTTCTGCAGGCAATTTAGTCCCAATATATTATTTTTTTCAAAACATGAACACAGTAAATTAGTTATTTGAAGAAATAGGCAGGGAATGTATTCTCATACACAATACAGATGGTTGAGTGGCTCCTCTTGCTAAAGCAAAAAAAAATGTCCCTCACATAATATAGCCAAATTAAAGAAGAATTCAGCAAAGCAATGACTGCAATTTTATCTAAAATAAATAAAACATTCTCACAAATTGAGAATGGTGGGGTGTGCAAGTGAAAAGATTTATTAAACTATTTCTAAATTCACAAATTGTAATATGTTGCAGCTTACCAGCTCTTAGAGATAGTGGCTGTGGCTAAATTAGTTTTCTGTTCACCTGGTGATCCTGCCAATAAGACATGTAGTGTTTACTCCGGGAGGAGCCTTTGTTTCTCGGTTCCCTTGTTTCCAGTGCCCTCAACTGTCAGAGAATACACAAAAGAATCCGGCCACAGCTGGCGCCGGTGCGCGCGCATGCCTGCGGGAGTACACGCGCGGGCGCGATCCCAGGCGCCAAATAGTCCATTTAAATGGGACTTGTAAACAGCAGATCTGCAGCTTCCCATGTTCCTTGTGCCTGTTACCTGTGAACCTCTTCCTGAGACCGATCCGGCTTGCCTTTGACCATCCCTGCTATCTGCCTGCACCTGACCCTGACCTGTAATGACTCCGATTCTGCCTGTTCCCTTTGTACTTCTCTGCCAGCCTGTTGCCAAACCCGGACTGTACCTTGACCTTGTTAACTTGTCTGCTACCCGTGGAGTTCTTCGTCATCGGAAGTCTCCAGTTACACTTTGCTTCCAGTGATCCTGCCAGGCACTCATACCATTCCGTACTCCTGAGTCTCATGTTTGCATTAACTGGGGCTTGCCTGTCAGATAAGTAAGGGAGGCCCTCCTCTGCTATTACCAGACTCATCAAACAAGGTACATTCAGTGTCACAGTATCAATCAGTCAAAATGTCTGAGTCCGCGGAGGCTTCCCTATGGATGACCTCTACCAACACTTGGCGGGTCGGACGCAAGCCATTAAAGATCTGAAATCAGGATATGCCCGGTTGGAAGAACGGGTGCAAGCTTTATCAGCCCCAGCCAGTGGTGTAGGAGCCTCTTCATCCAGTGCCAATCTTGCTTCTCCAGTCATGATGTTACCCTCAGAGCCAAGAGTACCTACTCCTGAGAGGAATGTAACAAATTCCGAGCATTCCGTGAATTGCTCTCCAGCCACGCATCTTCTCTCTGAAAATGACTAGAAAATGGGTTTCGTTATCTCCTTGCTATCAGGAGTGCCCCAGTATTGGGCTCATTGGCTCTTAGAACAGAAAGCAGCATCCCTAAACCATCTTACTACCTTCTTTGATACCATGGCTCAGCTTTATGAAGATCCCATGCAGTCCGCTACAGCAGAAACCGCATTACATGCCCTACAGCAGAGTCGCAGAGTGGCTGAAGATTATGTGGTTGAGTTTAGGCGCTGGTGCACAGATACAAGTTAAAATGGCGCTGCCTTGCGTTACCAATTCTACGTGGGACTGTCCGAACCTCTAAAGGATGAATTGGCACGAGTTGGGCTACCACAGACCCTAGATGCACTCATCAATTTATCTATACAAATAGACCGACGGCTGAGGGAACGGCAATCTGAAAGATCCACAGGTCAGTTCTGACCCACCTGGATGATTCCTCGAGTTCCTGCTCATCCCAGTCCAGTTTCTCCAGCTCCCGAAACCCTGACCATGGATACGGCTGATCCTATGCAGCTGGGCTTGCTCCGCCCTTCTCTCACCACCGAAGAATGACAACGCCGCCATCTCAACAATCTCTGTATGTACTGTGGTGAACCAAGACACTATGCGAGATCCTGTCCGGCAAAATTGCAAAAGTGCCTCTCTGTTTCTGCTAAATCCATTACCCCTGTAATCAATCAGTCTTCTCATCTGGCTCTTCCCCATCTTGTTGCAGTTACCAGGAAAGAACCTTCAAGTGTCCGCTATCATTGATTCCGGGGCGTGCAGCCACTTTGTGGATCTATCTTTTGCAGCAAGACACTTAATCCCATTACAGCCTAAAGTCCAAGGACTGTCTGTTCATCTGGCTAATGGGTCCGCTATCAAATCGGGACCCGTCACCCAAGAAACCACCCTACTACCTGCCATTACAGCCATACACCACCAGGAACTGCTACGCCTGGACGCTATCTCCTCACCCATGTTTCCCATCATCCTGGGCATGCCCTGGCTCCAGGCCCACAATCCTCACATTGATTGGTCCACTGGAGAGATCAGCTTCCCTTCATCATACTGCCAACAACACTGCTTATGTCAGTCTTCCCCTCTGCTCTGTTTTGAAGCCGATACAGAAAACGCCAAGCCGTCCCAGTGACATACCATGTCTTTTTGGATGTCTTCAGTAGAAAGGGGGCAGAAACTTTCCCTCCCCACAGGGCCTATGATTGTCCCATTGAGCTCCTGCCAGGACTTCCCCGGCGGGAGCCGGCATCTTCTTTGTCGAAAAAAAGGATCATTCATTACGGCCCTGTGTGGACTACAGAGAACTAACAAAAATAACCATAAAGAACTGATATCCATTACCATTTGTTCCAGAACTTTTTCAGAGAATTGGTGCAGCCATCATTTGTACCAAGCTAGACCTCCGGGGGGCCTATAACCTGGTGTGTATAAGAGAAGGAGACGAATGGAAGATGGCTTTCCGTACCTGATTCGGGCCATTTTGAATACCTAGTGATGCCATTTGGCTTATGCAATGCTTCCGCCACCTTCCAACATTTTGTCAACAACATCTTCTGGGATTGCCTAGACCTGTATGTCATAGTATATCTTAATGATACCTTGATCTTCTCTTCCTCAGTGGATGACCACAGCAGACATGTCAAGAATGTGTTAAACCGACTCAGACAGTATGGCCTCTACGCAAAAGTGGAAAAATGCCATTTCAAACGCCAAAGCATCCAATTCCTTGGGCTAATCATCTCTGTGGATGGCATTAAGATGGACCCGCAGAAAGTCACCGCCATCGTGGATTGGACAGTCCCTACAGACAAGAAGGGAATTCAACGCTTCGCAAATTTTTCCTGCGACTTATTAAAGAATTTTCAACTATCATTGCTCCTATCACAGAGCTGACTAAGCAGGGTTTCAGATTCAGTTGGTCACCAAAAGTGCAGGCTGCCATGAAACACTCAAGGAACTATTTACCTCTGCGGCTGTCCTAAAGCAACCTGATTCAGCCTTACCATTTGTTTTGGAAGTTGATGCATCTGAAGTGGCAGATGGAGCAATAATTTCTCAGCGACAAGGACCCAAGTAATTACTACATCCTGTTGCTTTTTTTCCTGCAAGTTGTCCACGGCACAAAGAAACTACGATGTAGGTGACCGTGAACTCTTGGCAATAAAGGCAGCACTTGAAGAGTGGCGTTATCTTCTGGAAGGAGTAGCACAACCGATTCTAATCTATACTGACCACAAGAACTTGGAGTACCTGAGGACAGATAGGAGACTAAAACCATGGCAGGCTAGATGGGCACTCTTTTTCTCCTGGTTCGCATTCCATATAACCTACAGGCCCTGGTCGAAGAATACCAAGCCTGATGCGTTATCCCGTATGTTCAATGACACCACAGAGTCTTCTTCACCAGACACTATCCTACCCACAGGAAACTTTCTGGTACTCCAGGAGAACCTTCTGTCATGGCTCAAACAAGCCTCAATGGGAACAACCACCACCTCATGACTCAACTTACAAGTCAGAGATGGTCTGTTATGGCATGACCACCAGATCTTTGTACCAGAGGACTTAAGAGGTACTGTGTTGGAACTTTGCTACGACCACAGATAGGCAGGACACTTCGGTGCTTCAAAGACGGCTGACCTAGTGCAACGCACCTTCTGGTGGCCCCAAGTAGGCAATGACTGCCAGGATTATGTGAAATCCTGTACCGTGTGCTCCCGAAAAAAGAATGACAGATTCAAGGTCTGGGGGTTATTAAAACCACTATCTATTCCGCAAAGGCCTTGGAAGATGATCTCAATTGATTTCATCGTGGAACTTCCCCCAGCAGAAGGTTTCAACACCATCTTTGTGGTAGTAGACAGGCTGTCCAAAATGGCCCACTTCATACCACTAAAAGGAACGCCCTCAGCTCCTGAAACGGCAGAAGTCTTTATTAGAGAGATCGGGAGGCTCCATGGAATACCAGCTAACATAATATCCAATCGGGGGGTACAATTTACCTCCAGGTTCTGGGGGGCTCTCTGTAGAGCTCTGGAGATTGAACTGGCACTATCCTCTGCAAACCATCCTCAGACAAATGGGCTGAGAGAACGAACCAAACTCTTGAACAATACCTGCGTTGCTTCTCACCTTTCTCCCAGGACGATTGGATCTCTCTGCTGCCCTTAGTGGAATTTGCCTATAATAATTCCTTACACTCTGCCACAAAACAAACCCCTTTGTTTGCCAACTACGGGTACCACCCAGCCTTCCTGCCCAGCATCATTCCTAAGTGTTCAGTACCGGCTGTTTCTGAATTTTTTTTAGCAACTTTTGTCCAACTCCTGCAAGAAACAAAGGCCAAGATGCAGGAGTACAATAAGAAAGTCTTTGACAGGAAAAAAACGGGGAGAGCTGTTATTGGAACCTGCCACCAGCTGTGGCTATCAACAGTAAACCTGAAACTGGCATGCCCCTCAAGGAAGTTGGGCCCTAGATTTGTGGATCCTTTCTCTGTGAAAAGGAGGATTAATGACGTGGCCTACGAGCTGGAATTACCTGACACGTTTAAAATCCATCCTGTTTTTCATGTGTCCCTACTGAAGCCAGTTGCCCCTGACACCTTCTCAGGATGAAGCACTGAACCCCCTGAACCCATGATAATTGACTAATTGAGGAATTTGAAGTTGAAGCAATTCTGGGTTGTAGGAAGAGACATAACCAAATCCAATATCTAATAAAATGGAAGGGATATGGACCAGAAGAGAATTCCTGGGAGCCAGAGAACAATGTACATGCCAGGAGGTTGATTCAAGCTTTCTATTATTCTCATGCAGAGAAACTGGCCCATTTGGGCATCCATAGGCTGCCCACTGGGAGGGAGCAATGTCAGAGAATAGACAGAAGAATCCGGCCACAGCTGGCACTGGTGCACGTGTGCGCATGGGAGCACGTGGGCACGATCCCTGGTGCCAAACAGTCCATTTAAACGGGACTTGTAAACACCACAAGTGCTGTTTGATCTGCAGCTTCCCGTGTCCCTTGTGCCTGTTACCTGTGAACCTGTTCCTGAGACTGATCCAGCTTGCCTTTGACCATCACTGCTATCTGCCTGCACCTGACCCTGGCCTGTTCTGACTCCAATTCTGCCTGCTCCCTTTGTACTTCGCTGCCAGCCTGCTGCCAAACCCAGACTGTACCTTGACCTTGTTAACCAGCACCTGCCTGATTCAGTCAGTGTCTGACCCAACCAAGCCTGCATCTGCCTGTGCCTTGCTACATCATCCATCCGCTGTGTGTGACTTCCAGTACCTGCTGCTACTGCTCCAGTCGGCCTGTCCACCTGACAGTCTGCTACCAGCGGAGTTCTTCGATCATCAGAAATCTTCAGTTCCAACTCACTTCTAGTGATCATACCATTCCATACTCCCAAGCCTCCTGTTTGCATTACCAGGGGCTGCGAGTCGGATACGTAAGGGAAGCCCTCCTCTGCTATTACTGGACTCATCAGACGAGGTACGTCCAATGTGACATCGACTCTGCAAGCAGCACCATGTTCTTTGTCATACTGGGGCTGAAGGGTGGCTATTTATTACAACAATATATATGTAGTACTACCCCCGCAGGAGCCGCTGGTGAAAATTGTTATCTCCCACCCTGCACAGCCAGGCACATGAATTTTCCATTCACTCTGCAGACATGAAGCAGTCCCTGAAGCTTTGTTTTGTTTTTTATTGAGGGGATTTAACGTGGATGGGAAAGGGTTGTTACGGTATGCCCACTTGATCAGTAAGAAATCTTCAGCGACTCAACTACATATATCCTGTATATACACGTCTCCTCTTCTACCTCCAGCACAGACTTGCTTGTAGAACTACAATTCCCAGCTAGAACTTTAAGGATGGTCTGACAAGAGCTTAATTAGACCATAGCAAATTCCCTTTGTAGGCAAGGATTGCAAGTCCCTTTGTTAGTGTAGCAAAAATAGTGGTCTTTAGTGCTAGCTGTCCTTCTCCTGTGGCTACTGCTCCCAGTACCACCTCTTCAGGCACTGCCAGCCCACCTAGCTGCAGCTGCCCCTTTCACTAGCCCTCCTGGCTACTTCTTCACAGTCCTCCCAGACTGGCTCTGTATCCATCCCAGACTGCTCCCAGCCCCTTCAGGCATGCCTCTCAGTCCTCTGACTACCACGCTCACCAGCCCTCTTGGCTGTCTTCCCCCCTGGAGATTTGCCTGGCAGTGTTCTCCTGTTGTCCTCTCTTTGCTTCGATGCTTCGATGCCTCCTTGTTAGGATCCCTCTGTGTGTCATGAGAAGGGTTCCCTCTGCACCCAACCCCAGGCCTGAGTTCGCCCCCCCCAGACTGGGGAGCTACTCTAAAAGGCCTCCGACAGCCTAACACTCCATCTCCAGCTTCCACTCGAACCCCCCCCCCCCCAGCTGGGCAGACTCTGAGTATTTCAGCGGCCTGCCCCCTGTCAACCCATCTGTTGGGGATTGGTCAGGGTCCTCAGAACACTCCAGCCAGCTCATCCTAGACCCTCCCAACTGCTTATGGAACCTTCTCTAAGTTTCCAGCAAGCAGGGAGGAGTCACCAGAGAGGCTGCTGCTAAGTCATCCAGCCTACCCGAGTCACTTAAAACCCTGACCCAGATAAAAAACACACAGGCTTGGCTGGCAGCCAAGCCTGACAATTTACCTTCTCTATCAACAATCCTATCTTTAGCACTCTAGCCACGCTAAGAGGTGCTACATATACAACAATCCAATAACCAAAGAATTTAAAACAGCAACAATAAAAGGACCAGCGAATGACACCTAAATCCTGTACTGGGTATAGCCCTGCCTAAAGGGTAATGCTACAATAATTGTCCAGCAGTCTATATTAAACCCTTTCTCTGCTGGCCAGCTTGTTGGTGCCCAAATCCAGGGTTAGAGTGCTCAAGATATAGTTCCTCTGAACTTGGCTATAGGTGTTTGCACTTTGTCCCAAGTAGGTAATACTGTTCCTCTTTATTCAGGTGCAGTGGGGTTTGGTTGGTGGCCTCTCGCAAACTCCTGTATAACAGCTGGTCTCCCTCTGTTCTCCATCGGCAGCTCAGAGAAGTCAGTGACAGTGCCTTTCTCTCCAATGATCAGTGGCGACATCAATTAGCGACAGTGGAATTCTCATGTACCAGGTGATGTCTGCTACTCTGCATCCCTGCTTCCGTGATGCGGCGATAAAATGTTTTGTTAGCAGTCTGACGCACAGTCTGTGTCCTTCCCCAATCTGAAACACAAGTTCAGTCTGTCAGGGGACTATATTCCACACAAGTCTCAGTTTCTCCCAATATTAACATCAGTCCACATCATCTTCCTCTGGGTTCCCTAAGTGGTGGGGCCCTTTTCCCCTCTACACTGGCACTCCTGTCCCCCTGTGCTTTCTTTGTACATGTCTGGCAGTGTCCCTCAGTGTCAGCTTGAGCAGGGAAAGAGGAGAAATAGAGGCAATGTGCGACAGCAGCTGTGACAGTGTAGTCTCCTTTGCTGCCAGGGCTACACACAATTCTGGGGTGAAAATGCTTACTCACTGTTTTAAATCAATGGGGGAGCAACATTGTCACTAGTGATAACCTTTGGTTTGTGCTTGGGTTCAGTTCCGAACCCAAGGTCGTCTGAAACTCGAAGTTAGCTGTCATTGCTGGACCAAGGAGCTCTGGGTAGGAGATGCCTTGCCTTGGGTGGGAGCTGCCACACAGCTGATGTATACAAAAGGGCAGGGATTCTTGTGACATCTTTGACCTAATATAGGCACATGGCACTATTAGGTCAATGTCATTGACCTAATAAGGTCAAGGGACCATATTAGATCAGTGATATCATGAGCATCTCCACCCTTTGAATACATGTTGTTGCAAGGCATAGAATCTCCTGCCTACTGTTCATTGACCCAGCAATGACAGCTATCTTCCAGGTTCAGACCAAACCTAGGCACATTCCTAGTTACCCTATGCGTCTCTCCTGATTTGGACTACAAACACCTCCCCTTTTTCTCATCTCTATAACATAGGAGTATATATTCTGTACCACAAAAATCAGTCATATAGTATGCATGGGTTACACTACCATATAACAAGCAGCACTAAAGTTACATAATAAAGTAAATTGGACCCAACACAGGGTTAACAATCAATTTGGCACAGTTGGTAAAGAAGAAAACCATATGTCCTTATAAAATTATTGTTGTTCAGCAGGCACTGTCCCAGATATTCAGTTCATCACCTTCACCACACCACGTGACTAGAGTTGAGCGAACCTCTGGAAGTTCGGGTTCTGCTGGTCCGTCCGAACTTCGGGACAAAGTCCGGGTCCGGGTCCGGACGGAACCCGAACGATCGCACGGAAGCAAGCCCAAGGCAGGCCTGGGCCTGGGCCTGAAACAGGGCTTCAAGCCTGCCTGGTCGTCTTGGGCTTGAAGGTCTCCAAGCGAGTTGAGATCAGTGCACCACACCACTTCCACTACTTGACTTATAGACCCTGTCACGGACGACTTGTTGTTATTAAAATATTCCTGTATACCAAAAGAAGAAATGGTTGACACGGTTTAACTAACAATTGGGACACAACCCAGGTTAAATGAAATAATACATTGAAATCACGACGAACAATATACCATCACATTGGGTACGTATGATATACTGACTAAAAACACCATGTCTTATATATGAGGATACAATATCTCT
>BLSH010024910.1:1662856-1678554 GCA_018402905.1 Glandirana rugosa | reverse complement strand
ATCTGCAACTCAAAGCAGCGGTATGTGAAATCTCTAATTTCTGCTATCTGTCCTCAGAGCAACAGCACAGACAGCAGTAGTAAAGTAATCTATCTCAGGATGCAGGATCAGGTCTTAAAATGTCTCAAATCTGTCCCTCACGCAGTCAGCTACCTTTCCCTACACTAACCCAAGGAGCATGTGACTGCAGCACTGTGACTCCAGCTTATAAAGAGGCTGGGTCACATGATGCACCGGCCAATCACAGCCATGCCATTAGTAGGCATGGCTGTGATGGCTTCTAAGGGCAAACCAGTGAAACACTTGTTGATTGGCTGCCCTGCAGCTTCTCAACACGTGGAGTAAAATAGCAGAACCCCGGACCGAACCCGAACGATTTTTGAAATGTCCGGGTCCGTGCCACGGACACCCGAAAGTTCGGTACGGACCCGAACGTTACAGTCCGGGTTCGCTCAACACTACACGTGACGTTCGGGGGTTACTCCCTATGTGGAGAGACTCACCAGATGAAAAACAGAATACAGCCTGTTAGAATCAATCGTGTTGCACATCCTTCATACTGCTTGGCTGCAGATCATCATATACCTCCAAAGATCCCAGTGTGTCACGACCAGTAACCTTGAGCCAAAAGCCTTTGGAGAGCAATTAGAGTCAGAGCTTGGGTTCTGTAGTTCACAGAAGTGAACTGATGAGAGGGGATAACATTGTTCGAGATTATAGTTCAGTGCCAAGGAAGTTACAGGGAAACTGTATTTCTAGCAGGGTTAACAAATATTCTTCTGCATGTCTAAGGCCTGCCATACATGGTTCAAATCTCAGCCAATTCAGCAGAAACCAGCCAATATTCATACCATTAATGGGCAGGCTGAATGTACCTAGTTGATAGATCGATCAGCTTGGGTACAAGAAGCCTGCCGGATTCTCTTGTGATTATCGTTACGGCTGCTATAGCCGCTAGCGATAATCAATGTCTTCTCCCGCCCTCCCCTGCCTCCCTACCGGAAGAAGACAATTGTTGATTTCCCTGTCAACACTGCCTGTGTTAGTGGGAGAATCATGCAAATTTGCCATGGGTGGCAGGAAAGAAATGTGCACGGTGTATGGCCTGCCTAAGGTCTTGTAAGCTCCAATATATTAACATTTTGCCTTTTGATTTGGATATGCTTGAAAGTGTATGTCAAGCCCAAATTCTTTTTTTTTAGTATTAATTTTTACTATCTGTGGCTCCATTAGAGAGAGTCTTATTTACCTTCTGTCCTAGTGACAATTATTTCTCCAGTCAGGAAGCAAGGGAAAATCTACAACATGGAGAAGACAGAAATATAAATAAGACAGGCTAAACAGATTGAATAATGGCCCTGGTAGGATTGTCTTTTCCAGGAGTCTTAGCGAAAAGCTTCAATGCTACCTCCCTACCCGAGCGTTGCAAGTGACCGCCATATTGCCCCGCGTGGTCCACCGCTGACAGGGAATCTTTACCCTGTCTAGACATGTCACCGCCAGGAATCACGGACATTGTCTGATAGGGCTGATCACGGAGGCTACGGATGGTTAGGTGAGAAATGGTTAAAAATGCTCAGGAGTAGTATATCAGGATAAATGTGCAGAGCTTCAGCAGAGAGAGCAAGTCGAGTGTGAAATGTAAACAGGGGTTCTAGCCTTCCCCTACTCTTATAAGAAAAATCATTTTTATTTTTGTGTTACTGTTATAAATTTATCATATACTTCCAGTCTGATAAAAGGATGTCAGCAGGACAGGAAGCAAGGGTTTATCTCACTAATGGAGTCCCAGATAGGACTGAAAACCCCACAGGGGTTCAAACGGTTCCCTACTTTAACCATAGCAAAATGAAAAAGTTTTGTCTGGACATACTCTTTAAAGCTCAAATACAGCTTTCTAATTATCCTCCAAGCCTAACCCCATTGGTCTAAAAGTCTGCTATTCACATGAAAGGACCAATAAGGAAGCTTGGGAGGTGGCAAGGGACAGAGCCGACCTCAAAGAAAAGTAGGCATATGCTTAACATTGTACTGCCTATATCTCAGGATCTATAAGGATCTTCAATATTTTTACTGAAATTTGCATATGTCTATTGATACGACTGAATTTCTGCTTTTTAAACTTACTTTAAACTGTGATTGACAGCTAGCAGATTGAACAGCAAGCAAGGCCTGCTAACTGCAGAAGGTGTAAGCAACATTGGAGCCTTGCTGTGTGCCTTGTTAATGTTTTTTGCAGACTTATTATAGAGTGTTAGTGATCTGTTAAAACTGTCTAAAAACTTTGTGAAGTTTTTTTACTCTTTATAAGGTTGCTTTGCCCAGTCATATGCATCTTGAACAGGGGCCTCCAAACTGCGACCCAGGGACCAGATGCAGCCCTTTGCCTGCCTTTATCTGGTCCTTGGGGCACTATTCATCCCACTGATATGAGACACTATTCTGCCTTCTGACACCAAAAATATGGGGCACTGTTTACTCCTACTGATACCTGGAAAATTTTCTATTTCGACTGGCCACAATCTGGCCTCAAAAATGTAATATATTGCAACTTACCAATCATTAGTTTTCTTTTTTAGGCTTTATTTTCCGTCTGTTTCCAGCTGGTGATCTGGCCAGTAACACTCCTCCTGTATTAGAATGCCCCTACTCTGGATGATGGAGCACAGGGGCACATTTGAATAGCAGCATTGTTAATCTGGGAGGCGCGTTTCGTCAGATGGACTTCTACTTGTGATTGGCCATCCGACGAAACGCATCTGAGGCTGTACGGTAACTTCACGTGGGTCGGATGCCAGTGTCTGTGGGATCCCTGCTGATTGGGGCTACAGTGGTTACGCTCGTATGGTGTCTGCAGAGGCTCCAGGAAGAGCCGGTGTCTGGATCATGTTGATATATTCAAGCTGTTTGAAGTCATTGTTCCAGTAAGGTGACCACCTAAGGGGAGTGATCCCTTGCCGATTTTATTTGGTAAATAAAATATTTTAAATTATATCATGCCATGTTGTGATTTTCTACATTTTTACATGATTCCGCTCCGTTTACCATTTATGAGAGGGACGAGGTTGCCAATGTGATTAGTGTCGGAGCCACACTAAAAGGCTTGTTCGCTTGTGCATGAGAATGCCAAGCACTGAATGATGGTCCAACTGTTGATGGGATTCACTGTGTTCCTGTGCACAAGGTATAATGTGGAAAACCCTTGGGAATGATAGACACTTATTGGCACATCTCATCACTGTGAATTGTGGACTTATCAATTTTCACTTTCATTGGGGCTTGTGGATCTATTTTTAAGTGATCTCGTTATACCCTTTTGAAGCACTTGAGCTCTTGCATGCTACTGATATTTTTAGCGCTGCTGCATATGCCAATTGTTCTTGTTGACCTATGATGTATTGTTTTATGTGTGTTTTAAAACAGCAGCAGCTTATTGTTTAATTATTGTTATCTATATAGCTCATCGTCCAGTGGATATTATTAGTGACGCAGGTATTAGAGTTCCAGATGTGGGGGCTTTATTCAGTCTGGAACTCTAGTTTTACACTATATTATATCATTGTAAACATCCCTGAAAGCTGTAAATGTTTTTTTCTCATTACTCTAACTGCCATATCTGTGGATATACTGTAGCTATAGCCTTTTCAATCTAAGGATTGGTAATCTGCAATATATATCTTATATTTCTGGTTTTAATACCACTTTAACATTCTATTAAATCATTGTACCCATTCAAAAATGAATTAACTTAACCTTGAGGCTGCAAATATATTTATGATGCACTATTATTAAATTACTTCACTGAACAATGGGAAAAAAAGTGTTCTGACCCATCAAACTACATTTCTCTTTCCATTCTCCAGCATCGATTGTTATCCAGAAGTGGTGGTGTCACATGCAGCCCTGTATGGAGTGGGAAGAGTGTAAAGTTTTGCCAGATCTGACAGGCTGGTCCTGTAGCAGTGGAAATAAAATCAAAACTACAAAGGTGAGTGATGGCTGTCTTCTTCCTGTTTGTATGATGCTTGTATGATGACTCACTCCCCCAGACCCAGTAGACGCAAGGGATGGGGTGTCGGAATCCTTCTAGCCCCACATAGCACCTTTCATCCACCTCCCTTTCTGTCACTCTCCTCATTTGAGGTATACTGCCTTTGTCTTTTCTCTCCAGTTTCTCTAAGGATAGCTGTGATCTACCGGCTCCCTGGGCTGGTATCAACCTTTCTTGATGACCTTTCTGCCTGGCTACCCTACTTTCCCTCTTCTGAAATCCCCACAATCATTCTTGGGGGGCTTCAACATCCCTATTAATAATCACACTCCTGCTACTTCCAAACTTATCAGTCCGCATATTCAATCTCTGCCTCTCCTCTGGCATCTTCCCCAACTTTCTAAAACATGCACTAGTCAGCCCCATATTTAAAAAGCCCTTGCTGGACCCAACCAATCTTAACAACCTTCGCCCCATCTCCTTGCTCCCCTTTTTATCCAAAATCCTTGAACGTCTGGTCTACAACCGATTCAGTGACCACCTTGCCGAGAATAGCCTTCTTGATCCACTTCAGTCTGCATTTCATCCTCAACACTCCACAGAAACTGCTCTCCTAAAACTAACAAACAATCTACTAATGGCCAAAACCAATAGATACTATTCTGTACTCCTACTCCTGAACCTTTCTGCTGCCTTTGATACGGTTGACCATGACCACCCCCTCCTCCTCAAAAAACTCCACGCCTTTGGTTTCTGTGTTTGTACTCTTCGCTGGTTCTTTTCCTACTTATCCAACCACACCTTTAGCATTACTTACAATTCTACATTCTCCTCATCTCTTCCTTTCTCTGTTGGTGTCCCCCAAGTTTCTGTTCTTGGACCTCTCCTATTTTCAATCTACACCTCCTCTCTGGGTCAGCTGATAGCCTCCCATGGCTTCCAATACTATCTCTATGCTGACGACACTCAAAACCATTTCTCTACCACTCAGCTCACTCCCTCAGTCTCCTCATGTATCACTAATTTACTAACAGATATATCAGTCTGGATGTCACACCACTTCCCCAAACTTAATCTATCCAAAACAAATCTTGCTGCCTCAACATCCGCTACATCTCCAAAATACGCTTGTTTCTAACCAATGACACAACAAAGCTCTTAATTTACTCCCTGGTCATCTCTCGCCTTGACTACTGCAACTCCCTTCTCATTGGCTTACCTCTATATAGACTACCCCCCCTTCAATCCATCATGAATGCTGCTGCCAGACTCATCCACCTTACCAATCGCTCTGTTTCTGCTACTCCTCTCTGTCAATCCCTCCACTGGCGTCCACTCACCCAATGAATTAAATTCGAAATACTAACAACAACTTTTAAAACCATCAACAATTTAACCCTCAGCTACATCACTAGCCTAGTTACTCTCAAGACATTCTGCTATCTAGCTTCCTCTTCACCTCCTCCCATGCGCGCCTACAGGACTTTTCCAGAGCCACTCCAATCCTATGGAACTCCTCACCCCAATCTGTCCGATTCTCTCCTACTCTATTAGCTTTTAGACGATCCCTGAAAACCATTCTCTTCAGAGAAGCCTATCCTACCCACACCTAACAACTGTATTTTCATTTTCTCCATCAGTTCACCCCCCAAAGTTAACACCTTTTGTTTCACTTGACCCTCCCTTCTAGATTGTAAGCTCTAATGAACAGGACCCTCTGATTCCTCCTGTATTGAATTGTATTGTAACTGTACTGTCTGCCCTCATGTTGTAAAGTGCTGTGCAAACTGTTGGCACTATATAAATCCTGTATTATTATAATAATAATAATGTTTCTTATCATGACATCATTACAACGTTTGGCAAGTATCTTGGTCTAATGGGTTAGTTGGCAAGTCAACTTCTTCCTCATAACTTGCTGCTACCTTGGGGATCATTGACATGAAAGTGGTTTTCTTCAGCATGGAAAAGTATTGCAAAGACAGAAAGTGGGGAGTTTTTGCTCCATCTTTTTTCCATCCTTAAAATTTTTTAAACTAAATTCTCAGTTTCAACGTCAGAATTCTGTCATTAAAACTTGGTCCATCACAGTAGCAACTGGTGCTCAATATTTATTTTTGGGGGGTTGACAAATAAGCCTCCCCCCCTCACTCGTGCCGCTGCCATCCCCACCTCACCCCACACGCGGAAGATGGACAGGAAGGTGGCCTTAACTTAGAAGAAGACCCGTCTTAGGACTCCCAGCCAATCAGGTCTCAGGACCCACTTCTTGATTGGCCAGGAGGAGAATCAGGAAGACAATAGCAAATAATAATTAGCTATTGTCACACAACTGGGTGGGTTCAGGGCGCAGTGCTCTGCTCCCCAAGCCCACCCTTTTTTAATCACTTCAGCCCCAGAAGGATTTCCCACTCTAGGACCAGAGCACTTTTTGCGATCTGACACCGTGTTGCTTTAACTGACAATTGCGCTGTAGTGCGACGTTGTACCCAAACAAAATTTATGTCCTTTTTTTCCCACAAATAGAGCTTTCTTTTGGTGGTATTTGATCACCTCTGCGTCATTTCAACAATATTTCTTACTTTTTGCTATAATACATATCCAAAAAAAAATATATAAAAAAACATTTTTTTTTCATCGGTTCTGGCCAATTTATATTCTTCCTCACATTTTTAGTAAAAAAAAAATCACAATCGGCATCTATTGATTGGTTTGCGCAAAAGTTGCCGCGTTTACGAATGATGAGAATTAATTTATGGGTTTTTTTTATTTATTTTTTACTAGTAATGGTGGCGATCTGCGATTTTTATCGTGACTGCGACATTGCAGCGGACATGTCAGACCATTTTGACACACTTTTGGGATCAATGGCGTTTATACAGCGATTATTGCTATGAAAATGCACGGATTACTGTGTAAATGCCATTGGCAATGAAGGGGTTAACCTGCAGGGGCGCTCTAAGGGTTAACTGTGTTCCCTGTGTGTGTCCTAACTGTATGGGGGCTGGGCTGGCAAAGGGAGGAGAGTGAACGCGGCTCCCATACACAGGAAGCCTGCGATCACATCACTCCCCCCTCTGTCAGAACGAACGGAGATCCTTGTTTACATACACGGATCCCCGTTCTGTCACTCCGGGGGGCAATCACAGTTAGCCGGCGGACATTGAGTCTGTCCTACCCGTTCCCTGGCCCCCCCCCGGAACGCAGTGAGCGCGCCTCCAGCGGCACGCGTGTGCTCATATAGCGCAATCTCGCAGCCACCGTCACCTGGTGGTGACTTGCGATATCGAACCAAGTTGCCACCGTCAAGCCACGGCGGGCGGTCGGCATCTGGTTAAGCCAATTAGAGCCTCAGAGCCTCAGGTTCTAATCATGTGCTTCAAAAACAACATTGAAATCCATACGTCCAGCGCCCTGCATGGAGATTAGAGGCTGAGATTAGAGGCCGGGCACATGATTAGAGGCCGGGCACCCCTAATGGATGGGCCGCCATTGGTCCATCCTAAAATTTATTAGGCAACATTTTATGTTTTATCTTCAGAATTCAGTCCCACATCCAATCACTGTCAAAAGCTTGCCACCTCAACCTCTGCAACATCTCCAAATTACGCTCTTCTTAACCACTTCAGCCGCGGAAGGATTTCCAGCTTTAGGACCGGAGCCCTTTTTGCGATTCAGCGCTGCGTCGGTTTAACTGACAATTGCGTGGTCGTGCAGTATTGTACCCAAACAAAATTTGCGTCCTTTTTTTCCCACAAATAGAGCTTTCTTTTGGTGGTATTTGATCCCCTCTGCGTCATTTCTAATCGCCGCTATAAACAAAAGAAGAGCGACAATTTTGCAAAAAAACCCAAATTTCTTACTTTTTGCTAAAATACAAATCCAAAAAAAAAAATATAAAAAAACATTTTTTTTCATCGGTTTTGGCCGATTTATATTCTTCCTCATATTTGTGATAAAAAAAATCGCAATCGGCGTTTATTGATTGGTTTGCGCAAAAGTGGTTTGCGTTTACGGATGATGAGAATTCATTTTTGGGGTTTTTATTTATTTATTTTTTTTTACCAGTAATGGCGGCGATCTGCGATTTTTAGCGGTACTGCGATATTTCAGCGGACATGTCGGAACATTTTGACACTTTTTTGGGACCATTGGCATTTATACAGCGATCAGTGCTATAAAAATGCACTGATTACTGTGTAAATGCCATTGGCAGTGAAGGGGTTAACCTGCAGGGGGTGCTCTAAGGGTTAACTATGTTCCCTGGGCGTGTTCTAACTGTGGGGGGACTGCCCTAGCTGGGGAAGGGAAGTGGTCACAGCCTCCACGTACAGGAAGGCTGTGATCACAGCCCTTCCCCCTTCACAGAACGGAGGTACGTGTTTACATACACGGACCTCCGTTCCTTCGCTCCGGGGGGGCCATCGCGGGTAGCCGGCGGCAATCGAAGCCACCGCACCCACTCCCTGGCCCTCCCCGAACACAGTGAGCGTGCGGGCGCGCCTCCGGCGGTGCGCGCACGCTCACTAGGCTCGTGATCGCGGCCGCCGTCATATGACGGCGATTTGCGCTCACCAGCCACCTTGTTGCCGTCAGATGCCGATCGGCGGTCGGCAAGGGGTTAAACAATGACACCAAAAAGCTTCTAATTCACTCCCTGGTTTGCAACTCCCTCCTCATTAGGTTACCTTTACATAGGCTTACCCCCCTTCGGTCCATTATGAATGTTGCTTGCAGTATCATTCACCTCAGTGTCTGTCACCCCACTCTTCCAACAAATTAAATGTAAAATATTTACAGCAACTTACACAGCTATCGACAACTCATCAACATCACTAATCCATTCTCAAAGTATCAACCAAATCATTCTCTTCGCTCCTCCCAAGACCTTTTGCTCTCTAGCTCCCTTGTCACATCCTCCTAAGCTCACCTCCAGAACTTTTCGTGAGCCTCTCCCACCCTATAAAACTCCCCATCCCAATCTATTCGACTATCTCCAACTCTGTCCACTTTTAGGCGATTCCTGAAAACCCTTCTCTTTAGAGGAGCCTATCCTGCCCCCACCTAACAACACAGCTTTTACCTTTTGTATCACTTGACCCTCCCTAATGAGCAGGACCCTCTGATTCTTCCTGTATCGGATTGTATTGTAATTACTGTATACCCACTTCAGCCCCAGAAGGATTTCGCACCTTAGGATCAGAGCACTTTTTCGATTTGGCACTGCGCCCCTTTAAGTGAAAATTGGGCGGTCATGCGACGTTGTACCCAAACAAAATTTGCGTCCTTTTTTTCCCTCAAATAGAGCTTTCTTTTGGTGGTATTTGATCACCTTTGCGTCATTTTTGATCACCGCTATAAACAAAAAAGAGCAACAATTTTGCAAAAAAAACAATATTTCTTTTTGCTAAAATCCAAATCCCAAAAAAATTATTCTTCGGTTTATATTCTTCCTCATATTTTTGGTAAAAAAAATCGCAATCGCCGTATATTGACTGGTTTGCGCAAAAGTTGCCACGTTTACGAATGATGAGAATTCATTTACGGGGTTTTTATTTTTTACTAATAATGGCGGCGATCTGCGATTTATAGAGGGACTGCAATATTGCGGCGGACATGTCAGACCATTTTGACACTTTTTTGGGACCATTGCCATTTATTCAGCGATTACTGTATAAATGTCACTGGCAGGGAAGGGGGTTAACCGGTTAACCTGCAGGGGGCGCTCTAAGGGTCAACTGTGTTCTCTGTGTGTGTTACTAACTGTATGGGGGGCTGGGCTGAGTGGGGGAGGAGAGTGATCATGGCTCCCATATACAGGGAGCCTACGATCACATTCCTTCCCCCTGTTAAAACGGAGATCCGTGTTTTTACATACACGGACCTCTATTCTGTCACTGCGGGGGGAGCAATCGGGGGTAGCCAGTGGACATCGAGTCCACCCTACCCGCTTCCTGACTCCCCCGGAACACAGTGAGCGCGCGAGCGCACGCTCATGATCCGCGATCTCACAGCCGCCGTCAGCGATATCTAGCCAAGTTGCCGCCGTCAATCCACGGCGAGCGGTCGGCAACTGGATACTGTCTGCCCTCAAGTTGTAAAGCGCTGTGCAAGTTTTTGGCGCTATATAAATCCTGTATAATAATAATAATGTGTAAAGAATTATTTCTCTAATTGTACATCATAAAAATAAATGCATATAAAAACATAATACAGCATGTTTGACTGATCCGTGACAATATGAAACCAGGCCAAAAACAACCTCGAAAAAAGGCATGTATAGAAACTGAAATAAAAGATAAGGGTGCAGGGGGTTCTCTAAATAGGGAGGGTGGTGCATCAAATAGGAGAGGGGAGCAACTGGAAAACTATAACAGTATCTGAGGAAGAATCCAACCTGGCAAATCTACTCTGATAAAAGCTTGTGTTGGGGATGTCTGTTGTAGTTGGGTAGGGTATACAGACATGCAAACTTTTTCTAATCCGCACATAACCAGCTAGATGCGAAGGACATTTTCTGATAGCTGTAGGCACGTCTAAACATCTCAGGACATTTCACAGACACTTCTAAAATATGTTACTGAAACATTGTGCATGCCAATGGGGCTTATTTAATGGATGAATAATCTTCAAAGTGGAAATCAATCAATTTTAGCTTGAAAAATGTATCCTTTATACGATAACTGTCAACCTTCATTGTCATCCTCCATTACACCATACCTAAACATCTCAAATTTTCAAATTTAACATGTCTAATTCATCAGCTGTTTCTATTTCACAAGCGATAGATCCCATAGAACAGTAATTTATCTTCTGATCTCATCATTGGTGAATGATGGACTTCCATCAAATATAAAAATGAGGAATTATATGTGGAATACCAACAAAATATTATAGACCTTTCAGCTTTGGAAACTAAATCAAAAACATATGGGACAATGTCTCTTGACCTAAAAAACCTATGTATAGAGTGGCTTTATTTTTTGGTATTCATTTTCTGCAACTTGTTGGCCCACTAACTAGATTGCTTATTTTCTAAATGTCCTTGAATCTGAGACTGTAAAAATAATTGAGTTCCCTGATTCCTGGACAGTAACACCAGTATAGTGATTAAATTTAGTTTGCCATTTACTCTTACTTTTTTTGTTCTTAGCATTACAATAAACTCTTTTTATCTTATTGCAGGTAACACGGTAGCGAACATCAAATGTGATGGTGGAGCAGAAGTAATTGTAGCACCTCTGTGAAAATATGTGCACTCAATCTCCTTCACAGACTTCTGACTTAACTTTTTAGGAACCCTGCTGAAGATATACAACATTTTCAACCTATTTTATTGTATTGTTCCGGGATTCTGTAGAGGCTTTACATAAACTCTTGATGAATTTCATTTCTGCACATACTGACTTGAAGTCCATTTGATCGTCTTGGAAGTTAACTTTGGATTACAAAAAAAAAAATTATAACATAATGAAAACTGGATTCTGGATTTTCGATATCTTGAAGACAAACTTGGTGGATCAGTTTTTGGTTTTTACTTCATTTAATATCTTGGAACTGAGCAAAGATTATAATATATTGTCAAGATGAAACTGGACATTTTCCTAAACCAAAATAATTTAAATGCTAAAAGCACCCAAAATTGATATTTTAGTTTTGGGTACATGCAGGTGGGTTCTATCAATAAATCCTGTATCCCTCAGGGACTCCAGTGGCAAGCCAAGGGAAACCACACTCCTACTGCATTCTTTTATTGTAAAAAAAATATATAGAAAATTCACAATGAGGGTAACAGAAGACTCTCATAATAATTATGGCAGTTGGGTGGAGCTGGGAACTCAAATGTCAAAAACCAACACTGAGCCCCCGAGAGATACAGAAATCTACAGGTAATTTCCTCAGACAGACTTCACCCAAGGAAAAGAAAAATATTGGTTTTATAATTGAAATGACCTGTAAACCTAATAAAAAAAATATTTGCATTCAGTTCACTAGGAGCCTGTAGTATCACCTAAGTAGAAAATCTAGAAACTTGTACTTTATAATTAGTTGAGTTTTTTTTATAGAGTTGACACTTTCTGCAATGGTTTACAGAGTACAAAGAGCCATTCATTCACCATCAGTCTCCACCCTTTAGGAGTTTACAGCCTATTATTCCAACCATAGATATACAGTCACTTGCATTCTATAGGGAACTTTTTATAAAGTGAATGTATTATGGATTTTGTTTTTTATTATTTAATTTACAAGATTATAAAAGGTTATTTGATAGTGTTTTTATTTATGCTAGTTAAACTTTGTTTTGCAAATAAACATCAGTGACACTAGTTTGCAAATAATGCTGGACTTTCTAAGAAGAAAGCCCAGAATTGTCTGTATATGTGGAAACACCCAGTGTAACCTAAGCCAGGCAGAATTGTGTGTATGCTTGGAAACACCCAGTGTAACATAAACCAGACAAGTCTCACTTTCCCAACTTCACTTGAAGAGGGGGAATTGGATATGTCCCTTCTCTTTGAGTCATTGAGCAGTCTGTATAATCTGATTTCCCCAGTTTTACAGGTCTATGTCATAATAGCAGCTATCTTATGAACCTTTAGTAGGCTGTCATTCTCCTTGTGTGCAGCAGGAGACAGCTCATGTACTGTTCATATTTAATCTCCGATTGGCGCAAGGTGCACAGCAACTCAACATTCTCAAGTCCTCAGTCATCTATAAATACACAAAGAGGGGAGGCTCCCCCCCTGTATAAAAGTACCATATTTATAGCATCCTTGGTTAAAACACCCATGCTTTACTTACGCGTTTCAGGCTATATAAGTCCTTGGTCAGAACATCTTCATAATTTATTCGTCAGGGGTTATACAGCCCAAAACACCTAATATCTGGCATGTGTTTTTAGAGGGTGGTGGTAGAAGGGCAAGGACAGAGGAGAATCTCTTCTAACTGAAGAGAAATCAGCAGAATAGACTTATTCTGCTGACTGTAAGTTGATTTCTTTGTTTATTTTATTTTATTTTTTAGAAACACTTAGCATTTAAAGTGGTTCTAAAGGCTGAAGGTGTTTTTACCTTAATGCATTCTCTGCATTAAGGTAACAAAACCTTCTGAGTGAAGTTTCCCCAGAAGCCCCCCCCCCCCTTATAATTACCTGAGCCCAATCTCGATCCATCAGTATGCATGAGATCAGAGGCTCTCTCGGCTCTCTCCCTCTTAATAGGCTCTGAGACATTGGCTCCCGCTGCTGTCAGTCAATCACAGCCAGTGAAGAGGAAGCAGTGTCTATGGACACACAGAGCCAAATTGGGAGCAAGCCCACACAAGTGCCATCATAGCAAGTAGCTTGCTATGGTGGGCGCTCGGCAGAAGAGAGGAGCCAGGACCATGGGCAGGGGATCCCAGAAGAGGAGGATCAGGGCTGCTCTGTTCAAAACCAACCGTTTGTTTTTAAGAAAAAATACAGGTTTACAATCACTTTAAAGAGGATGTGCAGACGACCCCCCTTACCTTAAGGTGGTATCTGCACATTTCAGATACCCACCCATACAGCAGATCCAGCGGTATCATGCTAAGATCCTCATGCACGGCTCCGTCCCGCGCCGCCATGTTCTCTCTGACATCATTGAGAGGCCCGCCGGCTCTCCCTTGTTTAGCGGGCAGGCCTCCCGATGATGTCCTGTTAGGCCTGCCCCATCCTCCTATGCCTCCTGGGATATGTGACGTTGATATGCCGGGAGGCACAGTGGGCAGTGTGCACATCATTTGCCTTAGGCGACTGATGTACATGGGGAGGTGGGCCTGGACATTTCTACCCAGAAAAGGTAAAAAAAAAATACAAAACACAGCACAATACTGAATGAGGATGGAAGGGGGGGTGGAGTGGAGGGGAGTAGTGGAAGGGGATGAAGGTCCGCTTTAAGCTTTAAATTGCGTAAGGATGGGTAAAAACCCCACTCAAGTTATTTTTTGCTGTCTGTGTCCAGCTGGGGAGATTTCCCTTTATTTCCCATCCTGGAGATGCAACAGTAAATTAGTGGATATCTCTCCAAAGTAAACAGAAGTCTCAACTTAGAGAGTTGCCACAGGAATAGGTATACTCAATGGAGTATTTTCTGTCACCTATTGCTCTGATTACAATTCAGGTCGTTTAGATTTCCCCTCTATTTCTTGGTGACAGTTGTCAACAGGACAAATCTAGGAGTGAATCTCCCCAATAGGAGGACATAAAAAAATTAACTAAAGGTCTAACTCTTTTCCAAAATGAAAATCAATTGCCTTTAAATACATGTTAAGATTTTTGAACACTTAACTGTATCTATCTTTAAGTTTCAATTGGACTTGCTTCCAATTGGGTATTAAATCCATGACTGCAACACTGTAAGGTATCAATGCAAACCACGCAGCCCCATGCCAAGCAAGAAAATGTCCACCTCCAATTTATACAGTATCTCACAAAAGTGAGTACACCCCTCACATTTTTGTAAATATTTTATTATATCTTTTCATGTGACAACACTGAAGAAATGACACTTTGCTACAATGTAAAGTAGTTAGCGTATATCTTGTATAACAGTGTAAATTTGCTGTCCCCTCAATATAACTCAACACACAGCCATTAATGTCTAAACCGCTGGCAACAAAAGTGAGTACACCCCTAAGTGAAAATGTCCAAATTGAGCCCAAAATGTCAATATTTTGTGTGGCCACCATTATTTTCCAGCACTGCCTTAACGCTCTTGGGCATGGAGTTCAATTAGCCATTTTCCCTCCCAGTGTCATGTGACTCTTTAGTGTTACAAGGTCTCAGGTGTGATTGGGAAGCAGGTGTGTTAAATTTGGTGTTATCACTCTCTCATACTGGTCACTGGAAGCTCAACACGGCACCTCATGGCAAAGAACTCTCTGGGGATCTGAAAAAAAGAATTATTGCTCTACATAAAGATGACCTAGGCTATAAGAAGATTGCCAAGACCCTAAAACTGAGCTGCAGCACAGTGGCCAAGACCATACAGCGGTTTAACAGGATAAGTTCCACTCAGAACAGGCATGGTTGACCAAAGAGGTTAAAGGGGTGGGGGGTCAGCCTGTCAGTGCTCAGACCATACGCCGCACAGTGCATCAAATTGGTCTACATGACTATCGTTCCAGAAGGAAGTCTCTTCTAAAGATGATGCACAAGAAAGTCTGCAAACGGTTTGCTGAGGACAAGCAGAATAAGGACATGGATTACTGGAACCATGTCCTGTGGTCTGATGAGACCAAGTAAAACTTGTTTGGTTCAGATGGTGTCAAGCGTGTGTGGCGGCAACCAGGTGAGGAGTACAAAGACAAGTGTGTCTTGCCTACAGTCAAGCATGGTGATGGGAGTGTCATGGTCTGGGGCGGGTAGTGGTACGAACTGACATCCGTTCTGTGTGAACAGAAACATGAGGAGTGGACCAACGGCGGTGTGTGCGAACTGTGGTAGACTTGGTTTGTTCAAAATGAACCAGAGTAGTCTGGTGTCCTGTACCAAGGTCATTAGGTACAGGAATAAGACGAACAGGAGTCGTTTGGCAAACGTCTGAAAGAACACGTAGTAGAAATCTTCTCTGAAGGAAGACCTTGCTATCAGTACATCTGGTTAAACTACGTGACACGCCGCATACCAGACTCGTGACTGTCCGACTGGGGGGTGGGGAAATTGGAGAAACCAGTTGGTACGGAC
>BLSH010024910.1:1599354-1638830 GCA_018402905.1 Glandirana rugosa | reverse complement strand
AGGTTTAAGCCTGGCAGGAAGGCACCTGACTGGGAACACTCACAGAATGCAACAGATATGTGTAGCTGAGCAGGTCTCAGGTGTGCAAACAGCATTTGTCTTAAAGCAAAACTCTGGGAAATAACTTTTTTCCATGTCCTTGTTGCTGATCTCCTACCTTCACCAACTATGTCATCCATCTTCTGCTGAGCTCTTCCTCTGCAAAAGCCTGCTGAACTTGCTGAAAACCTTTATTTCCTGTTTGTAAGACCGCTGGCTGATATTTCTCCTGTACTCCCAGCCAGCGGTCTTGTAACTGCCCACTTGTAATTCACTAGAATCAAGCAGGAACTCTCATTTCTGCCTGCTCAGCTGTAGTGGGCGGAGAGGGTCTCACAGCCCCCAATCTGTGCTGCCCATAGAGGTGGTTTCCTTCTCCCTCCCCCTCCTCCTCGCTGCCAGCACCACCCCTGTCCACCCCCCATCTCTCATCAATGTGCCCACCAGTGCCGCTTATCAGTGGCCATCAGTGCGGTCACACCAGTGCAGATTCTCAGTGCCCATTGGTGCGGTCTCACCAGTGCCCACCAGTGCAGAGTGGGCATCAATGACAGATCAACCGCCCCCACCCCCGCCCCCTGCCTGCCATCTCTCATCAATGAAAGAGCGGAGATCTCAGCTATGACAGGTATTCCTGGTATGCCTGGCATGCCTGTTATGTGAAACACCGCTGTAACTTTCCTGCTCCCAGACCCGCACTGGAACAGTGCACTTTGCGCTGTCTATCACAATGTGGGTCTGGGAGCAGGTGTTTCACATAGAGCAGGCATGCCAAGCATACCAGGCATAGCTGTCATAGCCAAGATCTCCGCTCTTTCATTGATGAGAGATGGCAGGCAGGGGGCGGGGGTGGGGGCGGTTGATCTGTCATTGATGCCCACTCTGCACTGGTGGGCACTGGTGAGACCGCACCGATGGGCACTGAGAATCTGCACTGATGGCCACTGATAAGCGGCACTGGTGGGCACTGGTGTAACTGCACTGATGGGCACTGATAAGCAGCACTGGTGTTCCCGCACTGATGGGCACTGATAATTGGCACTGGTGGGCACTAGTGAGACCGCACTGATGGGCTCTGGTGTGACCACACTGATGGGCACTGATAAGGGGCACTGGTGAGACCGCACTGACGGGCACTGATAAGCTGCACTGGTGAGAAGGCATGATGGGCACTAATAAGCAGCACTGGTGAGACCGCACTGATGGGCACTGATAAGCTGCACTGGTGGCCGCACTGATGGGCACTGATAAGCTGCACTGGTGGGCATAGATGAGAACGCACTTATGGGCACTGATAAACTGCAATGAGGCGGCACTGATGAGGCTGCACTGATAAACTGCACTAATGGGCACTAAGGCTGCACTTATGGGCACTAATATGCTGCACTGATGGGCACTGATGAGGCTACACATATGCGCAGTGATGAAGTTGCACTGATAAGCTGCACTGATAAGCAGTAAACACCGTTCACTGCTTTACTGACACCGTACACTGCCAAATATCTGTAGGAGGGGTTTCCACCATACCTGCAAAGTTTGCAGTCATTTTGTATGTCTTATGTTCAGTGTTATATGTATTATATGTGAAGTTACATATCAGAGAGACAGGTATTGTGGTAATATTGAAGTTTATTGAGATTTCCATACATTAGAGGGTTCCACCATTATTGTGTTATTGATTAGTAGGTTAGCACTGCACTTTTTTGTTTTTTTCTCATGCAGACATTTACTTGTCCTCCATGCTGATGGAACATTACGGCCCGGCTCTTTCTGTGGTGTGGCTGGGGATGTTCTCATGCACCATACCAGCAATGATTGCTGTTAGAAAGATCTCAATTATAACAGAGTGCAGTGTGTATAATATATCATTATGGCATGTGTGTACCGTTCAGTAATGATTACATAAAGCAATTAAGGGCAATATGTTTATCTCCTGTTGGAGGGGAGAGAATACATGCTTTGCATTTATAAGGCTGTAACCTATCCTGCCCTGTTGTGTGTGTGACTGGCTGCAGAATGAACGGTGTGATTTATGTTGAAGTGGGCTTGTTCATATTTACATGTACAGGCCTAGTGTACCTCCCACATTCAGTGCAATATGCTCCTCGCTCCAGCTGAGGGAAGAGCCGGGGCTTCTCCTCCAGGCAGAACAGGAAGTGGGTCCTAAGACCCGATTGGCCAGGAGTAATAAGACTCCCTGGCCAATCGGGTCTCAGGACCCGCTTCCTGATTGGCCTGGAAGAGAATCAGGAAGGCAATAGCGAATATTAATTCGCTATTGTCACACAACTGGGTGGGCTCAGGGCCCATCATGTATTTTGCCAGGGAGGCTCTGTTAGAACAGTGATTGCATCATATCCTCCTTTCTCTCTTTACACAATCCTCAAACTACATTTTCCCATCATCCTAGATCCTTGCCATCTCCACTAGATAGGAGGAGGGGCCAGGAGAGCCGAAGAGGGACCCGAAAAGAGGAGGACCTGGGCTGCTCTGTGCAAAAGTAACAGCACAGAGGAGGTAAGTATAACATGCTGTGTAGAAGCAGTGGTCTCTCTGCAGAGGTCTGCCATGTCAGAGCTATTGCTTTGCACTCAGCAGTGGTGTTGGAGTTCAGTTGAGCTTTCAAGTGAACCTGTTGGGCAAACCACGGGTTCACTTTAACAATAACCAGCTCCTGTAAATAATTTCTTCCTTGCATGTAATACAGATGCCTCAATATCATGGATGGACTACAAGAGGATAAAAAGCCCCTGCCTAGCCTTCTGACTTTAGAGGCTAAGGTGACAGATGAACTGTCAAAATCTCCATCTTTCAGCTTTATCATGACTATCCGTGCAGCTGCTGTGCAATAGACATGTAATGAGAAGCAAAACATTTCCAAGTTACAAAGTAACCTTGTCAACAGGAACTTTTTACAAAAGACTTGCGTTAATAATATATGATTTGTAACTGGATCGTGCAGGGCAGGGTACTTAACATCGATTTCTTTTAGCTGTGAAAGATGATGAGGTAGGTTTCATTGGTCCCATGACGCAGAACGCAGTTTTAATGTTTACTAATATCAATATTCATGGGAGTGCATGTGGTAATTTGGAAATGTGTTTTCTTTCTGCTATTTATTCTGCCTTTCTGCGTAAACAAATTCGTTTATCCTATCTGGTGCGGATGGGAAGGGTAAAGCGGAGGGAGAATATAATGAGGTACAGGACGCACGGGTCTCCAAAGGACGGTCTTTATGTTTTATTTGAACCTTCTGACCTTAGACGGTGGCCTTATGATGTCTAGGCTTTCATTTCCTAACAGACAAGCAGTTTGCTGCTATTGAGAAGAAGAGGCTTCTGGGAAAAAGCAAACGATGAAGGGACAAGCATGTAAACAGCATTTACTAGAATTGCATTCTCTTGAATAATGGGGACTTCTTGTATAATGTCCCCGGAGATCGTGGCTTTAAAGCACGCCTTTCATTAAAAACGATAACTCTTCCGCTACAATCGTTTAAACAGGACATGACTCTTTGTAGCAGACAGAGTCCTGCAAATGAAGAGGGCAGCCAAGCACACTATTGAGCTTGTTTTCCTCTTGCCCCCCAATAAGAAGACTGAAGGATATCTTCTCAATGCATTTATCAGTGCCATTATGCAGCATGGTTTGCTTACCATATTTTACATGCATTAAGGCCCAATTGAGCATCAGTTTAAATCTACTAGATACATTTTTAGGTGGATCAAAACAAAAGATGGGCAAAACCTTACAGTTAATTTCAGTGGCACAGCTAGAAACTTCAGGGCCTCGCTGCAAGAAACTATGAAGGGCCCCCCTGACTCCTGGCTGGGGCCAATTCCTCTGAGCCCAGTGGTGAAACACCAGGGCCCGGTCGCAAGTGTGACCTTTGTGACCCTGGTAGTTCCGCCACTCAGTAATTTTTGTTTTTATTTTAAACTATTATTTTTTACCATTTTTTTAATTTTAACTTTTTTTTTTTACAATTGTTTAAAATAATTTTTTACATTTTTTTTAAAAAGCCCTGTTGGGGGTGTTTTGGTGAGATATCAGGGTTCTAAAAAGACCTCTGGCGTTTTACCTCTGAGACAGAGAAAGTGGATTGAGGCCTTTAAGCTCCACCTCTGCAGCCTCAGCAGCACAAAATGAATGGATAGGAATAGCTCTGTGCAGAGCTTCCCCTTCATTCTCAAACTTAATCATAGTATACATGGTTTACTATGTTTCAGTTATGAATGAATAGAGTCAGTGATCGGTACCGATATTCATTCCACCCTGAGAGTGTCCCTTGCAGCAGCTTATGGGGGAGGAGAGGGGGAACCTATCAGAACTGCGGGGTATGAGGGGGGCAGGGGAGAGCACAGGAGGGCTGGGAAAGAGCACAGGGGGGCAGGAGAGCACAAAGGATGGCAGCAGAAAGAAGCTGAATGAATGCCTGTGGGAGGGAGAGGAGGAGAAGCAGGCATTTGTCTAATGCAGGTGTACAGGGGAGCTGCATGGTCCCCCTGGAGCATAGGGCAGGGACGCAATTGTGATTCCTGCAGGTACACCCCTGGTCCGTTTCTTTAGAATGTAGCCACAGCCTAAGTAGAAAAGATATTCACTGCCAACATTCTGAAGAGAAAAACCCTTGCTCTCTGTATTTAGGCAGTGGTCTCTTTGCAGAGGTCCAGCAAACCCTCTGCTGAGTCAGACCTATAGCAAAGCTCATGCTTTCTACTAATTGGGGAACTCCAGCTCTGACTCAGCAGGGGTAGGTAACATACTGCATGTTGGACTCTTGCAGGGAGACCACTGCTTATTTCCAGATTAGATAGATGGATAAAGTGTTGGGACCCTTGCACTTTAACCCATATATACTGTAAATGATATCAAGTTTGAGATCAAAAGTACCATTTGCAGATGACACCAAGCTATGTAGAGGAATAAAGTTCCTACAAGATGTCTCTAACTTACAAGTAGATGTCAACAAGAGAGAGAGATAGCCTTGCCCTTGTACAAATCATTAGCAACACCTCATCTGGAATGTGCAGTTTAGTTTAGGACACCAGTACACAGCACGGAGGTGCTCAGCTTTGAGGAAAAATTAACTGAACTTATTTTATTCTTTCACTGAAAAAAGGTGTTTAAGGGGATATAATCACCATCAGGGGCATTGCTAGGTCTATAAAAGATCTGGGGCTAGAGCCCATAGCAGCGAAGTATAGAAAGTCATACGCTTGAGAGGGCATACACATATATATAATATACGTGTGTGTGTAATATATATGTATATATATATTGTTACATATCTGAGTGTGGACCCCCCTTACATCAGGGTCCCCAGAGAGCCCCCCCACTTACATCAGGGTCCTCAGAGAGCCCCTTCCTTACATTAAGGATCCCCAGAGAGCCCCTTCCTTACATCAGGGTCCACAGAGAGCATCTTCCTTACATCAAGATCTAGAGAGAGCCGCCCTTACATTAGGGTCCCCAGAGAGCCTCCCCATATATCAGGGTCCCCAGAGAGCCTCCCCATACATCAGGGTCCACAGAGAGCCTCCCCATACATCAGGATCCCCAGCGAGCCTCCCCATACATCAGGCTCCCCAGAGAACCCCCCTATACATCAGGGTCCCCAGAGAGCCCCCTGTACATCAGGGTCCCCAGAGAGCCTTTCCCTTACATCAGGGTCTACAGAGAGTATCACACGTACATCAGGGTCTACAGAGAGCCTCCCCATACATCAGGGTCTTCAGAGAGCCCCCCACTTACATCAGGGTCCTCAGAGAGCCCCTTCCTTACATCAGGAATCCCCAGAGAGCCCCTTCCTTACATTGGGGTCCCCAGAGAGCCCCTTCCTTACATCAGGGTCCACAGAGAGCCTCTTCCTTACATCAGGGTCCACAGAGAGCTCCCTTTACATCAGGGTCCCCAGAGAGCCCCCCCTTACATCAGGGTCCCCAGAGAGCCCCCTATACATCAGGGTCCCCAGAGAGCCTCCCCATATATCAGGGTGCCCAGAGAGCCTCCCCATACATCAGGATCCCCAGAGAGCCTCCCCATACATCAGAGTAAGGGGGGGGTGGATGAGAGGGGTGAGAGAGAGACCCCCTAGCCCTGCCTGCAGTCCCATACATCAGGGTCCCAAGAGAGCCCCCGTATACATCAGGGTCTCCAGAGAGCCTCTCCCTTACATCAGGGTCTACAGAGAGTATCACCCTTATATCAGGGTCTACAGAGAGCCTCCCCATACATCAGGCTCCCCAGAGAGCCTCCCCATACATCAGGGTCCCCAGAGAGCCTCCCCATACATCAGGGTCGCCAGAGAGCCTCCTCATACATCAGGGTCTCAGAGAGACTCCCCATACATCAGGATCCCCAGAGAGTCTCCCCATACATCAGAGTAAGAGGGGGGTGGATGAGAGGGGTGAGAGAGAGACCCCCTAGCCCTGCCTGCAGTCCCTACTGTCCCAGCCTCTGTCTGTGTGGGTAGGTGTGTGTGATCCACCTACCTCCCACCCATCCTAGGTCAGTCTTTTTTCTTCCCGTTCCATGACAGTCACAGCGAGCTAGGAGAGGAGCTTGGAGAAGGAGTGCAGGCTCTGGGAGGCACCGAAGATGCTTAGAGTAGTGGTGAGGCCTCATCTTCTATCTCTCACTCCCTCTTGGGCTCTTCCCGGCTGCAAGGGGGCTGGGCTTAACTCTTTAGGCCCCACCAGCACTAGCGCGGAGGAGGAAGTGGAACCCTCCTCCGCTTTGAATGCTGGGCAGGGAGGGAGTCGTGGCCGTGACATCACTGGTTGCTAGACACTAGGCGGATCTAGCAACCAGTGACCGGGAGTAGAGTCAGGTGGAGGCGAGGGCAGAGCCGGAGCCAGCGCTACCGTGGCTCAGTCTGCCCTTGCCTCCTCCTGCATTCCAGACCGGGATATACCTGTTAATTGCAGAACTGCACCCACCCAGTAAGAGACTCAGGGCTATGGGCCTCATACTCAGGGCTATAGCCCCAATAGCCACCCCCTAGCAACGCCCCTGATCACCATTAGAAATGAGCTTGAGTAAACCCACATTCGTCCTGCTCCAGAAAATCTGGAACAAGGCCAGACAGCTCCAACAGGTGACTGGCTATACAGAATATAGCCCCATATGGGAGAACCATACTTACCCTGAACTGGCTAAAATCCAACAAGGGCCTAGATGGCGCGCCTGGGGAATAAAGCTTTCTCAAATCTTCTATAATGGGCAATTGCGGACCTTCCAGGAAGTACAGCATATATTTCACTTACCAGATCATATGCACTACTATTATCTCCAACTTTCCCATGCTGTCAGAGCGCAGGGGAGAGACACGGAATGGACATTTTCCCCCGCCCCCATCTTTAATTTACTGCAGACCAAGACCAGGACAAAAGGTTTCATCTCTCTTTGCTATGGTATGCTGTTGTCTGAGTTTCTTAGGAATTATCCCACTAAAGCAAAGACACATTGGAAGGAAGACGTGGGTACCCTCACAGACGATCAATGGGAGGAAGCCCCCCAAGCAGTAAACCAATGCTCTTTAAACATCTCCCAGAAAGTGTCACAACTCTATATTATCCTTAGGGTACATTATACCCCGGTGAATCTGCACAAAATGGGGCGTTGTCCTAACCCTCATGCAATAGATGTTGTCAACACTTTGGGGACTTGATACATCTCCTGTAGCGGTGCCCTAAACTGTGCCACTACTAGACACAGGTGCTTTCTACCCTTAATACTGTTTTTCGAATGAACGTACCCCTAGACCCAGTGAAATGCCTACTGGGCATTCTGGAGGAAGTGATCCCTGAGGAGATAACTAGAGTAGCCTTCTCTAGGGCCCAATTTCAGGCTAGAAAAATAATCCTATTAAACTTGAAATCCACTTCCCCCCCTTCGGTCAAGATGTGGCTGACCCACATGGGAAATATGCTTCTTTTGGAAGGGTACATCTATCAGCACAGAGGGTGCCTAAATAAATTTGAAAAACTGTTGTCCCTATGGTTAGATGTGCCAGGACTTTCGCCCAGGGAATTGGTGGTAAGGAGGTTATTGCAATGTCCTAATGGTTAAAGATCACAGAGTGGGTGGTGCTGCTGGACAGAACAGTTCGATAATGCCATGGTTTGAAAAGTTGGAAAAGATGGAACTTGACTTGATGTTTCAGTTGGGGGGGTAGGCAGGAGGGGATGACGGGTCAGGGTTCACATAACGGCAATCCACAGCTTTATATGTACCTGAGCTGAGTAGTAATGGTATCATAATGCATGCTCTCCTGCATATTGTCATTTTTGTATTTGGAAGAGTAATGGATAAGGATGTTCTTCAATAAAAATTTACTTGATTCAAAAAAAAAAGAAATGAGCATGGGTTCAGGCTGAACCCTGAAGGAAGCTGATTGGCCTGGCACTGACAGCTTATTTCCAGGTTTAGGTAAATATAGGTTTAAATCGAACCCAAGTCCAAACCCAAGATCATCCCTAATCACCATGTATAAACAAAAGACTGCAGATAAACAGGTATATTTGCACAATTCCACCAGTATTCTTGATGGGCCCTTTGTTGATAATACCTCTGTGCATTTGGTGTATGTACTGTTAATAGTCCCTTATATATAAAACGTGTATTTTTTCCATACTTATGTGCATCTATATACTTTTGGTTAATGTTATATGCTGGTTGCAGTAGTTCCTTTGCTCTGAATTACTGTGGTTAGATTACAGGATAATTTCCTAGGACGTGAATCCCCTCTGTTCACAGTGGCCCTGTCCTGGGTGAAGGCACTGCCAACTCATCTTTTATCAATCACATTCTTCCACTTAGCAAAGATTCTGGTTCTCTTATTTACCTACATTTTTAATGCAATATCCCGTTTGGTGAGGCCCATTTGATAAAATCCCCGCCCCCCCCTCACCCCCGCAAAGGAGGGCTACATGTGGTTGTTTTGGGTCCTGGACATGGATCCAAGTAATGAAGCCCGTGTGTCAAAAGCCATAAAATAGGTTGGCCATGGCATCCACCATATACGTCTTAGGAAAGGTCAAAGTGATTATAAACCTTTGTTTTTTTTTTAAACCAAAATAACAAACATGTTATACTTACCTGCTCTGTGTAATGGTTTTGCACAGAGCAGCCCCCATCTGCCTTTTCTGGGGTCCCCGCTGACCCTCCAGGCCCCTCCCCTTCAGCAAGTGCCCTCAGGGAAAGTCACTTTCCCTGGGGGTATCTGTGCGTGCTTGCTCCTGAGCCGCCCAGTCTGCGTCTATTGACACAGACCAGGTTACTCTGATCCGCTCCCCACTCTCTTGTCATGGCATTTGAGTGACAGTAGAAGGAGCCAATGGCTGCCACTGCTATCAATCTGCCCAATGAGGAACGAGATAGCAGCAAGAGCCGCTGCTCTCATGCATGTCACTGGAGTGGATCAAGCTCAGGTAAGAATAAGGAGGGCTTTAGAACCACTTTAAAGGGGTTATAAAGTTTTGTTTTTTAAAAAAAAACAAAGACAAACATGTTATACTTACCTCCTCTGTGCAAGGGTTTTGCACAGAGTGGCCCCTACCTTCTTCTTCTGGGGTCCCCCAGGGGCGCTCCTGGCTCCTCCTGTTCTCTAGTGCGCTTTCCATGGGGGGCACGCTTCCGAGTCCTGTTACTGCATCCATTGACACAGACAGCAGGACTCGGCCCTGCCCCCGGCTCCCGTGTCACTGGATTTGATTGACAGCAGCAGAAGCCAATGGCTCCTGCTGCTATCAATCTATTCAATGAGGACCCGAGACAGCATTAAGGTGAAAAACCATGAGGGTTTACAACCCCTTTAACTTTTCCATTATCTGCCTTCTGTGTAAGCTCATTTTCAGTTCATTCTCTTACTAATTTTTTATTTGACACCATATCTATCTACAATGTAAAGTAGTGAGTGTGCAGCTTGTATAACAGTGTAAATTTACTGTCCCCTCAAAATAACTCAACACACAGCCATTAATGTCTAAACCACTGGCAACAAAAGAGAGTACACCCCTAAGTGAAAATGTCCAAATTTGTCCCAATTAGCCCAATAAGCCATATTTAAAATATTTATAAAAATGTGAGGGGTGTACTCACTTTTGTGAGATACTGTATGTTTGCATGTACTGTATGTATGTATCTGTTTATTTTTACAATGTAATAAAATAGTCTGGTTCTTAATGCAAAATAACAATAGCAACAACAGCAATATCAACATTCTATTACTAAAGGTATCACAGCTTCCTCTTGTTGGAGTTGGTGTGGCAGTGAATCAGTTAATTCTCGGTGTCATTTCAATTCAATCATCTATGTAGTCACCACTATCACAAGCCCTGGAAATGTTTAGTCTACAAGTAATTACTTGTCAATCCAAATCATGAACTGGGTATTTATGGGGATAAATTGTCGCTCACAGCTCCTGCAAGATGGTGAAAACCAATAAAAGCCCAAACACTGTTTATTAACATAATAATATCTCGCAGTATCTCAATTGTATTTATGGCATGGGTACAAAGCACTCCTGTTTTACATGTCATTAAGATGCCGCCAGTGAGCGACAGTCTGCCGTTGCAGTCTGCTAGCGCCGGGGCATCAAAAATAATTTATGAAACCAAACTACTAAAGAGTATCTGTCTCCTGAACAACGGTCATAGGTAGCCATTTTGTGGGCTGAATTTACAAAGTATCACATGATGGGTGATGTCACTCATTTCACGTAGTTGGCAGGCCTCATCAGAGAGAATAAACAAATAATGACACTCTTTACATTGATGTGCTGGTAACTGGAACACCAAACTTCTCTGTGGGGCCTCTATGATCAGTAATTTCCCAGCTGATTTTTTCACAAATTTCCACTTGTAAAGCTATCTATACAATTCAAACACCAATATATCCTACTTTGCATAGACATGCATGCTTTGATTGCCCAAGTGTACATTTTTATCTTCATGGAGGAAGACATTCCCAATTGAAGGAGCAGGAAGACATCCCTGAACTGAATAAACAGTAGGAGTTGATCAAATAAAAAATGTCCCAAAGTAAAGCATTATTAAAGCATTATTACATCACAAATGACTGACTGGGTATGTTTGTGGATATAGGCTGGTAACCACTTATACGAGTACCATGTTATATTTTCCATTATCGGATTTGTCATTATATTTAATTGGTCTTAATTCTCATCCTGTCTGTGTCCTCTTGGCTCCATCCGGCCTCAAGGTGCTAAAAATATTAAGCAGAGGGCGTTTTCACTGTCCTTCTGACTCTTAGGGGGCCAGACTGTGAAAAAAATGCCCCAACATTGGAGGTCAATGAGGGTGAAAAAATGTCTTTGCCTCTGTGTAAGTAGGAGCAAAAAATGCCTTGGTGGGAGAAAAAAAATGGCACAGCGTCAGTGGAAATGAAAATGTCTTGAGGTCGGTGGTCAGTGGATGTAAAAAATGCCCCAGCCTCAGTGGCAGTAAAAACAATGCCATGCCTCAGCATCATTAGAAGTGAAAAAGTGTCCTTTTTCTTTTCATCATGTAACAGTCAGCTACTCTTGGTTGCTCATTTTCTTTGACTTTTTTTACCTCTGACAAAGCTCTATTTGAAGAGTGAAACATGTTAGGTTTGGGTGATTTGCGCACTCTCTTGGGACCCCGGCGTGAATCTGAGTGCAGGGACTCTGTGACGGTGCATGCTGCAGCTCAGTTGCGGCCTGTTCCAGCAGAACTGTACTGCGGATATTCAGAGGGACAGCATCCCTTAGCTGTTCGGTGGCAGCCTGGAGGCTGTTTCTGTTCCATATATCCAGCAGTGTCAGCAGATTTGTGTGAGCCGTAGCGCGGTTCGTCGGAGGCCGGACACCATCCCATGAGCCACGTTCCTGAGAGGGAGCCATCATATCATCATCATCATCATCATCATCCACACGACCTTCAGCATCATCATCTTCATCTTTTCCAGTGCGGTGAGCGGGCCATAGCCCATCCAATAGACACTGTATATAGACACACCATTGCTTCCTGAACCAGTTGTCATCCTTAGTGCCTAGATCTTAGGCTAACCTAATAGACACTATATACAGATATCTTTTCCTTCATCTGGCTTCTACCTGTAGTTCCACAAAGGGCAACTTCCTTGAGTCAGTGATCACTGTGCTTCCATCTACAGTTTATTCATCACAGGAAGACTTGTTTCTTTGGTTACTTCTCATCAATTGATCCAAGTTGTTTTGCTCAGCCATTTAAGAACTTCCTACATGCAATTGTTTCAAAGAGCTAGCTGAAGAATAACCGGATTGTTTCCACAGTCATTATAGGGCTACTTGTGCCCTCCCCCACTACAGAGAATATTACACCATAAGGGCTAAAATTCACCAAGAACTCTCTGAAAGTTCTGGTAGAATCTCAATACTGTTTTTACTTCCAATGTTCGAACTCTGCATACACTGTTTTTTCATCTGTGTGCTGAGAAGCAGTAGAAAAGGGTCTGACAAGAATAGGAGTCATTCCTTTGCCCTCCTGTTAATGTTACCTGTTCACATAGACATTACTCGCACTTAGTGATGTATTGGTATTAGAGTTTTGCTGTCTGATATTACTATATAGAAAAGTGTTTGCTATATAGTTGTCAATACTGTTTCTACTAGAGATATCTTTCTACAATTTAAACGTATCTTGAACTGCAACTGCTTTCTATCTTGCTAAAGTAAACAAGCTTACTAGTTCAATTGACTTTGGTGTACTTATACAACTGTCACTATTATTTAAAGGCACAGTGACTGAATCCAAGGTGTCAGTGGTGACGGAGAACTTGCAGGGTCAGGGCAACCAGTGGGGTACTGATTTAACCAGCGACCCTCACGACGGCAGTGCTACACATGTATAGTGGCATCGACCTCACCCTATAGGGATATCTGTTATGGTCATTCACATATCTTTTATGATTTATAATAAAGGTTACATTTTAGATATGTGGCCTTTTGGTGCACAGGGGGGCACACCTTTGTCTAGTTCCAGTTCATTGTTGCAACAGTTAAGTATTACCAATATCACAGGCTTTTGTATATTTGTAAAATAGGTGTCCTAGAATCAATAGAAGTAAAAAAAAAATGGCCCAGTATTTTTTTTACCCCCATCATTGGGGGTAAAAAAAATGTCCCTGCAACAATGGGAGTAAACATAATTCGGAGTGAAACATTTCTCTATGTCAGTGGTTAGGAGGAATAAAACATTCCCCTGCACTGGTGGTCAGTAAGAGTGATGCCCTTGAGGGAAGGTAGGGTGCCTTTACAAAGTGCATAGTAACATGGGAAAAAGTATTACATGTACTGCACTGAAAGAAAAAATGAGAGTGCTTCTTTACGCATTCTCATGTAACGCGGTGGCATTATCTGGCAGTCTCTTGTTACTCAACCTTTAGCAGTGTCTTACAACAATGCAGCCATTTCAAACAATCTCTTGTAACATGCCAAACACTCTATAATTTGAAACCCCCTGGCATTGTAAAATGATAGCCAGTTAGTGGTAAAAGTGAGCTTCAACCAGTGGCGGCTCGTCCATACAGGGCGCAGGGGCGCCACCCCCACAGTCCATGTGCCCGACCCCTAATCTACATGCAGGGCGCCGGACGCATGGATTTCAATGGGGTTTTTTTTTTTTTTTGGAAGCACATAATTAGAGCCTGAAGCTCTAATTGGCTTCAAAAAATGGTGGACTCAAGACGCAGAGCACTGCGCCCTGAGCCCACCCAGTTGTGTGACAAAAGTAAATAAAAATTCCCTATTGTCTTCCTGATTCTCCTCCTGGCCAAACAGGAAGAGGGTCCTGAGACCCGATTGGCCAGGGAGTCTCAGGACCCACTTTCTGTTCGGCCGGGAGGAGAAGCTCCGGTTTTTCCCTCGGCTGGAGCGAGGAGCAGCAGCCCTACCCCTCCTCATCTCCTAAGGTAAGGCCACCTACCCATCCGGGGGTTTACGTCGTCTGGCGGATGGTGGCGGCAGCAGTGCGAGTGAGGGGGGCGGGTGGCGACGGTGTGAGACGGTGGGGACTGGTTTAAACAAAATCGATATTAAACCCGATAACAAAAATGTATTAATTGCAGATTAACAACCATTAGAAGTGGTGGCTGCATTTGTTTTCTTTTCCGTCTCTGTTTTCACCCTGTGATCTGACCAGTAACACACCTCCTGTACAGGGCTGGTGCAAGGATTTTTGACACCCAAGGCAAAACCTAATTTTGCCGCCCTTTGGCTCCACCCCTGACTCCACCCCCTTTCCCCTGACCAGCGCCAATGTATTGCAGCCTGACAAGCGCCAATCAAATGCAGCCTCACCAGCGCCCATCAAATACAGCTTCACCAGCGCCAATCAATACAGCCTCACCTGTGCCCATCAAATACAGCTTCACCAACACCAATCAATACAGCCTCACCTGTGCCAATGAAATAAAGCTTCACCAGCGCCAATCAATACAGCCTCACCTGTTCCCATCAAATACAGCTTCCCCAGCGCCAATCAATACAGCCTCACCCATGCCCATCAAATACAGCTTCACCAGCGCCAATCAATACAGTCTCCCCTGTGCCCATCATATACAGCTTCACCAGCGTCAAGCAATACAGCCTCACCTGTGCCCATCAAATACATCTTCACCTGTGCCCATCAAATACAGCTTCACCGGTGCCTATCAAATACAGCCTCATGGGGGGGCAGAGGGGGGGTATTTGGCAGATCAGTAACTATTTCAATATACATTTGCAAATGGCATGTGATAATGCAATCTCATCATCTCAGTCAGACAGTGTCAGTTTTTACATGAATCAATGCAGAGCAGCCAGGGACAGATCAACAGTGGCCAGGTGCCCCTAGGCGGCAGTGCGCCCTAGGCGGTCGCCTACTCTGCCTATTGGTAGAGCCGGCCCTGCTCCTGTATTAGTGAGACCAATCTTTGGATGAATGAGCAGAGGAGGCACATCAGATAGCAGCCTTGACAGTCTGGGGAGAGGACAGTGTTAAATGTTTAATATTTAACATTTAAATACATTAACAAATTGAAGCCAAGCTCCAGCTCACACTTTATAATTAGGTACAGTGAACAGTTTTTTTTCCTATTGGGATAAAAGTTTTGCATGAATAAATAAAAGCTGATCATTTTAATCACCGCTGCTAGTGTGGTTTTTCACATTCGTGTAAACTGATACATTCTGCTGGAAAGCTTGTGTGGCTAACGGTGGCTAACCCACGCATGCGCGAGTGACTTCACCGCGGCTCCGTCCAGTCACACAGCCTCAGACCTGGATGGAAGACAAGTGAAGATGGAAACAGCCTTCAGCGGTGACAGAGCTTCGCTGGAGGGTTTTGTTTTCAGGTAAGTGTCACATAATGTGCTAGTATGCAATGCATACTAGCACATTATGATATTACTTTGCAGGTCAGAAAGAAAAACTCGCCTAGTGGTTTACTACCGTTTTAAGTATGAAAAAATATTTAATTTTAAAACTTTACTCTACTCAAAACTAGTATATTACTCAGTACTATTTTGACATTCTGGAGAGTTCCCTTTGCCTACTTCATTAACATTGAAATAATTAATAAATCAGAAATTGTGTATTAAGGTTCTCTTACTTCAGCAGAAGAAATGAGACTCCAGGCCAAGAGAAGCATAGCTAGAGCATTCAGCTAGAAGAGCTCCCATATTTTATATTAAACCCCTGGTAGGTGATTCAGCCCACCATCATCCCCCCATAACTGAAATATCAGTTTTGAATAGCTTTACCGCCCACACTTTTTGGCCCACTTAATAACGACAGGTCCTGTCCAAGTTTTAATGCACTAATTGACTCTGACACTACAAACAAGGCCTGCCCGGGAAATATTGTTTCATTTCATTATTACAGCTGAATTCCCTAAAAGCAATGCATCATTCAATTAAATGCAAAGTAATTACATGAACGGAGTGGATATAATTTGATTTTTCTGCAGTATTTTGGTTTTGTAATTAACGTCTTGGCACAAGTACTGTAATTTGAGGATGCCCAGGACTGGGGAAATTAGTGGTGTAAGGCAAATAGCAGGGTTCATGAGAGATGCTTTGATTACAATTAGCTGTTGTATGAGAATTTCCATTATGTATGCATTGCCCGGCTTAAAATAACATTTCGTTCCTAAAATATCTATAGAAAGACGCAGCTGGATCAGCATCAGCACCTTAGATCATAGCATGGCATCCCTAATCTTACAATAACTGCACATTAATACTGAAATTTTCATGTGCTACACTGACAGATTGTGCATACACAATGACAAACAATTATTTTGTACATACTGTACACAGATAGACAAAAGAGGGCTTACCTGTAAGTTTAACATAAAAACGTATGTAAAAAGGAAAACAAAAAAAGTAATACATTTCAGTTCACAAATCTTATATGTGCTGGCTGCATTAGTTTTCTTGTCCCCCCCCCCCCTTATTATTACTTGGTGATCCTGGCCAGGTGCAATGCATGTGGTTGTGGCATGCTAGTGCAAGGTTCAAGGGGTTAAAGTGGTTGTAAAGACACAAGGTTTTTTATCTTATATATTGCATTCCATGCAAGAAGGTAAAAAACCTCCTGTGTGCAGCAGCCCCCCCCCCCCTATACTTACCTGAGTCCTCTCTCGATCCAGCGATGTCCATGAGAGTCTTGACTCTCCAGGGACTTGCATGCCTGATTGGCTTTTGGCAGCAGCTGTCAATCGCAGCCAAAGAGCCAATCAGGAGACGGAGGGTCAGACGGCGGCTCTGTGTGTGAATGGACACAGAGCCTCAGCTCGGGAACTCACCTGCAAATTGCTCGCTGTGGGGACACCCAGCAGAAGGGAGGAGCCAGGAGCACCAGCGTGGGACCCAAGAAGAGGAGGTAAGTATAACATGTTTGTTATTTAAAAAACAAAAAAAACAAGGGTTTAATATCACTTTAAGGCAGGCGGTGAAGAGGCGCTGTGCCAAATTCTCTCAGAAAAAAGATCTGACTGTGGATTGCTCTTAAGACATACAGCATATTTTCACAAGTACTCATATTCATGAAAATGCTCCTGATACCTGAAACTGATACTTTGTGGTGTGATTTGCGCCCATACAAAATAAATGGGCGCAAATCGCACTCCAAAGAATTGCATATGATTTGAACAGGAATGCGGTGCGATTCCTGTCCGATATCACATGCGGTTTCCTGCACCGTTCCTGTGTGAACCCAGGCTTGTCTAAGTGACTTTGAGCCTCAGTTCACACAGGGGCGGTATGGGAAACCTCCATGCATGACAGGTTTGAGCTTGGGCTCCTACTCCCCCGCCTGACAGTATGGACTACAGGGATTCTAATTGGTCAGCACCACCTGCCTGGAGGGGATCCAGTGGATGGTAGGAACCGCTGGATGCTGGGAAGGGAGAGCCTCTGGTGGCTGGGAGGGGAGAGCCACTGATGACTGGGAGGAGAGAGCCTCTGGAGGCTGGGAGAAGAGAGCCTCTGGAAGCTGGGGGAGAGAGCCTCTGGGGGCTGGGAGAAGGGAGCCTCTGGAGGCTGGGAGAAGAGAGCTTCTGGAGGCTGGGAGAAGAGAGCCTTTGGATGCTGGGGGAGAGAGCCTCTGGTGGCTGGGAGAAGAGAGACTCTGGAGCAGGGTTTCTCAACCAGGGTTCCGTGGAACCCTAGGGTTCCTCCAGAGGTTGGTAGGGGTTCCTTGAGCAATGGTCAATTTATACCTCTCAGATAAATTCCCAATGACATCATTGATCTTTAAGCTATCTATAGGGGGGTAATTCTTCCCAATGACCACAAGTATAGGGGGCATTCTTCCCATTGACCATCACACTAATGTATCATGAGTTGTAGATTTTTAATTTTTAGCAGGGGTTCCCCGAGGCCGGAGAACTATTTCAAGGGTTCCTCTGTGTTGAAAAGGTTGAGAAAGGCTGCTCTGGAGGCTGGGAGAAGAGAGCTTCTGGATGCTGGGAGAAGAGAGCCTTTGGACGCTGGAGGAGAGAGCCTCTGGAGGCTGGGAGAAGAGAGCCTCTAGAGGATGGGAGAAGAGAGCCTCTGGAGGCTGGGGGGAAGAGAGCCTCTGGTGGCTGCGAGGAGTAGGCATCTGATGGCTGAGAGGAGAGAGCCTCTGGAGGCTGGGATGAGAGAGCCTCTGGAGGCTGGGAGAAGGGAGCCTCTGGAGGCTGGGAGAAGAGAGCCTCTGGAGGCTGGGAGAAGAGAGCCTCTGGAAGCTGGGGGAGAGAGCCTCTAGTGGCTGGGAGAAGAGAGCCTCTGGAGGCTGGGATGAGAGAGCCTCTGGAGGCTGGGAGAAGAGAGCCTCTGGAGGCTGGGGGGAGAGAGCCTCTGGTGGCTGGGAGGAGAGGGCCTCTGATGGCTGAGAGGAGAGAGCCTCTGGAGGCTGGAAGAAGAGAGTCTCTGGAGGCTGGGAGGAGAGATCCTCTGGAGGCTGGGGGAGAGAGCCTCTGGTGGCTGGGAGAAGAGAGCCTCTGGAGGCTGGGGAGGAAAGAGACTCTGGTGGCTGGGAGGAGTAGGCATCTGATGGCTGAGAGGAGAGAGCCTCTGGAGGCTGGGAGAAGGGAGCCTCTGGAGGCTGGGAGAAGAGAGCCTCTGGAGGCTGGGAGAAGAGAGCCTCTGGAAGCTGGGGGAGAGAGCCTCTAGTGGCTGGGAGAAGAGAGCCTCTGGAGGCTGGGATGAGAGAGCCTCTGGAGGCTGGGAGAAGAGAGCCTCTGGAGGCTGGGGGGAGAGAGCCTCTGGTGGCTGGGAGGAGAGGGCCTCTGATGGCTGAGAGGAGAGAGCCTCTGGAGGCTGGAAGAAGAGAGTCTCTGGAGGCTGGGAGGAGAGATCCTCTGGAGGCTGGGGGAGAGAGCCTCTGGTGGCTGGGAGAAGAGAGCCTCTGGAGGCTGGGGAGGAATGAGACTCTGGTGGCTGGGAGGAGCGAGCCTCTAGTGGCTTGGAGGAGAGAGCCTCTGGAGACTGGGAGAAGAGAGCCTCTGGAGGCTGGGGGGAGAGATCCTCTGGAGGCTGGGAGGAGAGAGTCTCTGGAAGCTGGGAGAAGAGAGCCAATGCAGATGTGGGGAACAAAGCCATGGGCAAGGCAGGAGGGGCCCAAGCCCAAACCCACAATGCAGGGAGGTGTCCTGCACCATTCTTGTGGGAACTCAACCACAAAATAACTATGACAAGCCTGGGTTCACACAAGAACGGTGTGGAAATCCACATGCGATTCGGGCAGAAATGGCTATGCATTCCTGTTCAAATTGCATGCAATTCTTTGCGCCAATTAATTTTGTATGGATGCAAATCGCACCACAAAGTCTTGATACTTGGTATTGGGGAGTACTTGACTGAAAGTTTCGGTACTCGTTCTGGCTGATAAAAAAGGGTATCGGTGCACCCCTAGGGTGCATGCAACCGTAGTGTAAATGCATGATCATTTTACATTTTACTTTTATGATAATCAAATAATTTAATTAAAAAAAACATATTTTACAATGGAATAGAATTTGTCTATATGAATCTTTTTCTACATGTGATAGGGCGGCTCATAGAGCGCTAAGATTCCCTTCCTCCTAATCTGCATTCAGCTGCCCACTCTGACCAGCTGCTCTCTTGCAGGGTGTTTAGCCTCTGCCTACACAGCTGCAGGCCCACCACAAGCGGCCTCAGCGCACAAGGCTCTTAGAAGCTGCCAGCTACTGAAACACCTCCGGAGAATAACCAAGTCTTTATTCCAACCTCTGAGCATTTGGGAGAGAAGAAAAAAAAAACATTTCATGTTTAAAAATAATACGGGTACATTGATCTCTATAGGAGTAGCATGCTCAACACTGACTGCAAGGGGCTGACTCTCTGACGAGAATAACAAGTAAGGTAGAAAGGGAGATGTTGCTCATGAGCCAAAATGTATTGCCAGGCATGCTGTTTCCTAAAGGATGCCCACAGTATGGGGCTGAAGTGTTACAGGAAACTACATCTGCATTAAATAAAGGCATACAAAGCGTTAAATTGGTTTTAAAGCCAGAATGTGAGGCAAATAGAGAAATACACAGATACAAAAACATAGAAGAGAATTGATCTACCTATGAAAGAATTTGTATTGCTGTTCAGCCAGCCCTGAGATTTACTCAGCGCTGCCACACTACACAGCTGAGCCAAGTGGAGGACACAATTTTCTCTGCTCCAATTAGAAAATACATTGGTGTCCTCTCCCCACCCCCAGCCTGCTTATTGGACAGAGACGGGGCAGTGAGAGTGTCCTATCCATCCTCTATTTTCTACCAATGTTGTACTTTACTGTATGGATGGTGACTTTTAGAGGTTGTTTAGTGCCACTACAACTTGTTTACTTATGTAATTTGGTATCGCCCTCTGTATTGCCCTCCTGTTTAGTGCTAGTTAGTTCCTGACTTTTTTCTATGTTCCTTCAGGCATTGTTAGTTCTTCCCAGTGAATGAATTTAAGAAAGTTATTGTCTACTTACACTGTAAAAGGCTGGAAAAACACCCCCTGTACAGCACGTATGTGAAGTAAAATTGCACTGGACCTCTGTGTCCTTTTGAAGAGTTAAAGTGATTATAAAGGCTTGATTTTTTTTATTAATTAAAATAACAAACTGGCTTATACTTACCTGCTCTGTGCAATGGTATTGCATAGAGAGACCCCAAGCCTCCTCTTTTTGGATCCTCTTCCGGTGCTGTCTGCTCTTCTTCTTGATGTGCCCTCATAGGAAGCAAATTCCTATGGTGGCACACCTGCGGACTCGCTCCCGAGCCAGGCTATGTAAGTCTATAGACACGCGTAGTGTTGCTTGTCCCCGCCCTGCCCCCTCTCCCGCCTCACATAATTTGATTGACAGCAGCAAGAGCCAATGGCTTCTGCTGCTGCCTCTGTCCTGTGAATGCAGGGAGAGAGAGAGCATTGTGCAGGAAATGCATTAAGGTAAAAATCTTAGCCTTTACAACCACTTTGGGCTGCCTGTGGATGGTGCAGCCAGTCAAACTGTCTGGACAGACTGGGTTTATAGAGGTATGTCAATGCATAAGCGGCTTTTGAAACACAACTAGGAGACTGGCTCTCTCCCCCTTTAGCCTCATACACACGGTTCGACGGTCGTAGGACCGAACAGACCAAATCGTATGTTGGCTGTTGTATCTAGCATACTGACATGCACTACACGATCGTATGACCAAGCTGAACGTACTGTCGTGTTATGAACGCATAAAGAGAGTTCATGTGCATGTAATTAGGGTCTGGCTGTTCCTGACTTCTGAGCATGCGTATTTTGCACAATACAACTTGTTGGACCGACTTCTCTGCACACACGACACAACGGTCGTAAGACCGCTTGTTGGTAATACCAAGTTTTCTAGTCTGCTCATACAACTGCTGTTGTACGAGCGTCGTACGTTGGCTGTTCTAATCGCGCGTACTAACAATCGATTTCGCATACAACGGTCGTTCGTACGACCTGTTGTATACGACCGTCAAACTGTGTGTACGAGGCATTAGTAGCATGTTCCTTGTCAGAACATTATGCAGAACAGCAGAACATATGATTGGATCCTGGTACTTTCCCTACCTCTGCTATATAGGGAGTTACAGGAGGCTAATACCAACTTGAGCTAATTACACTAGCTGCATTTAACCCCTTTCCGTCGCCACTTCCAGGTCCTTTAAGAGCTCCTAAATGCCGGGAGGCGGAGTTGGGCATTTGGGTCATGTGACCGCTGTGATTGGCTGTCACAGTGGTCACATAATCAGAAAGCTCCCATGCATCAGAGCTTTCTGCTCCCCGACGGTGTCTGTGCTGAGAGGCTGTATATATATGCGCCCTGTCCACGGGAACAGGTAATATTAACAACCTATGCCCCATCGCCTTGCTCCTCTTTTTATCCAAACTCCTTGAATGTCTAAAATACAACCAACTGAGCGACCACCTCACTAAGAATAACCTTCTTGATCCTCTTCAGGCTGGATTTTGGCCTCAACACTCCAGAGAAACTTCTCACAAAAATCTGCCAATGGCTAAAACCAATGGACACTATTATGCCCTCCTACTGCTGGACCTCTCTACTGCCTTTGACACAGTGGATCACACCAAAAAACTCCATACCTACATATATATTTGGTCTCCATGACTGTACTCTTTGCTGGTTCTCATCCTACTTATCCAACTGCACCTTTAGCAGTTCCTACAATTCTACTTCTTCCTCTCCTCTTCCTTTCTCTGTCGGGGGCCCCCAAGGCTCTGTTCTTGGACCTCTCCTATTCTCGATCTTCACCCCCCCCCGGGTCAGGTAATAGCCTTCCATGGCTTCCAATACACACCCAAACCCAAACATGACACACAAATTTATCTCTCTATCCCTCAACCCACAGTCTCCTCACGTATCGCTAATTTACTAACAGACATACAGTATCAGCCTGGATATCGCACCACTTCCTCAAACTCAATCCGCGCTCATAATATTTCCTTCCCCACATGCCTCTTCCCCTGATTTCCCTGTCTAGATCGATAACATCACTATCAACCTGTCCTCGCATGCCAAGGTTCTAGGTGTAATCCCGGACTCTACACTATGCTTTCAGCCCCATGTCCAATCACTGTCCAAATCTTGCTGCCTCAACCTACACATCTCAAAAATATGCGATGCATACTAGCTCATTATGCCTTTCTCTTACAGGGTTTTTTTTTCTGAGGTTTACAACCTCTTTAATGTGGGTACTTTATATATATTATAGCAGGGCTGTGCAAACTTGGCATTCCAGCTAAGGTAAGGTGATCAGATTTTTAAAATGAAATCCGGGGACATATTTTTTTTTATTGGCAAATGGCACAGGACTACATAACACACAGAGCACTGGGCACAGGACTACATAACACACAGAGCACTGGGCACAGGACTGCATAATACACAGAGCGCTGGGCACAGCACTGCATAATACACAGAGCGTTGGGCATAGGACTGCATAATACAGATAGCGCTGGGCACAGGACTGCATAATACACAGAGCATTGGGCACAGGACTGCATAATACACAGAGCGTTGGGCACAGGACTGCATAATACACAGAGCACTGGGGACAGGACTGCATAATACATGTAGTGCTGGGCACAGGACTGCATAATACATGTAGTGCTGGGCACAGGACTGCATAATACACAAAGCGTTGGGCACAGCACTGCATAATACATAGAGCGTTGGGCATAGGACTGCATAATACAGATAGCGCTGGGCACAGGACTGCATAATACACAGAGCATTGGGTACAGGACTGCATAATACACAGAGCATTGGGCACAGGACTGCATAATACACAGAGCACTGGGGACAGGACTGCATAATACATGTAGTGCTGGGCACAGGACTGCATAATACACAAAGCGTTGGGCACAGGACTGCATAATACACAGAGCGTTGGGCACAGGACTGCATAATACATAGCGCTCTGGGCACAGGACTGCATAATACACATAGCGCTGGGCACAGGACTGCATAATACACATAGCGCTGAGCACAGGACTGCATAATACACATATCGCTGGGCACAGGACTGTATAATACACAGAGCGTTGGGCACAGGACTGCATAATACACAGAGCCCTGGGCACAGGACTGCATAATACACAAGAGCATCAGGCACACCACCTCTTAAACCTTCCCCTGCAACAGCTAAACATTCCCTCTCTCTATGCAGCTGCATCAGTTCTGACCTCTGCTCACCCACTGCCCTCACCTGTGTGCAAACAGACACCCCCCATCATCTGCTCACCTCCCAGTCTCAGCCCTCTGCACAGTCAATTTTTGGCTCTGCCTCTCCTCCACTGAACAGCAGCAAGAGCGGTAGTAAGATTGTCCAGCAGGGGGCATCTGCATCCGAGCCACCAGGCTGTGGGGGGGATTTACTAAAACTGGTGCACACAGAATCTGGTGCAGCTGTACATAGTAACCAATCTACTTCTAAATAGTATCATCAAACCTTAATTAAACAAGCTTAAGTTTGAAGCTGATTGGTTTTTATGCACAGTTGCACCAGATTCTGTGTGCACCTGTTTTAGTAAATCCCGCTCTGTTTCTCAGCCAGCATGGGATGCCCTGTCTATGTTAATCCGGTGTTCTGACCAAGTGCCAAACTCGGCAGAATGCCAAACCTGCGTCACTTCTGTTTTTAAAGCATTATAACGTCCTAATTATGATGAATTTCTGTATGTAGAAAACACCGGCAATGGACTACAGTTCATTATCGGGAGATATTGCTGTGTTAGGAACACAGCGGCTAACGGGGACAAAGTTGTCCCCGCCTAGGAGGTGCCCATTTTCTTGGTTGGTATCTGAGCGGCGTATAAACCTCCACTCATATACCGTGCAGCGGACGGTAGTCCGTTGCTGCTGTTTTTTTAAAGCACCTATTGTTGAACTTCAACAAAAATTTGTGATAATTAGGAAGTTATCGTGTTTTAAAGCAACTGGAAGGGATGCAGGTTTGCTATTCTGCAGAGTTTGGCATTTGGGCTGTACACCAGCCCTGAATCTGGGGACAAAACCGGGGACAGACTTGGTCCGGGGACAGTGTCCTCAGTCCGGGGACTGTCCCCGGAAACCGGGGACATCTGGTCACCCTAAGCTAAGGTGAAGCTACAAATGTCATCATAAAAAAGTGAAAAAGGATAGTGGGAGTGGGGCATTGCTCTTTGTGTACTGTTAAAGTGTATCCAAGGTGTACCTTTCTTACCGTCTGTGTTTTCACATAAAAATTGAACCAACAAAATGCCTTCTTGCAATAACCATTAAATCATATATGCAATAAATCTTCCATAAATGGGTTGCTTGATACTATAATAAAGTGACTGGTGCAACATATAGCATTTGCATATCAACATATGGTAAGTGGCATAAAAGCTCCTTATAAAAGTGGCATGTCCATGATAATAGTCCCGTATCACTCTTATCTTGAGTATATATAATCCTTCAGAGTGTGCTTTTCAGTTCATCATAATGTTTAATTCATATAGTGAGGGACTACATTCCCTTTCAAGTGACTGGTGCCTCCGTGCTCAGAATATATCATAAAAAAGTGCTGGTGCAGCACTCCGTGCTCCCCTATGGTAATACACTTAATTGAAAGGTAATCCCACTAGGGGGTGTCACACCTCCACAGCCATCTTGCTGTATTAGGACATAGATCCTTGCTGGAAACCAATTTGCCCAGAAGATGAATATGAAACCTGTGACGACACACAGAACAAGGAACAGGGAGATGAGAAAGACCACCAAGATCAGTATAAGCCGACCATGTGTATTCTTGGCAGCGACCAGTTTGCAACCAGCCAAATTGACCTAACAGTATGCGTTAAAAACAGGAGTTTAGTCTGCACACATTTGCAAATACATGCGTAAGCTAAAGGCACCCTTTAAAGGTGCCTTTAGCTTATGCATGAATTTGCAAATGTGTAACACACGTGCACCCAGACAGCCGTCCAGGTGGCACAGAACCCTGATCACCTGACTCCTCCTGAATAAATAGGCTCTCCCAGGCCAAGGAGCTGAAGAAAACCCCTGCCAATTGGCTGAGACCACCTTTCCACTCCTAGTCTGAATTCACTATGCCCTTGTCATTTTAATGCCAAAGGCAACAATGCCACCTAGTGACAGAAGAGAGAGGTGTATCAAATCCAGATTTAGGGAAAAGTCAGCCCTAACAATTAGCCAGGCTAGTTACCACCTAGCAAACTAAATTTGTTAGCAACCCTGCCTCAGACCAGGGTGCTACACAAGGATCCTTTATCTGGTGTAAACTAAATTATGACTTAATTGCTTGTTTTTGGAAGACCCTACGGCCCCATTCACCATAACATGAACGTATATTGTTGCATGCTTATTTGCGCATTTTCACTCAACACTCTTAGGGCAGTCCATTCACTTGAATGGGCTGTCATATGTGCAACAAAATAAACACACCAAAGAAGCTCCTGCACCTTTTTGGGTATAGAATTTTGCATTTTTTTGTACCGCACTTTAATTTTGTGCAAAAATGCACACAAAAATGCATGTCTGCTGGCCACATTTTAGATGCCAAAAGAATTAGTGGCACTGCAAGCATTATGTGAGTTTTTGCTGCGTTTTTTGCATTCTGGGAATGCATGAAGAAATGCACATTTCTGCCTATGGCCCTTAATTACACAGGTGTGAAAGGGGCCTAATCTGCACCATCAGAGATGCAAGATGTTGCATTCCATAGTTTTAAGCTCCACCCTCTGTAATTCTTAAAAAGAAAAGCTGCTGACCCTGATTTCAATAGACTATATCAAGCTCAGAGGAGTAATGGTATAACCGTTCCCCGTAACACAATGTAGTAATTTATAGACGACATTAACAGATGACTGATTTTACTTTTTACTTTGCCCTTTAATTCAAATGAGAAAAAAAAATACCATAACATTTATAAGTACTTTAATGCGATCCAGCATGCGGCAGCGGTATCACTTTGCATTAGGCGCATTTGCATTTGAGACAGTTAGGTGAGTATTGACTCAGGACACCTGTGACAAAGTGTAGAAGATTCACTGTCATTCTAACTAAATGTTTTACATGATCTCCCCTTTAATCTGCAACTATTATGTAGCCGGAAACAAGGAACTTCAAAGGAAAGCACAATGCTGATGATTTTCTAGGTCACCTCTTTGAATACTTCTTGTAATAAAAAAAAAAAAAAGAATCTTGTTTGATCCGGCTCCATAGTCTGAATGAGCTGCCGCCATGCCGTCAAGACAGCCTCTAATGCGTTCTACGCTGTGGTCCAATCTTGAGTATAGGGCGCATTTAGCAAGGTTACAGATCTCCGAGCCCTCAGCTTCACATTAACCTTGTTGCAGTATGATTGCCTGCAACTGAAGCCTGCTCGATATGTCACAGCCTCCGTAATGCTGATATTAGGCTTTCTGCTTCCAAGTGACCAGTAAACATAACCCACTGATTGAAAAAGTGAACTCCAATACATAGAGTTCTTAGCCTGCCACTTTAAACATCGAAGACACTTACAGCCTGTTCTTTAACCCCTTTAGAGGTTTGCTCGTTATCTATTTAATCCTCTGTGTTGGATCATCGCCCCTGTCTTTTTTGTAAATGTTTCCTTTTTTATTTATTGAATTTAAGGCCTCATTCACAAGGGTATACAATCCGTACACCCGAGCGAGGGTCATCTTCACTTGTGTAGGATGTACAGATGTTCCCTGCAGCCATGTGGAGGCAGCCTTTCGAAATCAATGACAGGTGGCATGCTTTACGGATCAGTGCAGTTAGCCACTTTGTCACTAGCTGGCTCTGTATCAGAATAGTGCCTGCTACAGCTGGTAGTAACAATAGGTACTAGGCCTTTTAGGCAGAGCCCTCCCACAAGTGATGTCAGGGGTGATTCAGCACTCATACAGTATAAGTTAGAAGGGGAGGGACACAGTCTCTCTTGGGGCATGGGAGCCAAGCACCCCACAGGGGTATGAGGATGTAACCAGCACACATAAACCCTGGACAGGGCAGATGGCCAGGTGGAGTGGACCTATATGTAGGAGGAGCCGGCATTCTGTCCCTTAACCAGTTGCCAACCACCCACCGTGGCTTGACGGCGGCAACATGGTACATTATCGCGAAACGCCGTCACCTGCAGACGGCCGTGAGGACGTGTATCGTGAGCGCGCGCCCCCAGAGGTACCCTCACGCGCTCACTGTGTTCCGGGGGAGCCAGGGAGCGGGTAGGGTGGACTCGATCTCCTCTGGCTACCCGCGATTGCTCCCCAGCACTGAGAGAATGGAGGTCCGTGTATGTATCTCCGTTCTGCCAGAGGGGGAAGGGATGTGATCACAGGTTTCCTGTATATGGAAGCCGTGATCACTCCTCTCCCACTGCCAGCCCAGCCCACATACAGTTAGAACACACTGAGGGAACACAGTTAACCCTTAGAGCGCCCCCTCCAGGTTAACCCCTTCACTGTCAATGACATTTTTACAGTAATCCAGCATTTCCATAGCACTGATAGCTGTATAAATGCCAATGGTCCCAAAAAGTGTCAAAATGGTCCGACATGTCTGCCGCAATATTGCAGTACCGCTAAAAATCGCAGATCACTGCCATTACTAGTAAAAAATAAATAAATAAAAACCCCATAAATGAATTCTCATCATTCGTAAACGTGGCAACTTTTGCGCAAACCAATCAATAAATTAAATTTAGGCGCATCTATGTGCATTACCTAACTGAGCAAGCGCTGTTAGCACAGGATTACAAATCCTAGTGCACAATACATCTCTTATCCCTCTAAGGCCAAAACAGCAGCTGCTAAAAGGTCTAAAACAACTGTGGCGCGAGAGTTTTTTTATATAATTTTGAGAATCAATAAACGCCAATTGCGATTTTTTTATATAAATATTTTTAAAATATGAGTTATAATATAAATCGGCCAAAACTGTTGAAAAAAAAAATGTTTTTTATATTTTTTTGGATTTGTATTTTAGTAAGAAATATTTTTTTTTTTTTGCAAAATTGTCGCTCTTTTTTTGTTTATAGCGGCGATCAGAAATGACGCAGAGGTGATCAAATACCACCAAAAGAGAGCTCTATTTGTGGGGGAAAAAAGTATGCAAATTCCATTTGGGTACAACATTGCACAACTGCGCAATTGTCAGTTAAAACGACGCAGTGCCGAATCGCAAAAAGTGCTCTGGTCCTAAACTGGGAATTCCTTCCGGGGCAGAAGTGGTTAAAGTGGATGCAAACCCGATTCATGGAATTTGAGCTGGGCATATCTGTCTGTAGTGTTTGGTTATCTTTCTTAAAATAGCTATGTCCCTTAGTTGTCTCTTCTTCTGTAGCTCTGTTATCAGCCTGATAAGTTCTCACTTGTTGTGGTTAGTCGGGACATAGAACTGGGAGGTTGCTAAAAATAGATTAGCAGGCTGCTAAACCAAACACAATCAGAGCTCTGTATGTGCCGTTCCTCCAATCAGCTTTCTCATAGTCTCTCACAGTGTCCAGCTATCAACCCCTCCCAAATAGGAAAGAGGAAGTGAAAAATCTAACAGAACGTGCATTTTCTAAACAGTATATCAAAGAGAAGACAGAACATATACATATAAAATGTATATGGGGAGGTTTGTGTCATCTCTGTGTATCATCTGAGGCTGTTCACTTCACTAAGTATATGGAGGGTTTACATCCACTTTAACCACTTCCCGCCGGCCGCATGCATATATGCGGCCTCTCAGCGGGTGGGCTTTAAAGGATAACTTCACCTTTTCAGAAAAAATAATAAATGCACATTTTTTTGCAGGTAAAAAAATGTGCATTTATTATATTTTGTTGCAGGAGCCTGTAAAGCATTTCACCAGCGATCAACAGATCGCTGATGCCATGCAGGTCTCTTGCAGATTTGTCAGTGTATTTGTGTGCTAGTACCTAGTAAGCCCATACGTGCTGACAGGAAGAATGAATGAACTACCACAGCGTTCACAGCACCATGGTTGTTCATTGAAAACTACAAGCCAACAGCTGCAAAGGCTGCTGGACCTTGTAGTTTTCCATTCACAGAGTGCTGGCACAGCAGGGATGGGGGGGGGGGGTGCATTTATAGCATGTTACACCCCAGATATGGGTGTAATATGTAACATGTTATGACAGGTGAACTTATCCCTTAACACCGAGAGGCCACATATATGCGGCCGTATGTAAACACAAAACTGTGCTGAGAGTGCACAGCACAGTCACTGGCTGGGACCGGTAAGCTCCCGATGCATCCTTACGATCGAGAGCTTTCCGATCATGTGACTGCTGTGACAGCCAGTCACATAACCCAAATGCCCACCCACGCCTATCGGCATCTAGACATGCTTAAAGGACTGGGAGGCGGCAAAGGGAAGGGGTTTAGGAGGTGGAGGCTAGGGTGGATTGCAAAAGGCCTTCTAGGCCATGCTGGAGAATCCCTGTATGAGGCTGCTTCCCAGGAGAGGTGTACCCAGCTAAGAGGTGTCTACAGAGAACACAATCCTTTGAGTACTTTTTGAGTACTTAGGTGATTGACTGTGTATGTCAAGTGATTCCAGAATGTATGTCCTAGTGATGTGACTGTCTTGCCATTGCCTGACTAACCCCAATGTAATGAAGTTAAATGAAATACCGTGTGGACATTCCTTCTTTTAATATAAAGGTCTATGGCCGAGAATATCGTGAGGAGTCCTATGGCGAGGAGCAGGGCACAAAATGGCGGAGGGTTGGCCTCAGCAGGTGGGATCGCTTTTTAGCAAGGATGGAGCGGGGGCTGGATCTTGTGCTTGGGCACCAAGACTAGCCAACCACAAGGAACCTCTTACACACAGATCTCCAAGTGCATCCCCAACTACAGACAGACTGCCTTCTGATCCGTGCATCATTCCAACATAGATGTGCGCAAAACGCATCGGCATCCCACGCAGGTGAAGATGGTCTTTCACACAAATATACAGATCGGTACATCTGTGCAAATGAGGCCTAAAAATCTTCAGCTCATCATTAGTTTTTCGCCAAGCTGCAATCAACAACATGCAGTGAGCAGGGCCAGCTGCTTTACAATAAGGAAAAACAGATGCATTTTGTTACATTTTACATTTTTTTATTTAAAGGGACACTATACTCTAGTTTAAAAAACAAAAATTCTATTTAACTGGAAAATAAGGTGTTGACAACACATGTATTCATAACTCACGTAGTCCCTTCTATTGCTCCCCGTCTACTCCACTCCTAATCTCCAAATTAATTTGCTTTTCTCTGCTGGTGTGATCTGACTTTCTGTTAGAGGGTGGCTGCGTTCATTCCCCATGATACCACTGTATGGAGGAAGGTAGTCCTTTTCTCTTTCTTGCTTCTGAGATGAACTATGGAATTTGAAATGTGCATAGAGCAGTGTACATGACTGCAACTAACATGTACATCTCATTCCGAACAAACGCATTAAAAATAACTAAATAAATGAAGGTCATCAGCTACAAATATTGTAGCTGCTGACTTTTAAGAGCTCATCTACATTTTGTTAAAACGAGCTGTAATGTCGGGACTAACGCCAGTAAAAAATCAGCGTTAAAAACGCGATTTTATCAGCGTTTTGCATTGGCGTTAATGGCCGTTATTGAGCGTCAGTGCTAAGTCGCGTTTTGTTTAAAAAGACATCCCTCTGCTATTTTTGGACATTTTAAAACAGAAAACGCCGGCGCTAAAAATGCGGTTAACATTGCTACGGCGCTAATGCGCGTTATTGAGCTTTATTGAGTGCTTTGCTGGCTCAGCATCAAAAACACTTTAACGCTGCAGCTTCGGAACGTGCGGGTCCTGCATTCGATTTACAGAATGCCGACGCCATCTACAGCTCAAAAATGTCAATGTTTATATGAGGCCATAGAATAACATGGTGTGGCGTTCTTAAGCTGTAAAAACAGCTCAAAAACGCCCGTGTGTATGAGGCCTAAGAAAGACATAGTTACCAGTCCATGACCTCGAGTGCTGTTGTTCCGGCAACAGATGTCTTCACTTACTGAGGTTCCCATGCTACCATCTTGGATTTGGGTGCCAGTTGTCATTTCTTGATGACTCGCAATCAACAACCCCCTGTGCATGCACAAGATCACCTGGCTGGGGTGAGGAGGCTATGGGTGGTGGACAGACCTAGCTCAGCTCCATCTTTGTTAGGTGAGGAAAATGGAAGCAAGAGTAGGTACTTACTGAAAATGACTTGCTACCCAAAAACAGAATACTTCAAATGTATAAAATTGAGGGGAGCCAGTTAGAAGAAAGCTATGCCTAAACTAAGTGAAGGTCCACTTTAAATTGCTAAATTGTACAGTACTGTGCATACATTTTAGGCAGGTGTGAAGAAATGTTGAAAAGTAGGACTGCTTTCAAATATATATTTTGATTGTTTCTTTTTTTTTTATCAATTTACAAAATTAAAAGTGAGCAAACAGAAGAAAAATCTAAATGAAATCAGTATCTGGTGTGACTACATTTGCCTTCAAACCAGGACCAATTCTTACATTTGTACATTTTATACACTTGCGCAAAATGAGGGATTTTGTAGGATTAGAGCCAGCTGTATCAATTATACCAAGCAGGTGCTAATGATCATCAATTTCATATGTAGGTTGAAACACAGTCATTAGCTGAAATAGAAACAGCTGTGCAGGAAACTAAAAACTGAGTGAGGAACAAACTCTGCTACTAGAGTGAGGTTGTGGAAGACAGTTTCATGTCACAGGTCATACACCATGGGAAGACTGAGCACAGCAATAAGACACAAGGTAGTTAGACTGCATCGGCAAGATCTCTCCCAGGCAAATATTTCAAAGCAGATTGGGATTTCAAGATGTGCCATTCAAGCTCTTTTGAAAAAGCACAAAGAAACTGGAAAAGTTGAGGACCATAGACGAAGTGGTCGGCCAAGGAAACTTAATGCAGCAGATGAAAGACACGCCATGTTTACTTCCCTTCGACATTTGGCCAGCAGAGCCATCAGCACCAAACTGGCAAAAACCAGTGGGACTCAGATACATCCATCTACTGTCCGGAGAAGTATGACCAGAAGTGGTCTTCACGGAAGAATTGCAGCCAAAAAGCCAGACCTCCAACGTGGAAACAAGGCTCATCGGCTCAACTATGTACAAAAACATAGGAACTGGGGTGCAGAAAAAAGGCAGGAGGTTCTCCATAGTAATGAGTCAAAATGTGAAATAATTGCCTGTAGCAGGAGGCAGTTTGTTCATGAAGGGCTGGAGAGCAATACAACAATAAGTGTCTGCAGGCAACAGTGAAGCATGGAGGAGGTTCTTTGCAAGTTTGGGACTGTATATCTGCAAATGGAGTTGGAGATATGGTCAGGATCAATGGTGTCCTCAATGCTTAGAAAGACAGGCAGATATTATCCATCATGCTCTCCATCAGGGAGGTGTTTGATTGGCCCTATACTTATTCTGTAGCAGAACAATGACCCTAAACACACAGCCAATGTCATTAAAACATTTGTTACCCCAACACTTCATATTCCTGATATGTGCCTTACCCCAACACTTCATATTCCTGATATGTGCCTGCTGTACCATGTACTTGTATGAGAAAGTATCCTGTTCTCTTTTTTTTTTGCTTCCCTTGTGTAAACATTTCTGGTGTTCCTGCTAGTTCCTCTGCTTTCCTATTAAAAACTGACCACACAGTAGGAGAGCACAGGTGGTCAGTTCTCTAGCTATGCTGGAAACTCAGCCTGCTCTCCTCCAATGATCAGACTTGTCCTGACACGCCCCCGCTGCACAGCCATTCACTGTAAAACTCAATGTGCTGCTGTTTCTCTTCCCCCGGCTCGTATTTATAATTAATAATTATAATTTTTTTTATATATCTATACAAAACTGTTTTGCCTTTCATTTCTATTTTAAACTGGCTGGGTTGTTTTAGAAGGTGATCGTACAATTATTTAACCACTTGCCGACCGCCCACCGTGGCTTAACGACGGCAAAGTGGTTCGTTATCGCTAACTGCCTTCACCTGACGGCGGCCGCGATAATGAGTATTGTGAGTGCGGGCCACCGGAGGCGCGCTTGCGCGCTCACTGTGTACCGGGGGAGTCAGGGAGCAGGTAGGGTGGACTCGATGTCCGCCGGCTACCCACGATAGCCCCCCCAGTATGTAAACACGGATCTCCGTTCTGACAGAGGGGGAAGGGATGTGATCACAGGCTTCCTGTATATGCTCAAAGAGATCCCATAAGTGCTACAACCAGAGCTAATGTAATTGTTAGGAAACTTGATATCCTCATGTGTGGATGTTGAAGGAAAACAGAGCTGCTGACGACCACTGGAATGGTAAATAGTTTGATGCAAGCTGAAGACAGCGCTCAATGGAACCTTCAAAGTCACTAGTACATTGTATAAAAAACTGGTTTATTAAACCTTGGATAGTGCATAGCAAGGAATACATAAAAACAAGAATCAATCCATAAATTATAAAAATTAAAATGGCAATCAGCAATAGACCCCAATGTTGGTAATAAGCCGGATGCTGGGTGAACCAATGTACCACGGCTCCTTTGATAAAGAGCAGCTGCTCGAAACATGTAAGTCACGGCTAGCCCGGGCTTTCATCAATTGCAGCACACAATCTAGCCACTTTGCGCGTTCTACCACCAGGAGTCACCCCGTTGCTCTGCAACTCATCATCGCGTCTGGGCTGACGTCACCCAGCGCGTCTGAACCTTCTGACCTGGCTCTCACACATCGCACTCTACCATCCCAGGAAGGATTGCACCTCCTAGGATACGAGTCAAGCGGTCGGCTGCACAACACTGACCCACGTTGACCGCCCATCGCATACCATCCGTTTGTGCCGACACTCACCCCCAGGTCAGTACGTTCCAGGACTTGTCAGTCATCCATCCGAGCAGCCACATGTCTGAGCACCACGTTTATCTCCCTAAGGGGGCATCCTACAGCCAGCCTCATTACATCTGGTCTCTGTTTTCTCTCCAGCCATAACTATACCCCAATCCATGTTTGTGGCCTCAGTCCTCCCCATCCACACTCTTCCATAGGCCACCACAGTTGGGGACACCCCATCGCTGACATTCCATGTCATTGTTGTCCATGCGACCGGGCACAGCGATTGTTCTCACACAGCAACTTTTTTTTTTTTTTTTCGCTGTGGATCCCTTAGTGCCCCATTTCTATCACCCAGGACGTTTACAGGTCACCACAGTCCAGGTCCCCAGAGCCGTGGTACATTGGTTCACCCAGCATCCGGATTATTACCAACATTGGTGTCTATTGCTGATTGCCATTTTAATTTTTATCATTTATGGATTGATTCTTGTTTTTATGTATTCCTTGCTATGCACTATTCAAGGTTTAATAAACCAATATTTTATACAATGTACTAGTGACTTTGAAGGTTCTATTAAGCGCTGTTTTCCTTTATATGGAAGCCGTGATCACTCCCCTCCCCCTGCCAGCCCAGCCCCCATACAGTTAGAACATGCCCAGGGAACACAGTTAACCCTTCCCTGCCCCCTGCAGGTTAACCCTTTCACTGCCAATGGCATTTACACAGTAATCAATGCATTTTCATAGCTCTGATCGCTGTATAAATGCCAATGGTCCCAAAAAAGTGTCAAAATGGTCCGCCGCAATATCGCAGTACCGCTAAAAATCGCAGATCGCCACCATTACTAGTAAAAAATAAAAAAGTAAATAAAAACCCCATAAATTAATTCTCATCATTTGTAAACGCGGCAACTTTTGTGCAAACCAATCAATACACACCAATTGCAATTTATATCAATATGAGGAAGAATATAAATCGGCCAAAACTGATGATTGGATTTGTATTTTAGCAAAAAGTAAGGAATATTGTTTTTTTAGCAAAATTGTTGTTCTTATTTTGTTTATAGCGGTGATCAGAAATGACGCAGAGGTGATCGAATACCACCAAAAGAAAGTTCTATTTGTAGAAAAAAAAGGACGCAAATTTCGTTTGGGTAAAACGTCTCACGACCGCGCAATTGTCAGCTAAAGCAATGCAGTGCCAAATCGCAAAAAGTGCTCTGGTCCTAACATGGGAAATCCTTCCGGGGCTGAAGTGGTTAAGAACTATCTTCAGCGTGAAGAAGAAGAAGGAGTCCTGGAAGTGATGATTTGGTCTCCACAGAGCCCTGATCGCAACATCATTGGGACTGTCTGGGATTACATGAAGAGACATTAGGATTTGAGGCTGCCTATATCCACAGAAGATCTGTGGTTAGTTCTTCAAGATGTTTGGAGCAACCTACCTGCCGAGTTCCCTCAAGAACTGTGTGCAGGTGTACCTAGAAGAATTAATGCTGTTTTGAAGGCAGTGTTAAGTTTGGCTTAAGTGAGTGAAAAATCGAATATGTTATTATTTGTGGTATTGAGGTATGAACATGCACTACAGACCAGTGTTCATTTTGATGTCAAATTTCAATTTAGTTTTAGTCTTAGTCTTTTGACTAAAATGGCATTTTAGTTTTAGTCCCATTTTAGTCTTTTGACTAAAATGCTATTTTAGTTTTAGTCGTATTTTAGTCATCTCAATTGTTTTAGTTTTAGTCGCATTTTAGTCGACTAAAATGGTATTAAGTTAATCGACGTAAATGTTTTAGTCGACGAAATTAACACTCTTTGAAGGAAAGAGGTGGTCACACCAAATATTGATTTCATTTGGATTCTCTTCTGTTCATTTAGTTTTCATTTGGTTAAATGATAAAAATAAACTATTAACACTTCTATTTACAGCATTTTTTTTCACCCGCCTATACATTTTGCTCAGTACTGCATGTCACCCTAAAAATGAAGATTCCTTATATACAGTATGTTGCCTTATTTGTATAGTTCTGAAAGCGGAGCTCCATACAAAAGTGGAAGGTCCACATGTTCACACCCTCCCTCGCTCCACTACCACATTTGGCATTTTTTGGGGGGAAGGGGGAGCGGATACCTGTTAAAACCAGGTACCCGTTCCCCCTTCCAGGTAAGCTCACCACACAATGATGCGGGGATCTACAAAATTTCGGCCCCCTCCTCCTTCCCCCTGCTGCCTTCTGAGTGACACACAGGTCCCAGAATACAGCGGGGCCATTCAGAAAGCGCAGTGCGACTCACGCACACACCAGGAAACAGGCTGCGAAACCGCAAGGCTTCATATGCTGTTTCCCTTAGTAAGGACGTCTGCACCCGAAGCCGATTGCCGAATTTGGCTAGGGGTGCCGACATGATGGGATACCTGGACAGGTAAGTGTCCTTATATTGAAAGTCAGCAGCGATAGTATTTGTACCTGCTTACTTTTAATTTTTTTAATACAGGCCGGAACTCTGCCTTATTAAATGTAGACTATAGTTTTTATTTCATATGTTATTGCTAAACACTTGGAGATCCTGCCAACTACTCTGGGTTCTTTTTTTTAAAACCAACATTACCAAGGACAGAAGCAGATCCATGCTAGCATGGTCAGTTTGCGTCCCTGGGATTGTTGCTAAGAGATACATGAAGCTGTGCCATCAAACGGCATATCTGTATCTCCTGTAGTCAGTTTTGTGGCCATGCCCCTGATGTGTACAGGAAGTGACAACAGCAGTCAAATTTTGAAGTGATGCAAAACATGTGTTGGAGATGACCAAAAAAACCAAAGTACAGGCAATAAAGTATAGCTAGAATAAATCATTAAATAATAACCATGGGACTACCTTAACTTTCCATCCCCACCCCCGCCATGAGATTATTTTTTTTGTGTGCTGCGTTGTGTGATGTAGAAAGGAAACAAACTTTAGCGCAAGGTTCACTTTAAAGCCCAACCAAACCCTTTTGCTTCATTTTAGTTAGACCCCTTTCACACTGGGCAGTTTTCAGGCACTTTAGTGCTCAAAATGGCCTCTGCAAAGCACCTGAAAACCGCCTCTCATTCATTTCAGTGTCTTTTCATACTTGTGGGACGTTCCGAAAAGTCCTATAAGAAGCATCTTTGGGGTGGGTTGGGAGCGCTGCATACAGCGCTCCCAAAACGCCCCTGTCCATTGGAATGAATGGGCAGCGTTTTGAAAGCACTGAAAAACTGGAGTTTTTAACCCCTTTTTTGGGGTTAAAAGCACCCCGGTAGCAGCCGAAAAGCACCGCTAAAATGAGCCGAGCTTCACCGTGAACGGCCGGAGCTTTCAGTGTGAAAGCAGCCTTAGAGCGAGAATGGGTAAGGACATTTACTTCCCTTTGTGTCCCCACTGACTACATTTGTTCTGTCAGTTGTTAAAATGTACTGTATCTAAACCCAAAAACAGAAATGTATTATATTGCAGTTTGCCAATCCTTGGGGCTGGGTTCTCACTGATGCGAATTGGATGCGGGTTTCGCCGCATTCAATTCGCATGTCAGGAGATTGTGACCAACTCTCTATGGAGCCGGTCCACACATCTCCGGTGCTTCTTCTGGTCTTTTTCAGGTCCGAATTCGGCCAAAAATTTGGGGTGAAATCGTACCTGAAATAGTGAACAGGGACGCACTGGACCCCTGCTGTAAGCCGCTCCTTTCTTCAGTGTTACATAGTTATAGTATGTAAATAATATAACAGGGTACTAACATTTTTAGTTAAAGTTGATCCAGGGTGAATCCGATTTCTTCTCGGGGGATCAGGAAGGAATTTTTTTCCCCTGCTATAACAAATTGGATCATGCTTTGCTGGGGTTTTTTACCTTCTTCTGGATCAACTGTAGGTGAAGGATTGTATATGGGATTGTATGGTTATATATCATTTTTCTATTATTTTTTTTTATTGGTTGAACTAGATGGACTTGTGTCTTTTTTCAACCTGACTAACTATGTATTTATATGCTGTGAGCCGCTCCGTTCTTCAGCGTGAACCCAGTCTAAATGTAGTGGCAGCATAATTTTCTTTTTTCACCTTTTTTCCCTGTATGTTCACTTGGCAATCCTGCCAATAACACACAGAGTGGCTACATTCACTCCTCCATTCTATCTGTTGAAGAGCAATGTAGTCACGCTTGGACAGCATCATTGTTACTCTGTAAAGAAGGTAGTGTTAGAGTTAGATGGACTAATAGATTTCGATGAACTTTACATTAGTGATTAACATATTTAAGCCAAACTCTGGCTAGCAGTTATGACATTTTCTTTTTTCTTTTTTGGTATAAAGATCCTTTTTAAAAAAAAAACTTTTCAAATAGTCACCAGATTGATTGCTTCCTTCAATTTCTAGTCTGTTGCCAATGAGCAGAACAAAGGATGGAGAGATCATAGTGTGTTCCTAGGTGGCAGGGTTGACGTATCCTTAAAGCTGAAGCTAACTTATTTATAAATTAGTTTCTCTTTCCCCTGTCATGCATTTGTGATCCCTGTGATTGGTCATCAGAACGATTATATGGTACAGAGCTTCTCAGACCGGATCTGAACACTGTCTGTGAACTAAGCCGTCCAATGATGGCAGCCACTGGCTGCCCCAGGTTGATTTCTGCAGTGCTGTTTATAAATGGCAATAAGCATCCACCCCTTCACTGTTTTTAGAGGTACAGTGGTACATACATGGTTAAGGTGTGTCCCCAGTCTCTGCTAATGCCATTGAGCCTGCTAATTAATGTTTATTGAAGTACAAAACATTGGTTTGCAAGTGAATTTCAGCAGGTAAAAGCACTTTGAAATGTCTTGTATTACAATCTTATACCATCTTACATGTTGAGATTGAAAACTCCATTTTGAGGAATAAGAAGAACTACTCGTAGCAATTTTAACTATACAGTAAATCTAAAAGCCTGGTTATGCCCATCACTTCTCAAAAGTGAGAAGAAAAACAAAACATAGCACAAAGAGCAAGGGTGTGTGTGTGTGGGGGGGGGGGGGTGTGGAGGTGAAAC
>BLSH010024910.1:1575116-1592426 GCA_018402905.1 Glandirana rugosa | reverse complement strand
TCCAAAGTCGTGCGGAACCTTTGGACGTGCGGAACCAGGAAAAACATTAGCCTTGCCGCTACATGTTGGATATTTTCCAGCTTCCTGGCTTCTCTGAGAATTAAATCTCGATCCATAAAATTCATCAGCCGAAGATGAAGGTGCACGGGGGTGCCCAAGGAGGTCCCCACACAGACGGCAGCCTGTGGGCATACTCCACCACGAAGTGGGGGGAGAAGGCTGCCTGTGGAAAGAGGGTGCGTAGAAGGAAGCGTGTCAGGGCCTTCTGTCCCTTCTGGGAGACCCAAAATCCAAAGGTTGTTGTGTCTGTTCCTATTTTCGGAATCTTCCAGTAATCCAGTAATTGCCTGCATTAGAGCTTCAAAATTAGCTTGCGCCATCAGGGCTGGGGCCAGATCATCAGGCTACGCTGCCATCTTAGCTGCTCCTGCCATGTGTGCTCCCTGCTTGTTCGCTTTAGCCAGCATCTCTTTCTGTCCTTTGGAATCTGGCTGGGTCTTTTTCCGTGTCTGCATTAGGCAGAAGGGTGGCTCTGCATCTTTAGAAAGGATCAGGAATTATTAGGACAGATCTAAAGGATGATTTCCACCCCGCGGCTGCAGAGCTCCATGCCCATGCGTGTGGCCCGGTCGCCATCTTGGTCACGCCCCAACAGCCTCCTGCATTACAGCCGCCTAAACCTTTCTATATGTGTATCAATGTAGATGCAAGTTAGGCTGTCAGTCAACACTGACTGTTCATCAATGCCAATCAGTCCTTTTATCTTTCTATGTCTTTGTCTATCTGTCTGTGTCAATATGAATTAGTCAGTCTGTGCATACCTAATGGTCTTTCTGTCCATACCTGTCCATTTAACAACATCTCCTCACCACTCTTTTGATATTAAGTACTGTAATCCATTGCATTGTAGCCCATAATTGACCTTGATCTCCTGTCTGTTATTTCCATGCACAATCCACAACCTAGAGGCCCATGGTATTTTGTTTTGTCTGGGTCATAAGACTAGTGAAAGCTATGTTCAGGTTTGACTCTCAGGTTAATTTGAGCAAAGGAGATCCCACCCACACTGCATCAAAATATGGATATTTATTTAGATATAGAGTGATATGAACAGGAGTAGGTATGGCACTGTTGTAATATACACTTATAATACAACGTGGTGCTTACAATGCTCAGCTTAAATCAGTATAAAACAATTATTAAAACCAAGGTGAAAAAAAATCCTTTTAAAATGGTGCTTACAATGCTCAGCTTAAAACCAAACTGCAGAAAAAAAGTCTTTCATACATTCAATGATGGTGATAAAGGTGACTTGTGCTCCTTCTTAAATATACATGGTGCATGAGATAATCAACATAAATCCTGTGTATCCAAGGTTATGCAGAAGAAAAAAAGTTCATAAAGGGCAATGTTCAATATTGGTGAAAAGGTGACTTGTGCTCTTCCTTAAAGCGGTATTAAACTCAGCCCAAACAGATTAAGTAAATATATATTTTGAGTCCACTTTAGATAAGGAAAATAGCTAGCATACACATGAAAGGTAAAAGCTGTCTTACATGCCAAAATCGTGGTGTTAGAAACTGGTCCCGGGCGATATAAGGCGCCGCCATTTTACCGTATCTCTTCCGTGTCTTTCCCTGCTTGCATTTCCGCCCTCATTATACCTAGGGGCCGATAATCTCGCGCATGCGCATTAGGAACTATGTCTAGGTCTCTAAACTTTCTTTAAATCTCTCTACAACTCCGCCCTGGTTCTCCACAACCCCTGTGACGTTCAGAGTCACAAGGGCGCCGGGAAATGCTTCTGAATGCGGAAGTATTCATTGCAAATATCGCGTTAGGTTGGGGCTGATGTCATCTCCAGGAGATGACGCAGCCCCAGCATACAACATGTATTTTTCCGGCAGCCTTAGCTTGCCGGAAAAAGATACACTTACGGCGCATGTGACATCATACGGAGAAAAAAACAAGATAACACAGAAACGAAGAAGGTAAGGAGACTGTAAGAAGAGGGAATGTAATATTCATAAAAGGAGTAATCTTGGCATTTAAAGTGTGGTGCAGGGGTTTACTACCGCTTTAATTGCTCCCTCTGGTTGTGCAGGGCAATCCTTGGAAAATGCTTGGTGCTCCTAGTGCTTGGGTGGAGATGTATGCTTACCAGATAGTTTCACCCCTCTGCGGGGTACAGCACATTCACAGTCCTATGCCACTGTGCAGCAGGCCCAGCCTGGACCTTGTAGTCCGTCTTGGTGGTGTCCTTTCACGCGATCATGTGCGTGTGTGAAAAATCAAGAGGGTTCCCATAGAGTAGTACTGTTTAAAATGACATTTTATTTAAATGGTAACAATTTCCAAAGCAATAAAAGTATAATAAAACAAGCTAAAAAAAAACAGCTTAAAGTGCTTGGGGAGAGCCGTTTGTAACCAAACAATATGTGACTCTGACATCCAGAAATGACGCACATAAGCAATGCTCTACCTGTTTCGTCGTACTGACGTCACCTGGAGCTAGGCCTGGACTGGCCATAGGGCAAACCGGGCACTTGCCTGGTGGGCCGCGGCTTCCGGGCCACATTTTTTTGTGGGGCCAAGGCAGCTGAGCTGCTCCTTGAGTCCCCATCGCTATCTCGCCTCTTCGGGCCGAGGGGCGGAGACTACAGGTCATGTTACCTGTGCCCATGAAGAGGGTAGGGGATCTATGCGGACGCCACACAGGAATGAAAGTAAGTGCGGCTCCCTGTGCATGTACTGTGCCTGGATGGGAGGAGCGGCTGCATACAAAGTAAAAGAGTCCATCTCTTTATTTTTCTCCTACAGCCTCTTAAAGCCCGCTTCTCCTTCCCTCCCTTCTGTGGGCATTCAGAGGCTGTAGGAGAAAAATAAAGAGATGGATCCTTCTACTTTGTATGCAGCTGCTCCTTCTATCTAGCTTTTTTTTCTACTGCCCCTCGGTGCTCTCCAGGCCCCCCAGTGCTCCCTATCCCCTCCAGTGCTCTCCAGCCCCCCCCCCAGTGCTCTCCTGGCCCCCCAGTGCTCCCTAGCCAGCCCAGTGCTCCCCAGCCCCCCCCAGTGCTCTCCAGGCCCCCCCAGTGCTCCCTGCCCCCCCGTGCTCTCCGGCTCCCCCTAGTTCTCTTCACCCCCTGTGCTCTCTGGCCCCCAGTGCTCTCCGCTCCCCCAACCCCGGTGTTCTCCGCCCCCCACCCACATGCTCTCAACGCCCCCCGGTAAATATGTCATGGGCTGCTCAGTCTAAAATGCCCGGGCCTATTTTTTGTCCCAGTCGGGGCCTGCATGGAGCGCTCCAGATGACATCAGTACGACGAAATTGGTAGAGCGTTGCAGCATGACGGCGGCAAAGTGGCTCATTATATTAGTATTGTGAGCGCACGTCGCCGGAGGCGCGCTTGCACGCCCACTGTGTTCCGGGGGGCTAGGGAGTGAGTAGGGTGGACTCGATCTCCTCTGACTACCCGCGATGCCCCCCCCCGCAGTGAGAGACGGGGTCCATGTATGTAAACACAGATCTTCGTTCTGACAGAGGGGAAAGGGCTGTGATCACAGGCTTCCTGTATATGGAAGCCGTGATCACTCCCCTCGCCCAGCCAGCCCAGTCCTCCTACAGTTAGAACACACTGAGGGAACACAGTTAACTCTTAGAGCGCCCCCTCCAGGTTAACCCCGTCACTGCCAATGACATATACACAGTAATCAGTGCATTTTTATAGCACTGATCGTTGTATAAATGCCAATGGTCCCAAGAAAGTGTCAAAATGGTCCAACATGTCCGCTGCAATATCGCAGTACCATTAAAAATCACAATCGCCGCCATTACTAGTAAAAAAAAATAAAAAAATAAAAACCCCAGAAATGAATTCTCATCATTCGTAAACACTGCAACTTTGCGCTGATTGTGATTTTTTTACCAAAAATATGAGGAAGAATATAAATCGGCCAAAACCGATGAAAAAAATGTTTTTTTATATTTTTTTTTGGATTTGTATTTTAGCAAAAAGTAAGAAAAATTGTTTTTTTTGCAAAATTGTCGCACTTTTTTTGTTTATAGCGGCGATCAGAAATGACACAGAGGTGATCAAATACCACCAAAAGAAAGCTCTATTTGTGGGAAAAAAGGACACAAATTTCATTTAGGTAAAACATTGCACGACCGTGCAATTGTCAGTTAAAGCCACGCAGTGCCGAAACGCAAAAAGTGCTCTGGTCCTAAAGGGTGAAATCCTTCCGGGGCTAAAGTGGTTAAAACAGGAACAAATTGACAAAGCCACCAATCATGTACCAATTTGATTGGTTGCACAAGCTAGGTTAATATCACCAGTTGTCTTGTAGAACACTAAATGTTTGATTGTGTAAAGCTATGTGTCGCAAAATATAGATTGCTTGGATTTCGCTATAATTGTGTGCAGGCAAATCTGGTAAAAAATCAAGACCGAGCAGAGGTATTACAGTAATTATAGCTATTCTTTCAGCATAGAAAGTATAAAGGCCAGCCACGACAGGCTTATAGCTTCCACCACTGTAAGAATAATACACGTAATAAAAGATAACATTTGCGCCTTTGATGGTGAATCATGGTGCCTTTTTCAGGCCAATAATTGGGAAGCGTTCAAAGAAAGATAACGATCTCTCGCCAACCATCAGCCACCCTGATGGGAATTTTGCATGTGTGCTGAAAAACAGGTCATAGTGATATAGCCAAGTCGAAACCACAAGAACATTAATAAAAAATTGTATGGATCTTGTACCTGTCTCAAAGATAAAAAGGAGACTTAATATACATTATATCTTCACAGATCTCAAATATACAGCATAACACTGAAGAGCTACTAGATGTACTATCCAGTGAAGCAAACTACAGTTTTCCTCATTAATAATGATTTATAAACAGTAAAAAGTCATATGCAAATATAAAAGCTAAAAAGTAAAAGATCAACAGCGCAATCCATGCTTGGCTCATTGCACAATATCTAATTCATTTTTATAGGAAACTAATGTATTTATTCGTGTTATCGATCTTGTTAATGATCTACCATTTATGGATCAGATTCTAAGTACATTTTAAAGGGGAATTCTAGCACAGATTTTTTTTTTTTCCAACAGTTAAACAGCAACTTTAGGCAACAACTAAATCATCCTGCAAATTGCTACTGCTAAGGAGAAAATATATAAGCAGTGTTAAAATCAGAAGTTTAATTCTAGATTATTTTAAAGGGGTCACGTCACCCAAAACCAATATCTCAATAAATCTTATACGTATCTCTTGGGCAATCTATTGGTGAGATCTCTGCACTGTTCCTGGGTATACACATCTAGCAATTCCTACTCTCTTTGTTGGACTTTTAAATTTCTTTTTATTAAAGGGTTAGTTCAACTTTTCAGAAAAAAATAAAATGGTGAACTAACACCTTACACCCACCCCACTCCTGTCCTCCACTCCCCTCTGTAGTTACCTCCATGGATTCTGAGCTGTCAGTGCCCACATAGTCGAGCAGCGGTCCAGGATTTGAAATCTACCATTTATTCATTAGTGACACCTATGCACCCTAAGTGTGATATGGACATAGGTACCTTTATTCATGTATTCAGGGCATGTCCTAAGTTACAAGACTTTTGGAGAGACGTGATTGAGATTGTTAATGCTGCTGGACACCCTGCCGTGTCAACTGATCCTTTCATTTTTCTCCTTGGCATTACTGAAATATTGGGACCTCCTGCTATCTTAAACTGTTTATTTTTTATACTGCCTTCTATACAAGGAGGGAGATTTTGTTAAAATGGATATCTCAAAATACTTTTGTGATTGGGTGTAAGACTGCAATTACTGAGGTGCTACCTCTGTATAAAATCACCTACGCCAGCCGTAACTGTACCAGAAAATTAAAAAAAATTTGGACCAGTTGAGTTGATGCCCAAGGTTTGACTATATGATGCGTTAATGTATACCCTATATTGCCAGCACTTACTCCAGGAATGTTGCATTCTTGTAACCTTCCCTTCTAAGTGTTTACTTATTGCTTTACATTACACATTCTGGAATACAAATATTGGACGTATCCCCTTCCCCCTTACTCTGCCAATGTCATTTTTTGAATCTTCCCCAATCTATAGTATCTCACAAAAGTGAGTACACCCCTCACATTTTTGTAAATATTTTATTATATCTTTTCATGTGACCACACTGAAGAAATTACACTTTGCTACAATGTAAAGTAGTGAGTGTACAGCTTGTATAACAGTGTAAATTTGCTGCCCCCTCAAAATAACTGAACACACAACCATTAATGTCTAAACCACTGGCAACCCCTAAGTGAAAATGTCCAAAGTGTCAACATTTTGTGTGGTCACCATTATTTTCCTGCACTACCTTAACCCTCTTGGGCATGGAGTTCACCAGAGCTTCACAGGTTGTCACTGGAGTCCTCTTCCCCTCCTCCATGATAACATCACAGAGCTGATGGATGTTAGAGTCATTGCGCTCCTCCACCTTCTGTTTGAGGATGCCCCACAGATGCTCAATAGGGTTTAGATCTGGCCAGTCCATCACCTTTATCTCCAGCTTCTTTAGCAAGGCAGTGGTCGTCTTGGAGGTGTGTTTGGGGTCATTATGCGCAGTGTACAGCGTATGTTCTGAGCACTGACAGGCTGACCCCCCACCCCTTCAACCTCTGCAGTAATGCTGGCAGCACTCATACGTCTATTTCCCAAAGCCAACTTCTGAATAGGACGTTGAGCACGTGCTCTAAACTTCTTTGGTCGACCATGGCGAGGCCTGTTCTGAGTAGAACCTGTCCTGTTAAACCGCTGTATGGTCTTGGCAACCATGCTGCAGCTCAGTTTCAGGGTCTTGGTAATCTTCTTATAGCCTAGGCCATCTTTATGTAGAACAGCAATTCTTTTTCTCCAGTGACCAGTATGAGAGAGTGAGAGCAATAACACCAAATTTAACACACCTGCTCCCCAGTCACATGACACCAGGGGGGGGTGGCTAATTGGGCCCAATTTGGGCATTTTCACTTAGGGGTGTACTCACTTTTGTTGCCAGCGGTTTAGACTTTAATGGCTGTGTGTTGAGTTATTTTGAGGGGACAGCAAATGTACACTGTTATACAAGCTGTACACTCACTACTTTACATTGTAGCAAAGTGTCATTTCTTCAGTGTTGTCACATGAAAAGATATAATAAATATTTACAAAAAAGTGAGAGGTGTGCTTACTTTTGTGAGATACTGTATATGTAAGCAGGTTGGAACAGTTAGTGGGTGCTGTCCTGGCTGAGAGGGTGGGGGTTAATGTTTGGCCCACTATCCTGGTCTTTTGGCGGGTTTTTTTGTCTGGGTCCGGCCCACTTACTTATGTGATATAAAGGGGGTAGTGGTCCTATCCGAGGGAGTCCCCCGTGGAAGTCCAGGGAGTGGATCGTGGTTCCATAGAAGACAGTTTGCAAGCACAGTACATCCTTGGGCTGTGAGACCTGGAGGGGATGGATATGGAAGAAGAGATCCACAGGAGTAGGAGAATGTTGTTTGTTATGACCTGCAACAGAAACTTTTAACTTGTGGTTCGCCCTGAAGATGCCAGCACAGTACTATGCCCCTAAAGGATCTATACTTGCATGAGAGAACCCGTAAAGGACTGTGGACACTGAGATGCACTTTTTGCAGGTATGCCGGGGCAGCACATCAGCCTGTAGTTATAGTTAGGGAATTAGGAAAGTATTATGTCTTGCCTACTAGACTATAAAATGTACCTTTGCACCCATATTAAGTAAAGCATTTGAAACCTTGTCCTTGCCTGATCTTAAGCTACTAAAGAGGTGTATCGCAAGTAACAGGCACACATACAGTTTACAAGTGGTTCTTGACACATTGGGGTATTAGTGTAGAGTGGAGTGATCTGAAGACACAAGTGGTTGCCAAGAATAACGGAAGTGTAGCAAGCAAGCATCCTGTCAATAGCGCATACCTGTTGTTGGTGGCACTGTCTCTAGCAGCGAGGGAGATGTTGTCGGCACTCCTTACACCAGCTGTCTGTCTCCCATAGCAACGGGAGCAGATTGCACTGCAATGGTTCCCAACATGTACGGAAGTATGGAAGGTCAAGAGTCGAGTGCACGCGTGGAGCCTACAGCGGAGTGCACGGTGGGCCCTCTTCGCTGTTTGGGAGTAGTATTGGAAAGTGCTAGACAGGTGGTTGTGGACATTGGCTCAGTGTGTCCCTCCAAAATGCAAGTTGCTGTGAAGGTGTGCATTGACAGGAGCGTCAGCCGGAGAATAGTTTCAGTGCAGTGTGCCGGGTTTATCTAAAGAGTAGAGGTCTGCCTTAGAGTTAAATGATCCCCTATGGCAGCTTCAGCCATTGTGCAAGGTATCAAGAAAAACTACACAAAGTAAATGTACCCCATGTGTGTGTGTGTGTAGAGTGACCCTGTAACAAAGTGTCTAACGTAGCCCAGAAGAATTGACACGGGTCAAGCCTTTCATGTGACCCAGTACATGCCACCCAACGAGTTAGGGGAAAACATGAAGGACGTGACAAACAACCACACCACTGCCCCACATACAGTATCTTACAAAAGTTAGTACACCCCTCACATTTTTGTAAATATTTTATTATATCTTTTCATGTGACAATACTGAAGAAATGACACTTTGCTACAATGTAAAGTGGTGAGTGTACAGCTTGTATAACAGTGTAAATTTGCTGTCCCCTCAAAATAACTGAACACACAGCCATTAATGTCTAAACTGCTGGCAACAAAGGTGAGTACACCCCAAAGTGAAAATATCCAAACTGGGCTCAAAGTGTCAATATTTTGTGTGGCCACCATTATTTTCTAGCACTGCCTTAACCCTCTTGGGCGTGGAGTTCACCAGAGCTTCACAGGTTGCCAATGGAGTTCTCTTCCACTCCTCCATGATTATATCACGGAGCTGGTGGATGTTAGAGGCCTTGCGCTCCTCCACCTTCTGTTTGAGGATGCCCTACAGATGCTCAATAGGGTTTAGGTCTGGAGACATGCTTGACCAGTTATCACCTTTACCCTCCGCTTCTTTAGCAAGGCAATGGTCATCTTGGAGGTGTGTTTGGGGTCATTATCATTTAGGAATACTGCCCTGCGGACGAGTATCAGAAGGGAGGGGATCATGTTCTGCTTCAGTATGTCACAGTACATGTTGGCATTCATGGTTTCCTCAATGAACTGTAGCTCCCCAGTACTGGCAGAACTCATGCAGCCCCAGACATGACACTCCCACCACTATGCTTGACTGTAGGCAAGATACATTTTGTACTCCACACCTGGTTGCCGCCATACACGCTTGACACCATCTGAACCAAATAAGTTTTTCTTGGTCTCATCAGACCAAAGGACATGATTCAAATAATCCATGTCCTTAGTTTGCTTGTCTTCAGCAAACTGTTTGTGGGCTTTCTTGTGCATCATCTTTAGAAGATTCTTCCTTCTGGGATGACAGCCATGCAGACCAATTTGATGCAGTGTGAGGCATATGGTCGGAGCACTGACAGGCAGTCCCCCCACCCCTTCAACCTCTGCAGCAATGCTGGCAGCACTCATACATCTATTTCCCAAAGACAACCTCTGGATATGACGCTGAGCATGTGCACTCAACCTCTTATATATATATATACCATGGCGAGGCCTGTTCTGAGTGGAACCTGTCCAGTTAAACCGCTGTATGGTCTTGGCCACTGTGCTACAGCTCAGTTTCAGGGTCTTGGCAATCTTTTTATAGCCTAGGCCATCTTTATGTAGAGCAACAATTCTTTTTATCAGATCCTCAGAGTTCTTTACCATGAGGTGCCATGTTGAACTTCCAGTGATCAGTATGAGAGAGTGAGAGCAATAACACCAAATTTAACACACCTGCACCCCATTCACACCTGAGACCTTGTAATACTAACAAATCACATGACACCGGGGAGGTAAAATGGCTAATTGGGCCCAATTTGGACATTTTCACTTAGGGGTGTACTCACTTTTGTTGCCAGTGGTTTAGACATTAATGGCTGTGTGTTGAGTTATTTTGAGGGGACAGCAAATTTACACTGTTATACAAGCTGTACACGCACTACTTTACACCGTAGCAACGTGCCATTTCTTCAGTGTTGTCACATGAAAAGATATAATAAAATATTTACAAAAATGTGAGGGGTGTACTCACTTTTGTAAGATACTGTATACTTGACTGCTGCTATAGAAGCCTTTAATTAACTGTGGTCTACTACTCATCACACTGACAATGTACCAGCCCTTCCAAAAATTGCAATTTCTTTCTGTACCCATTTTATATAGTAGCGGAAATGACTTGCCATTTTATTGATTATTTCAGTATCTGTGTACAGTATAGTATAATACTGTCATTGTATATACCTGCCTCTATATGTTTAATTTTTTTTTTCTGGAGAATCAATCACTTTCATTTAAAACACATGGCCCTGGAAGTTTCTCCTACAGAGAATTTTCTCTGAATGTCAGATTCACCGCTTTATTAATATTATTGTTCATTTTAAGGGTTTGTATATTGATCTATATTGCAAGCAGCTTATTTATTTATATTTTTTAGTTGTAACGCTGACTTTTTCATGTTTTTCTTTATTAATATAACCCTACGTGTTGCTCTAAGGCAGCCCATACCAATTGCTGAGGAAGTAGAACATGTGAAGAAAAATAATCAAGAAAGACTTGAAAAGAATAATATAAACATATGTAAAGGACAGGATTCAGGATGTAGTATGGTAAAAAGTACTCTAATCCATTACACTATAGCTCATAAATTACCTTGATATCTTGTACATTATACCCATGCCCAACCCACAACACAAAGGACCGTGGCATCTTATTTTTTCTGGGTCATCACTTATAGAGCTTCCCTACTACTTCTGCCATGCTACCATAAGTTTAGCTCTCAGGATACTGTAATTTCACTAAATATAGCACACTGCACACTGCACCAGAATATGGATATGCTTGGGATATGATTAGCTAAAATGTTTCCTCTGATATTCTCTGTGCATTGTGCTTGCAAGAAAGCAAGTATGTTGTGTAGAGCTGCCTAGGTATTTTTGGATGCCATTAAAAGTAAATTGAAAGACTATTACCCACATTGTGTGTAGAATGTTGACACTGTCACAACATGAGAGTGTGAAATCATTCTAAATCTGGGAAGGATTATTGAAAAAATATTCATATCCCTTGAAATTTTCCACATTTTGTCATGTTAAAACCAAAAAAAAAATGTATTTTATTGGGATTTCATGTGATAGACCAACACAAAGTGGCATATAATTGTGAAGTGGAAGGAAAACGATAAATGTTTTTCAATTTTTTTTACAAATAAATATCTGAAAAGTGTGACATGCATTTTTATTCAGCCCCCTTTACTCTGATACCCCTAACTAAAATCTAGTTGAACCAATTGCCTTCAGAAGTATCCTAATTAGTAAGCAACAAAGCAATAAATACCACTGTTCTGTGAATGCCTCATAGGTTTGTTAGAGAACCTTGGAGAACAAACAGCATCACGAAGCCCAAGGAACACACCAGCCAGGTCAGGGATGAAGTTGTGGAGGAATTTAAAGCAGGATTAGGTTATAAATAATATCCCAAGCTTTGAACATTTCACGAAGCACTGTTCAATCCATCATCTGAAAATGGAAAGAGTATGGCACAACTGTAAACCTATCAAGACATGGCTGTCCACCTAAACTGACAGGCATGGCAAGGAGAGCAATAATCAGAGAAGCTGGCCCATGGTAACTCTGGAGGAGCTGCAGAGATCCACAGCTCAGGTGGGAGAATCTGTCCACAGGACAACTATTAGACGTGCACTCCACAAATCTGGCCTTTATGAAAGAGTGGCAAGAAGAAAGCCTTTGTTGAAAGAAAGCCATAAGAAGTCCTGTTTGCAGTTTGAGAGAAGAAATGTGGGTAACACAGCAAACATGTGAAAGAAGGTGCTCTGGTCAGATGAAACCAAAACTGCAGTTTTTGGCCTAAAAGCAAAAAAACTAACACTGCAGATCACCCTGAACACACCATCCCCACCGTGAAACATGGTGGTGGCAGCATCATGTTGTGGGGATGGTTTTCTTCAGCAGGGACAGGGAAGCTGGACAGAATTGATGGGAAGATGAATGGAGCCAAATACAGGGCAATCTTAGAAGAAAACCTGTTAGAGTCTGCAAAAGACTTGAGACAAAGGATCACCTTCCAGCAGGACAATGACCCAAAATATACAGCCAGAGCTACAATGGAATGGTTTTGATCAAAGCATATTCATGTATTAGAATGGCCCAGTCAAAGTCCAGACCTAAATCCAATTGAGAATCTGTGGCAAGACTTGAAAAATTGATGTTCACAGATATCCATCCAATCTGAAAGAGCTTGAGTTATTTTGCAAAGAAGAATGGGCAAAAATGTCCTCTCTAGATGTGCAAAACTGGTAGAGACATCCCCAAAAACACTTGCAGCTGTAATTGCAGGGAAAGGCAGATCTATGAAGTATTGACTCAGAGGGGCTGAATACAAATGCACGCCACACTTTTCACATAATTATTTGTAAAACATTTTGAAAACCATTTATCATTTTTCTTCCACTTCACAATTATGTGCCACTTTGTGTTGGTCTACCACATAAAATCCCAATAAAATACATTTACGTTTTTGGTTGCAACATGACAAAATGTGGAAAATTTCAAGGGGTATGAATATTTTTTCAAGGCACTGTATATGTTCCCTTTAAGATTAGGAAAATGGTGTTTTTTTACCACTTCATTTCAATGTTGAAAAACACTACAGACATTGTGTTTTTAGCACTGAGACCTAACAATTTACCTGGGGTTTCCTAACTAAACCAACTCTGGAGTTAAAGTGACTTGAAGTTATAATCCCTCCTACTCTGTTTCCAAGTTGGATACTACACTTGGCCAACAATATTGCTACTATCAAGGCAATTCCAAGTGCTTGCTACAAAAAATAAAAATAAATAAAACAGCCCCTTGCCAGGGTGAAAACAGGTACCTTCAGAGCCCACGTTTTGCTAATATACAATACCCATTCTCTTGGTGGTCCTGAGCTTCCTCCACAATACTAACCTTGCCAACATAGGACTCCTTACTCCTAGACTTTAACTTTCAGGTAGTTTTATTTGACAAACAAATCACAGTCCATTTCAAAATTAAAAATGCCCTGAAAACATTGCTTATAATACCAGTTTACAAACCTGTGCTGGCTTGTAAAAATGTGACATTTCCAGCACCTGCAAAATTTATGGCACGTTCAGGAACATCGCTGGAGACGATAGTGCCCACTAAAATGAGTGTATGATATATGACCGAAATCATTTACTGTTGCTCCAACCATCTGTGTAATACACAACTTTTGTCAACATTAAATCTCCTCCGAGTTGAATAACTTTTATTTAATTTAGCATAGCCAGGCATTGCCGTCTAGTGCGGCGCAGATAATTCATATAGATCGTTTTTCCATGTGATCGCATTTTAAAAAGAGAGCTTGCAACAGAGATGCTTTCCAAAATGCTGTTCGTAGCAAGACAATATAATTACAGCTGGGTCTCCAAGGGATCAGTGAGTTGTTTGGTTTTGCACAAATAAAGCACACTGCAGGAAAATTGCATCCCGAAATGTGCCAGTGTCTTCTATTATATTAAACGCAACATGCATTCGCTGAGAGAATTAGATTATTGTACATTGAAATGAATGCACAGAGTATCAATTTCCGTGCTAAACTATACTACTATTCTATTTTCCTACAGAGGGAAAACATGCTGGTGTCTGCTAAAAAAAAGTTTTTAATTAACTTATTATGTGTTCTATTCCAAAACTGAACACATAGCAGCATGGTGGCTAAATGGTTAGAACTCTTGCCTTGCAACAGTAAGGTACTCCTGAGTTTGATTTCCACCAAAGACATTATCTGTGTGGGGATCTCACTGGGTATCCTCCCACAACCCAAAAGCATACTTGCAGATTCGCTGGCTTCTGCCCAAAGCTATCACTATGAGTGATAGGGGCATTAGGCTGTGTGCCCGTTTGGGATCAGGGACTAATGTGAACAGTTCAGCATTCTCTGTAAAGTACTCTGGAGCAAGTTTTAGCACTATATAAACCAAACTTCCGGTATAATTATTTTCTACAATGATCAGCTGTTTCAACAAATAACCATGTAGTTACAGTGCACCAACCACTTGCATTTCTTCTTCCTTGGGGTAACTTTTGATTCCTAATGGGCTTCCAAGGACAGTGAACCTCTGCATTTGGGGGCCAAGGATAACACTAATAAAACCTTGTAGAAACAATTATTCCTTTCCATGAATATCTATCTCCAGATTGAAGTACAGGATGTGAAGGATGTGAGACCCAGGAAGTGGAATACTATACCAACAAAGGTGACTAGGTTTGGAGCAATGTCTTTCTGCTTTTAAGCCCAGTGTCCATGCTCATATGGGGCAGGGTTTATACATCAGAGGTCTTTGTGTCTCCTAATGAAAAATTGGTAAAAGTCCAAAGTACAAAGTCATTGAGTTTGTCAAAAACAGGTTATGTCAGAAGAATACGTGCAGTTTTGTTGAGTGGTGGCAGCCTAAAAACTGTTAAGTGTGGCTGATAAAACAGCTTGCTGGTCCAGGTTCCAAGTGGGATACCCCTGCTGAAAGCAACAGGTAATGAGTATAGAGGTTTGCCAACCTTTGATTCCCTGAAAGAGCAATACAATCAACCTAATTCATACTTGTTCTGATGCCTCCAACTGCACCATGCTTTTCAGGCACAATTTTGCAATCAACCGGTTACCCTGGTCGTCTTGGGAATCGAGTCTTTACTGCATGATTCTCTTGTGAAACCACTATCAACTATATATAAAAACCTATTCCCGACTATACATAATGGCTTGTCTAGATTTTGGCTATGTCTAGAGCCATGAAAACATTGATAGGATTGCTTCTGTTTTATGCACGTAAGGCCATGCTTTTAAATTGGAAGTCCTCGCAGGCTCCTACACCTGATCTCTGGAAGCGCTTAGTTAATGCAGCAGTCCCATTATATAAACAGTACAATGTAAAAATGTCTGCGCTACCCACTAAAGCAATTTATAAAGTGAACACAGCTGCAACTTATAAAGTGTGAATTCTACACCAAAATAACAATACAAATATACATAAATTGCGCTTGTGTACATGTTCATACCTCTAAAACAATCAGCACATCTAATGCATGTATATTAATTATATATAACAATAGGAAATGAAACAATGAAGAAAGTGAAAAAGTGCATTTGCATATATCTTCGTTGTAATGCCCCGGAAGACGTCCGTTCGTGACAAAATCGTTAGGGCGGAAGTGATGTCTCCAGGTCACTGCTGAATTTACAAGGATTTTTTTGTTAGCTGCGCTATTTCATTGGGAATTTGTAAGTGCAATATTTTTAAATAAATTCATTGGTTTTTAAACGGTATTACACTATTGTGGCCCTTCTGTCTTTGTTGAGCACAACGGAGTGTTACACATATCCGGAAGACAGCGCTGAGGAGGCCGGCATCTGTGGCTTAGTGGAAGTCTAACATCCACACAGGCGTCCCCTGACCCCCTGTAATAAGGGGTCCAGGGGTCTCGGTAAGGGCACATCTTAATTGGTGGAGGATTTATCACAGAATTGGTGGTGTGGTGGATATCTGTTGGTTACAGGTTATCCGGATAAGTTCCACCTTTCTATTGTACCCACATCTCTACAGTGGATTGGACTTTGGACTAAGATATATGCACATGCACTTTTTCACTTTCTTCATTGTTTCATTTCTTATTGTTATATATAATTAATATACATGCACTAGATGTGCTGATTGTTTTAGAGGTATGAACATATACACAAGCGCAATTTATGTATATTTTTATAGTCCCATTATATAAATTTACTCATGAAGCGAGGGATTTTCATTGTCCCAAAATATCCTCAAAGGTCTGTTATCTTTGGATAGTCCCTACTGATGTGATTGCATCTAATGATACACCCGATTAGTTCATAGTGGTTATTATTATTTCTCCTTTTTTGAGTGTGGAGATGGGCACTAAGTTCCTTCCTTTTCTTTTCCTTCTTGATGCTATTTTTTCTCCTCTGTTGGAAGTTTTGTCATTTCACTTATGGCATTTTTTTTCACTACTAACAACACATTACATGAAGGAGGGTGCTAGTTGCTTTGTAATAGGTTGCTTATTGTGTGTTTTTCCATTATATTGTTACTTAAAGCGCAGTTCCACCATCCATCATAAAAGTGTCTTGTAACTATAAATTGGCATATTTTTTTTTCTGATCATTTTATATAAAATTGAATAAAAACGTACTTCCCCTCCACGGCCACAGCCGTTCACGTCATTTCTGGCTTCGCAAAGTCTCCTGGGCGATGTGTGTCATCAATTCCAGGGGACAACAGGCATGCGTTATTTTAAAACCAAATGTGACGCGATGCAAGGTGGCGGTGTAGCATCCTATATTGGAATCCAACAGAAATGGAAACCGGAAGTGAGGTGACGTCGCCGCCACCTTGTTACACCCGCACTCGTCTGCATTAAGGATAGACAGAAGCCGGCAAGCAGAAATCTTATTACACCCACAGGAGATTTTAATTTCACACTTATTTTTAACAGTAAATGGAGCTGGGTGTAAAAAGATGTCCACTTGCCAGAGTAGCAGCAAGATGAGTATCCCATGAAAGACGGTATCCTCTCTTGCTACTGTGCATGTGCCGCTTTCAGGCATAGCACACTGAGCAATGAGCTACTGCAGGCAAACACAGCGGAGGCAGATTAACTCTCTACATGCCGAGTGAGCGGCTGGACGAGCATGACAGCGGGAAATGGCGGCGGGACACAGTAGAGACACAGGCAACTGTATGGCATCGGGGGACATCGGCAGCTGGATGGCACAGCAGGACATAGGCAGCTGGATGGTGGATGGCACAGGGGGACATAGGCAGCTGGATGGTGGATATCCAAGAGATTGAAGTACATACTATAGTTATTATCACCTAGAGCAGTGGTTCTCAACTCTGGTCCTTGGGACCCACTAACAGGTCAGGTTTGCAGGATAACTGAAATGCATCACAGGTGATATAATTTGCTGCTCAGTGATTGCAGTATTCTGGTCTGCATCTCCCCAAGGTAATACTTAAAAAAGGGCGACAGTACGAGCAGGTCGGCGAGTGAGCCGTACATCTCTCAATTAGACGGAGGCGACACAAACGGACGTCATCGAGTAACGAG
>BLSH010024910.1:1550332-1566977 GCA_018402905.1 Glandirana rugosa | reverse complement strand
CACTGCAATTGGAGCATTGATGCAGTGGGGGGCGGGTCACTGTGGCGGAGGACATGCTGGCCGCGTGATTTTGTGCAGGCGCAGCAGCACTCCGCCACTGCCAGCCAGGCCCAGCCGTTGCTCGTGAGACTCGGAGTAGTGAGCGGAGCCCGGCCCCGGACATCGGAGAGGTGTCATCCCAGCCTGGACATGTTCAGCAGGTGCTCCTGGAGGAGACATTCCGGCAGATCAGTAAGTACCGAGCTCTGCATGCAATCTTCTCCCCTGCAGCTGCTGCACAACCGCTTAGGGGGAAGGATGATGTGATCCTGCCAAGCAGTGGTGGCTGGGGAAGTTTTGGGATGGGGGGTGTCAGGCCCCGCTCTTCCTTTTGATCCCTCCTACTTCTAATAAGCACCACCCCTTATAGAATCCACCCACTCCGTCCCCTGTATTCCACATATTGTGCCAGGAGTACACAGCTCAGCATCACAGGACACAGTATACAGCTCAGCATCAAAGGACACAGTATACAGCTCAGCATCACAGGTGGGGTATATAGCAGCCAGTATCACAGGACACAGTATAGAGCCCCAGCATCACAGGTGGGGCATATAGCAGCCAGTATCACAGGACACAGCATAGAGCCCCAGAATCACAGGTGGGGTATATAGCAGCCAGTATCACAGGTAGGGCAAATTGCAGCCAATAACACAGGTGGGGGTAAATTGCAGCCAATATCACAGGTGGGGGTAAATTGTAGCCAGTATCACAGGTGAGGTAAATTGCAACCAATATCACAGGTGGGGTAAATTGCAGCCAGTATAACAGGTGGGGGTAAATTGCAGCCAATATCACAGGTGGGGGTAAATTGCAGCCAGTATCACAGGTGAGATAAATTGCAACCAATATCACAGGTGGGGTAAATTGCAGCCAGTATAACAGGTGGGGTACTTTGCAGCCAATATCACAGGTGGGGTAAATTGCAGCCAATATCACAGGCGGGGGTACTTTGCAGCCAATATCACAGGTGGGGTAAATTGTAGCCAATATCACAGGTGGGGTACTTTGCAGCCAATATCACAGGTGGGGTAAATTGCAGCCAATATTGCAGGTAGGGGTAAATTGCAGCCAATATCACAGGTGGGGTACTTTGCAGCCAATATCACAGGTGGGGTACTTTGCTGCTAATATCACAGGTGGGGTACTTTGCAGCCAATATCACAGGTAGGGGTACATTGCAGCCAGTATCACAGATGGGGTTCTTTGCAGCAAGTAACACAGGTAGGATACTTTGCAGAGACCCCCCCCCCCCGAAGTCAGGACAAGTCCCGCACTTACCCCATCTAATAGGCAGCCAGACAGGCAGGAGTGTGCAGAGATTGGCTTGCTGAAAGCGGGCTGTCAGTGTGCAGAGCTGTGCTTGCGGTGAGCGGGCTGGAGCCTGGAGTGGTTGGTCTGTGGCGTGGCAGTCGGCGGGACTGAAACCCGGCGGAGTGCTGCACGTCCGCCACAGCCCCGCCCCCAGCATCCAATGCCAGTCAGTCACTGTTCAGCACACACACATAGTCTTTAATGACTGACCAATCGGCTCACTACTTGCTGCCGTCAGACAGCAAGGAGCCGAGAAGAAAAAAAAAGAAAAAAAAAAAGAAAAGTCAATATACCGGCGCCTCCTGTAGGGGGCCAGGCTGACTTTGTTTTTTTTTTCTTGTCAGCGGCGAGGAGGTGGCGCCCAAGCGCCCCTTATGGACCAGCCGCTGCTGCTGCCTAGACTGATCTGTCCTGTGTTATGTGTCCCTGGAAATTTCTATTAGTGGGCAGGGGGAGTACAAGTTCCAGCAGTCCTGCTTCTCCTGTCCTGACTCACAGATTTTCAGGATCTGTCCCTAGGATGTGTGCTGGGAAATGTTCTGTCCTTGCCAACCATTCCCAACTCCTACACCGTCCTTCTGTTCCATTCTTCACCCTGTATAATTCATAGATCCACATAGGAAAAGTGTGATCACCTATGGCTGCATTTGCGCTGTGCGTCCAGTCCTGGCGTTTTCCTGCGTTTAGAGGACACAGGTGCAGCGTCCAATCCCAGAAGTCTATAAGAGGCTGGATGCTGTACTGAGTAGTACTTTAGGTTCATGTGCGTTCAGGAATGTATGCCGGAACCCAGGTATTCTGACATGTGTCCCTCAATGTGTAGTGCCCTGAACGCAAGTAGCATTCAGCCGCAAGCATATTTCAGCCTGTCATAGACTTCCAGGGTCGTATTCTACACTCATGCCCCCAAACACAGGAAAACGCAAGGATTGGATGCACAGAGGCTTAGCACCCCGTGTGTGTGGCCATAGCCTGGGTTCATATTGTAGCAGGTCCAGGAACGCATGTAAATCACACGTGTTGCGCTGCATTTTTGCTGACACACGGGGGTGCCATTAATTCTTAAGCCTAGGATCGCACAGGAAGTGTACTGCGTTCCTGCGCATTTTGAGCACCAGCCACCGCTGACAGGAGTCCTGACACAATGGGTCGAATCTATAAGGGGTGAGGGCTTACGATAAGTGGGAAGGGTCAAAAAGAGGGGCGTGGTCTGTCACCCCCCATCCAAAAATGTCACCAGCCGCCACTGCTCAGGTCATTGTACTCACTTGGATCCAAAACAGATAGGCAGCCCAGTCCTTGATAACACTATAGAACCTGTGTCGATAGGCTTTTGCTAGCTGCTTTCTTTCCATACAAGTCTATGGGAAAGCAAAAGCAGCAGAAGCAGGTCAACTACCCATACAATTCATTCTAAAGCTGGGTTCACATTGGTTTGAACACAGAATTGCATGTGATTTGCACAGCACTGCTGTGCAGATCACATATGATGTCTGTGCAATGCAAATTCATACAAACTGTATGGCTGAAATCACATCGTATTCGCACCAAAATGGTGCAGGACTTTTTTTTGGTCCGCACTGGAATCAGATCGCAAGGGTTTTTACATCCATGCCATCCGATTCCTGCACCATTTGACAGTTCGTACTGCGGTCTGCAAAACCAATCTTGGGGTGTCATTAACTTTCTATTGACATCTGCAGCGGTTTGCAGATGCCAGTGTGAACTGCCTTGTGATGTGGGAACTGCACAGAAATCGTGCTGGTTCTGGCATCGCATATGTGTGAACCCAGCCTTAATGATCTCAGAAGCTTCTCAAACGGATGTCAAAAGCATTTGCTCATCTAAACCCATGATACCGGAGTGAAATGCATTAGTCAGTATACAGTATCTCACAAAAATGAGTACACCCCTCACATTTTTGTAAATATTATATCTTTTCATGTGACAACAGTGAAGAAATGACACTGTTCTACAATGTAAAGTAGTTGAGTGTACAGCTTGTATAACAGTGTAAATTTGCTGTCCCCTCAAAATAACTCAACACACAGCCATTAATGTCTAAACCGCTGGCAACAAAATTGGGCCCAATTAGCCATTTTCCCTCCCTGGTATCATGCTGCTCGTTAGTGTTACAAGGTCTCAGATGTGAATAGGGAGCAGGTGTGTTACATTTGGTGTTGTCACTCTCACTCTCTCATACTGGTCATTGGAAGATCAACATGGCACCTCATGGCAAAAAAACTTTCTAAGGATCTGAAAAAATAATTGTTGCTCTACATAAAGATGGCCTAGGGTATAAGAAGATTGCCAAGACCCTGTAAATGAGCTGCAGCACAGTGGCCAAGACCATACAGCGGGTTTTCCAAGACCGGTTCCACTTAGAACAGGCCTTGCCATGGTCGACCAAAGAAGTTCAGTGCACATGCTCAGTGTCATATCCAGAGGTTGTCTTCGGGAAATAGATGTATGAGTGCTGCCAGCAGAGTTAGAAGGGGTGAGGGGTGGGGGGTCAGCCTGTCAGTGCTCAGACCATACGCTGCACACTGTATCGGATTGGTCTGCATGGCTGTCCTCCCAGAAGGAAGCCTCTTCTAAAGATGATGCACAAGAAAGCCCACAGTTTGCTGAAGACAAGCAGACTAAGGACATGGATTACTGGAACCATGTCCTGTGGTCTGATGAGACCAAGATAAACTTATTTGGTTCAGATGGTGTCAAGCGTGTGTGGCGGCAACCAGGTGAGGAGTACAAAGACAAATGTGTCTTGCCTACAGTCAAGCATGTTGGTGGGAGTTTCATGGTCTGGGGCTGCATGAGTGTTGCTGGCACTGGGGAACTACAGTTCATTGAAGGAACCATGAATGCCAACATGTACTGTTGCATAATGAGGCAGAGCATGATCCCCTCCCTTCAGAGACTGCGCCGCAGGGCAGTATTCCAACATGATAACGACCCCAAACACACCTCCAAGACCACCACTGTCTTGCTAAAGAAGCTGAGGGTAAAGATGATGGACTGGCCAAGCATGTTTTCAGACCTAAACCCTATTGAGCATCTGTGGGGCATCCTCAAACAGAAGATGGAGGAGCGCAAGGTCTCTAACATCCACCAGCTGTGATGTCGTCATGGAGGAGTGGAAGAGGACTCCAGTGGCAACCTGTGAAGCTCTGGCGAACTCCATGTCCAAGGGGGTTAAGGCAGTGCTGGAAAATAATGGTGGCCACACAAAATATTGACACTTTGGGCCCAATTTGGACATTTTCACTTAGGGGTGTATTCACTTTTGTTGCCAGCGATTTAGACATTGATGGCTGTGTGTTGAATTATTTTGAGGGGACAACAAATTTACACTGTTATACAAGCTGCTCACTCATATAATAAAATATTTACAAAAATGTGAGGGGTGTACTCACTTTTGTAAGATACTGTATGTACTAAATGGAGTGGTTTGTATATTAGAGAGAACAATAATTCATTCTGAGGTCTTTATTATAATGAGCAGTTCCCCTTTTTTCTTTCTTTCTGGAGCTTCTTTAGAGACTCTGTGAGCGGCCAATGACTACAGGGAACCAGCTCCCATGATCAGTGGTTGCTTGGTGGTGGATGCTGGTAGCGGAGTATTGGATCTCAAAAAGATAGCAGCTGCTTCTCAGGCTGACAGTCCCTTTGTGAGTGCTCATACTTACCATGTTGATACAGATACACAGCAGACATGTATTACTTCTACACAAAACTGAGGATTTTGTGTTTTTGCTATGCCAGGTCGATGACTGTAGCGTTCAGACCAGTGGAGGTTCCCATATATGTCACATGGGTTAGATCTTCAGTTCACTTGAACAACTCTCATTGGCCCCAGAGGGCCTTTATAAAGATAGAAAAAGACATGCTTTGGTCACCAGGACAAAGTGCTCAATTGTCGGGAAGAGGCGGGCAGTAAAAAGTGCCCATTTATTAAGAATTAGGCTTTTCAGAGGGAGCTGTAATGGTCACATACAGTGGAGGGGAGCATGGACATACTAGGTACCTGTGCCTTCTTCCAATGTGTCATGTTACTCTCATGGTTTGTTTCCTTTTAATCTGAACTACAGGCAGATACAGCTTTCTATTCATTAATACAGTATGCACATAATGAAATGAAAATTCCCCAATTTTGACCTGGTTTAGCGTCTTGCAGTCCTATATAAAACAAAGTTTGGGCTGGTAGTAGGATAAGCAGTAGCAGCCAGTAGCCACTCAAGTGTGCTGCAATGGTAATGTGCTAACCTGGGATATGCTCCTAGGAGACAAGAGCAGAAGGACGGAGATATGAGCTCATCTGTATGCTGCTTCTTTTTTTACGATCCAGTCCCAGGCTGGGGGAATGACAAGACCAGTAAGTGTTACATTTAGAAGATCTTATATCAGAAAATGTTTCTACAACCTAAGTAACAAGGTATGTATGTATCTATTAGAAAATGTTTCTGACACCTATGGGACAAGGTACGTGTGGTACTTTGTCCCATGTTCCTAAGGGTTTTCTAACTTTAGTTATGAGTATCAACCTCACCCTTCCTTCCTGCTACAGCCAAACCGAAAACAGCTTTGAAGGAGAAGCTGATTCATAGCTGCTGCGTTTCTGGGCTGTGGACACTTTCCTGAGACAAGCAATGGCAAGATGAATGCAGAAACTGACCTTTTTATCAGCTGTCGAGACCCCCTCCCCCACCATCAGAAGTCAAGAGTCCCCTACCCTCCCTAACATCACAGTGCAAAGCCCACCCCCCTTACCTTGTGCTGCTGCCGGGAAGAAGCCTGGGGCAGAGCTTTGAAGCAAAAAGTGCAGGGTCTGGAGTAGGACCAGAGGAGGGCTGGAGTCAGCTGCCAAAGTCTGCTGAATGCTGAGACCAGGGGAGTCAGAGATAAGGGAGTGCTGCGGCTGCACATAGGAGTGCAGGATGTGTAGGCATTCTGTCATACTTTCTGCTGCCAACTGCTGAGACGGGGAGGGGGGGGGGCAGAACGAGTCTCTTTGTGGCTGCACGGAGAGGAGCAGGATCTGGCGGAGGAGTTCTGTCCCCCTCTCTGATGCTGACTACTGAGACAAGGTGGGGGCAGAAACGAGTGTGTTTGCTGCTACTGCAGGAGAGGTGTTTGACACATGTGCCCTAGATGTGATAGGAATTTGAACCTTGCTATCCGTGGGGGGGGGGGCCCTACTGCAAGGGCATTTATTTCTTCCAGACCGCAGTTGGCCTTTAACTGCAGCAAAGAAAAAACAGGTCATTTGGACTGCCAGACATGTGTGTGCTATGTGGCAGAGCTGTGTAAATTCAGGAATGAATAGACAAATCCAAATCCTTTTAATCCCAAAAATAGCTCCCATATATATTTTCTATCTATGTATTTAGAAATGATTTGAAAAAAGGAAAGAGGAGTAACTGTGGAGCAAAGAGGCACAGAACAGGTTGGGTCCTAAATCAGAACGGTTAGGAGATATGATACCATTCAATGTCAGGAGCACCTTGCAGTAACGAGGCATAATAATGTTCATCTATATCAATAATAGAGCCCGATATTAACAATAATAACACTCTATAGATTTGGCGGAGTCTTTTTCAAAAGTCTTTTCCTGATCCCATCTAACTTAATTTCAGCAATGTCATGAGTTGGAACAGATCACTATCAAATCTGTCAAGCTTGTCATAACACGGCTCTTAAATAGGAGCTATCACTACCCCAGAGATACTTCTGCTAAGGAGCTCTTCTGTTTAATGGTGTTTAACACATTCCTCCACATTTCCGCAGCATGCTTTTATGGCAGAGACAACTGTCACTGTTTGCTGGGTCTCACTGTCAAGACTGATAAGTGCTCATTTGCCTTCACACTTCTGAACTTTTATTCTTGCCGTATGCAAATGGAGATAATTAACACCAATATCTGGAATGGGAAGAGGAGCGTGCCTGTGTGTCGGAGAAAGCTGATGCACATTAGTTACATGTGATAGGATTCTGAGCACTTTCTTGGAACGAGGATCTTACTTGGCTGTGGGGGAGTAAGGCATATAGTTATATGGCCATACCCGCTAGCACTGTGCCCCACATTACTTTGGCACGGAGAGATTGACAGCCCAGATCATCAATGGATATTTTACGGAAAAGAGCACTGAATAAATTCTGCTAAAATTCAGCGCAGATGCAAATATGATCTATGGTCAGGGGTCTATGGTTAATACATTGATGATCATTTGTTCACATAAAGTGAATCTCTCGCAAAAACTTTTTTTATTATTTTTGGTACATTAGGAAAAGAAAAACCCGTCTGTTTATTGCTATCTGTGAGATTTACCCCTCTGTTTGTCCTGCTGACCTTTGCCATTGAGAAAGAACGTGGGGGGAAATCCAAAATGTTATAGTTTCCACTGGAAGTGCATATTCACCGGCTCCCCCTTCCAGCAGTGACTCAGCTCCCCTTGCCCCCTCCCCCCAGGGCACATGCTCATTAGAGATTAGAAACCTGTGTAGCACCTTCCCCATAGGAGACACTCATTTTAACTGGTTCTTCCCCAAATAATGCAGAGGCTACCAATCACACAGGCAACAATCCAATCACTCGAGTGCCATTAAACAGTCTAGGGGATGTGTTTTTATGATTTATTGCTTGTAGAACATGTAACAGAGGAGGATTTGGGGTGGTATGGGATACTCCAAAATGCTGACTTGTAACAGGAGGACAAATTTCACTAGGTGAAACTTCTTTGAACAGTTAAGCTAGAAACAAAGGTAAAGGTGAGAACTGAGACCTGGTCTCAGAGAGAGCTATTACTGGCACCCCAAAGGTAGAACACCACATAGTCACTGGGGTCCTGAGCTCAGGTCAGTACTCACAATGTCCCAGGGCAGCTACACACCTTCCAGTCTCCAACAGGCACCCTTCAGTGAGTACTTCAGAGCAGATCCTTGTGTGAAACTCCTTAGTTTCCTTGAAAGGTAAGTAAGGAATAAGACTTCCAGCTCTGCAATACCTGGGACTTCGATGAACATCAGCAGGCTCCAGCAGAACTGCCTCAAAGAGGCAGCAGCCCTAAGGCTGGAACTTCTCCAGAAGGACAAGAATAGGGCTGCTCCAGAACCCAGGATATTTATGTTCCTCCCCAGCCACTTACTGGGCACACCTCTCCAGGGATTGGCTACAGTACCATAAATATTCAAGTTGCCCATTAGACTCTCCCAGCCCTCTCTGTTCTGGAAGCCGTCTGAATGTAGGGGAAAGCAATCAAACCTGCAGCCTCTGAAATTTAGAACAGCCCAAAGATATTAATAGCTGCTCCAATGAGGACGAAGGAGCCAAAAATGTAATTTACCTAGCATACTACTCTAGGAGGGTACTACATCAAGTAGATGGCAGAATCAATGCTGAGAAGTGGGAACTAAGCTGTTAAGTTAGTGCCATGAGCAGGAACAGGGCACTGAGCTGAGCTGCTAAGTCACTGCCAGGAGAGGGGAGCAGGATTTGCTGAGCTGCTGAGTCACTGCAGGAAAGAAGAAGGAGCTGAGCTCCCGAGTGCCTTCAGCTATGGAGGTCAGTGATGGCCTGTTTTAGAGCTTATTTTACTGCTTGCTATGAATATGTAGATACATTATTGTTCATAGCCTAGGCACAGGTTCACAATAAAAAGAACATGTGGGCATAAGTATAAAAATATAGAATAGCCGGTCTTTTGTTTCCTTTCCAGGTTTCTATCTTTCAGGTAGTCTGCAGCCACTACCCAAATTTTTTTTTCCACTTCCTTGTAGTGAAGAATAGACATGCCCTCCACCTGCAGTGCCCGAGTGACCCATGTGTAGAGTTGGGCACTGCCACTTTGAAAAAATCGTTATTGCATTGTGACTGTGAGATGGCTGGGGGGCAGTACTGGAGGGACAAATAAAAAAACAAAAGGTACATGCTACAGTGGTCAGACAGCTAGCTTGCTAGACTATTGTTGTTCACCTAAAACAAAGCAAACACAAAAAACTACACCAGCATCTATGTAGCTGAGACACAATCTCTATCACACTTCATTTCTATCTTTGCCAGCCAGAATAAATGCTGTCTGAAAATGCACAAAAAAACTATCCTTTTTTCTGAAGTTCTGTGTGTCTCCCTGTCTCTCCTTTGTCCTATCCCAATTTATATATATATATATATATTTTACTTTTTTTTAAAGAAGTAACAGACTTCTAGTGACTATGTTTATTCAAGACAGCAATGATCCGCATTCTGCTGATGCATCTCAATGCTTTGAGCTACGTCTACATACAAACAGGCATTGAACAGGATTTCCTGCATGAATGACAGGCAACACGGATCTCTACGGATGAATGGAGCTGTCATTCAGACAGCGCAGGCTTAATTAGTAGTCCAAAATGCATGGAAACATGTTTACCAACGCTTTCTGTTTCATCGACATTTACGTTTTTTTTTTGTTTTTTTTCAGTAGAGTGTGAAAAAGATAAATCCACTGTCAGGTTTTATTATTAAAGTGATATTAAAGTCAAATTTTTATTGTTTAAAAATAACAAATATGTCATACTTACCTGCTGCGTGCAATGGTTTTGCACAGAGCAGCCCAGATCCTCCTCTTCTCGTGTCCCCTGCCAGTGCTCCTAGCTCCTCCCCCTCCAGGAGTGCCGCCACAGCAAGCAGCTTGCTATAGGGCCACCCGGGTGAGCCGCTGCCCTGTGGCTGGCCCCCACCCCCTCTCTCTCCTCATTGGCTCACTGACTTTGATTGACAACAGTGGGAGAGTCCTCAGACAGCCGAGGCTCTTGTGCATTATCGGGATGGGGCTCGAGTATTAGGGGGGCTGCTGTACACAGAAGGTTTTATCTTAATGCATAGAATGCATTAAGATAAAAACCTTCTGCCTCTCAAACCACTTTAATATGGCCAAACAAAAGGAAAGAGAGTGGCAGTATTAGTCTTCAAAAGTATCCTCCACTCCAGTTGGTTTAAGCCTTAGGGAGACCAGTACCGGGTAAATTCTGCCAAAACCTCTCATGCCTCAAGATGGCCATCGAAGGGCAGACCATAATCGCCTGTTGCCAGCTCCAATTCTAAACTTTCCCTACTCTATTCATAACTAACAAACTCAAAGTTTAGGCTATAGATATACTTTGACTCCATTTCTTCTTATTATAAGAAGCTACAGGGCCGATCCATTAAAATAGAAGATAAGAAAAATAATACACGATTGCAGTTGTACCCAACAGCACCCAATCAAATTCTAGTTTGGAATCCCTGTGAACAGTTTGGAATGCACAGGGGGACAGGAGGGATCAGTGATCATGTGACCACTATGACAATGGTCACATAATCAGAAGCCAGACCTGAGACTACCAATCTTTAGCTCCGACTTAGAGCTGTCTTAGACAGCTCAGTCTTTATGCTGGTAGCCTGCAGTGAGCGTGTCACAGCACATAAACATTGGCTGCCCATATGTGCGGTGTGTAAACGTTAAAGCCCACTCTTTTGTTGGTGCACCTATGAACGAGATGGTCGTAAAGAGGGTTAAGGTTTCCCCAAACTGTGACATCTAATTGTTTCCTATTAGTTCCAACTCCAGTTCTCTGTGTAGTTTCAATTTTATGTTACATTAAATCACTGGAGCAGATATTTCTGCATGGTGACTCGTCACATGAATGCGCATACGTAACAGAACGGATACAAGCTTGCAACAAGCAGAGGAACAAAAGAAGAGGGGCAGCACTGAGCCTGGCATGGCAATTGGCAATTTGAAAGTGAGTGCATACCCCAAGATAGTCACTGTCCAGAGCTGCATACACACAACAGCCCAGCGGTACATTGCACTCTCCCCTGCCAACCTGCCGTGTAGTTCAACAGAACAGAGCACTCTGGCTAAGCAGCATCCCCTGTCTGTTCCAAAAGCTAAAGTTTAGCTGTCAGAGCAGACAGGACACCATTGCCTGGCAGGAGAAAGGCTTCGGCCGGGTACTGGGCAACAGCCCCATGGTTCAAAATCACTGCTCTACAGTACAGTAAGGTGTAATAAATTATAATATTTAATTCAGGTTCCAGGAGAGCCAATACATTATGGGGATCTGTATCCTCCCCATTATGGCTAATATTAGACATGTTTGGTAGTAATTAAAGTGATTGTAAAGCCTCAGCTTTTCTTTTTTTATTAATAAGATGCTATACTTACATGCTTACCTGCTCTGTGAAATGGTTACAAGCCCTGCCAGTCTATTTTTTGTTCAAGTAGAGTCTGGGTGTACATCGAGAAAAGTGCCAAAAACAGAAAGTCTAGATTTTTTTTATTGAGATTTATATTGTGAAAAGCCAATGCATTTTGGGAGTTCAAAGAATCCCCTTCATCCCTCCATCAGGGCCTAGTACTGTTGAATAAAACGTATACTGGTCTGTTAAAATTTGAGTGATCCAGAGGGGTAATTACTTTGATCACCTTTTGGATAAGGTGGTGAGGGATTAGAACTTTTGTCAGTTTTTACTGCCATACAACGCTCCAGTGCAGAGATTCCTTCACTTCCTGTCTGTTAAAAAGGTTGTCCCCTAGGACAGGAAGTGAGGGGAAATCATTCTAACAGGACACAGACAGAAATAAAGATTTTTTTTTTAACGTCAAATATGGGTATGGTAGAACCTTTGTCAGCTTTTTATTGTTTCCCCGTTGCAGATTTCCCTCACTTTCTGTCTAGCAAAACATTGTCCTCAGAACAGAAAATGAAGGAGAATCTTTCTAGCACAGCCGCGGAGAGCAGTAATACCTGACAGAGGTTCTAACCTTTCCCAAATTTAACCAACATTTAAAAAGAGCATTGGGTATAGATATACTTTAAGATTTATTTTTTCTGTCTGTATACCAGAAAGCAGTTCCTTGGTTGGCCACTAGCAACAACCATGTTGGCCCAGGCACCTCCCTTCGTCTTCATGTGATATGAATAGGTTGGGGTTTCTAATATACCTTTCTATGGAGAAACTCTACCTTTTTGGCTATTTACATATTCCCACTCAGAGGCTCTTTCTCAAAGATTGTTTCCAAAAAATAATTGTCCACACAGTCAGCCTTTTATGGTGCTTTACTTATAAATGTATAGCAAGGTACAGAGCAGTCCCATCTCTTTCACAATCAGCCTCTCTACTTAACACTTGGACTCTCCTTACGCTAGCTCCTATAGGATTTCTTCAGCTCTGATACACCTCTACCATCCATACTTGGAGCCTACCCCAGATGGGTGATTCTCTAGGTCCCCTGTGAATCATATTTTAGCTTATATTAGGTTGCCACTTGTCATTAACCTACACCCCTCCTGTCTTGCAGTGAAATTTACATAAGGAGATGGTAACTCAACCCTCAACCACTCCCAGGGCAAGGCGTCCCATGAAGGGGTACTAACCTCCTGCTTACACCCTCCCCAGACATGTCCCTGTGACATGGGTACCACATTCTTTGGAAGGCTGGTAGCATATCCCCAAAAGCATAGTATAACACATAACAACAGAAGGAAATACAATAGGTTAATTAAACATGCCTAGACATAATACAGGTATAATATCTGGTCTATTCTTACTAAGTTGCAAACAAGAAATACAAAACTATCAATGTCATTTTAAACCTCCAGGGTCTAGCTCTTCTGCCACAGGTAGCAACTTTGTCATAATTGTACATGTTTTAGTACAACAAAACAACAATATGCACAAAATTGCCATACATAAACGGCAACTAACCCTCTGCTTGCATATCACTGGGGAAATTTCTTTTCACTTCCTGACCCAGAGATGCAAGAAGTTAGAGCAAATCTCCCGAGGAAGGGGAATGCCCTCTTTAGATATTTGTCCCAGGAACAGTTGTTCCCAATGGAAGATTCCCCTCACCTTTTTTCAGTATGAAACCTTAAAAGTCCTATTTTGAAGTTTCTCTTAACAGTTTTTGTTCCTGATATGTGGTGTTACAATTACACCATAGAGTGGCACACATCTCTATGTATACTTGGGTTTAGACATACAGCACTTTAAATCCAAAGACATGCAGTCTATTGTTTTTATTGAGAATGGAGTTGGTAGACAAAGTTCATTACTGATGGATTCTTCAGCCAAATACGTCAGACAGAGCCAGAAACAATATTTACATGGCCATTATATATTTTATTCAAGAAACAAAAATAATAATATTGCCGCGGAATGCCATAATAAATACACTAAATGTTACTCATGTGCCTATAAAAATGTATTACTCCTTGCAGAAAAATATGCAGCTTGAAGAGCAAAGCATAAAGTGAAGTTGGCCCCTCGATCTCTTACATCATACAGCACCACCTCTGATAATTAGACTGACATTCAGTATAAATCACATTCCGCAGTTTTAAAACTGCTCATAAAGGCTACTTTCTATTCTGTCACCAGCAGCGCCTACTTTTTTTCCCCTTTCTAAATTATGCCCTATAATGGCTATTTCTGTACTTTTCTGCAAGCCTACGAAAATTGTAGAGCCTTAGGAATAAAGGGCGGCTGATTTATTGTGGCGGAGCAGAACTTTTACTACTTGACAGCAAGAAAAGTTTCTGGGTATGAACTGCAGGCCTCTTGACACTCGTGTTGGAGGAGATTTTGTACCAGCAGTTAGCTGGGGGTTGACAATAATGTTTGTATACGGTTTTGTTGACAGGGCCGAAGGACAAAGATATGGGAAGATAAAAACAAGCACAAATAGAGTCATTTCCATTTTTGTGGATGGTAGATGGATGTTGGAGAGAGGTTATGTCTCCACATGTTGAAAGAAAACTGATAGCAATACAGTTTAAAAAACAAAACAAAAAAACTAAGGGTAAGCCCACCTGAAAATGATATTTCTGTTTTGGAGAGATGCAAAGTCCTCTTCTTGCGTGAAGATCACCTTTCAACATAGCAATTAATATGAAAAGATGCCTTGGTGTCAAAGGGGAGGTGGAATTAACCTTTCCCCACCTGTATTTGTATAACAACTTTTCCCAGCACATGCAGCATAATAATATGAGAGCTTTGAGAGCCACCAGTTGACACTTTGTGCTGCTGGTGGCTCTAAATCCCAACTATCAGGCCAATTAAAGGTAGGAACACACCGCTCAAGCCGACAGCCAGACCCACATAGGTGCACGCCCCGGCTCGCCACCGCATTGCATGTAGACTCAAAAGGAAGGGTAGGCGGCACTCCACAAATAAATTTTAGCAGCTTGAAACTTTATTCATCAAATAGCCATGTACAGGAAAGGAGGTAGATGCATTTCACTCGTACACCACAAGCTTAATCATGATTAAGCTTGTGGTGTACGAGTGAAACGCGTCTACCTCCTTTCCTGTACATGGCTATTTGATGAATAAAATTTCAAGCTGCTAAAATTTATTTGTGGAGTGCCGCCTACCCTTCCTTTTGAGTCCCAACTATCAGGGACAGCTCTTGTCCCCATTGACAATCTAGAGCCAATTAGAGTAGAGCATCATATAATCATTAGGTTAGCTATGGCATAATGACTACAGGCAGACCGGAGGCTTTACTGGCACAGTAAGCCTTTGGATGCCATAGTCATCTAAACGTAGCTACCTTCTTCTGTTGGTGCATACCTAGGTTAACATTCAAAAGCCAGTATGATCTCTGCTATACTGTGCCCCAACATCCTAGCAACCATTGATGCTGTGCACCATTGGTTGCTAGGACTGGTTTTAATAGTGCATACGACCGCCTGCACTATAACAGCCAATTATTCTGTGCACATTAGCCACCAGTGTCCTACCAGCCAGCTCAGTAGCACTGCCCCATGTAAACATGGCAACATTATTGAGCTGTAGTGAAGATGGAATGTCTGGTATGAACACTCCTGCCTGTGGCAGCTACAACACTCTGACCTTGTTCATATGTTTAATATTGTAATTGTCAAGTAAGGAAGCTATTTTTACCTGCCCAGGCATTGCATTTCTATCCATCCTGACCTGCTTTGCCACACAGCACACCTTTGATTGGCAGGGCAATAAACCTGATTTTCTGTGCTGTGTTTTAGTAAGCTTTATAAGTCTTGTCCCCCCTCAAGCTTATAATTGGACAGTGAAAAGAGAAGCAGCAGACTGATGAACTCATCTCTCTGTTACTCTACTCTCTCCTCCTATAAACATGTTCTTTGAACTGCACAACTGATTGACTTCTTTTGGTACTTCTTCCTATCCCAGTGTGAGCTCTGCTGTAGAGGGAGTCCAAATAATTTTTATGACAAAATATACCCTATTGCTCTCTTCTGTCATAACTGCTTCTTCCTGTCTGTCAGCATTAATGTACACTGAGCCATGCATGCACAACACTGTGACTCTGTGCTGATATGTGATGATGATATGCAGTGGCGGCCGGTCCGTAAAGGAGTGCAGCCTCCCCCCCAAAGTTCCCAAAGTTAGTTTGCCAAAGGAGAAAGCTACTTTAACATGTTAAAATATATTAGTCATGATCATTTATTAAAAAATGAATTAATATTATTATTATTATTATTATACAGGATTTATATAGCGCCAACAGTTTACGCAGCACTTTACAATATAAAGGGAGACAATACACCAACAGTACCATTCAAAACAAGAGGGTTAAATCGTTCATATGTGTGTGCACTGTGCGGGGTGCCAGACTATTAGGTGTCTATTAGGTCTGTAAATTTTTGAAAGCATGTAATTTGAGGCTGAGGCTCTAATTGGCTTATTTCCGAGATTGGCAATGGACAATGATACATTGGATAAATATAAGGTTTTATGGTCAATCTGGCTCCGCTTCTCTACCTCTGATACTCTCACTAGCCTCCTAGGCTCGCAAAAAGGCCCGGTATTGGACGGATAGAAAGTTTCATGCTGGTTCAATTACGCGGGGCTGAGACCTTCCAGCAGACACCCCCCCCCCTTTTCTCTACCCTCTCCTATTTTCTTCTGCTTATCTATCCCCTCATTTCTTACTATGCTTCTGTCTCTTCCTATCTCACTGTATAAAAATAACTTTTGTCATCAGTGTAATGTACATATTTCGCCACTCCCTCCATATAGGTGTTCATGTCAGTTACCGATAGCGGGTATCACCCTGAGCCCTGATATTTGTCATGTAATAATATTGTCCCTGTTCCTTCTTTTTTTTTATAAATGATATAGTCTTTTTTTGCGACACTTTATATCTTAGAACCACGGTATCACAAAAGCTACACCTTTTTCTGACCTTTTGTCACTCTATCCTTCTCTGTCTTCGTATCATTCTTTACTCCCCTATCTATTCGTCTTCTTTTATCCTCTCCC
>BLSH010024910.1:1474589-1493891 GCA_018402905.1 Glandirana rugosa | reverse complement strand
TAATGGGGTGGGCAGACAAGTGGCAGATGAGATTTAACGTAGAAAAATGTAAGATAATGCATTTGGGTACCAAGAACATGAATGCAAATTACTCACTAGGGGGAGAGCCCCTGGGGGGAATCAAGGATGGAAAAAGACCTAGGGGTCCTAGTGGAGAACAGGCTCAGCAGTGGCATGCAATGCCAAGCTGCTGCAAGCAAAGCTAACAAAGTGTTGGCATGCATCAAAAAAGGGATTAACTTCAGGGATAAATCAATAATTCTCCCACTGTACAAGTCCCTGGTGAGGCCGCACCTGGAGTATGCCGTCCAGTTCTGGGCACCGGTCCTCAAGAAGGACGTCCTGGTATTGGAAAGGGTTCAGAGAAGGGCAACAAAGCTAGTTAAGGGATTAGAGGACCTAAGTTATGAGGAAAGATTACAGGCACTGAACTTGTTCTCTCTGGAGAAAAGACGCTTGAGAGGGGATATGATTTCAATGTACAAATACTGTACTGGTGACCCCGCTATAGGGGCAATACTATTCAGCGCAAGGGAAATCAAGAAGACACGTGGCCATTCACTGAGAATGAAAGAAAGGCGGTTTAACCTTAAGATGCGTAGGGGTTTCTTTACGGTAAGAGCAGTGCGAATGTGGAATTCTCTTCCAGAAACAGTGGTTTCTGCTGGTAGTATAGAAAATTTAAAAAAACTATTAGATGCACACCTAAGGGACCACAACATTGGGGGATATACAATGTAATACTGACATTAAAAAAACAAAAAAAACACACACATGGGTTGCACTTGATGGACTTGTGTCTTTTTCCAGCCCCACTGACTATGTAACTATGTAACTATGTGTATTACGCTCTCCTGACCCTAGCGCTCTGTGTATGACACTCTCCTGACCCTAGCACTCTGTGTATTATGCTCTCCTGACCCTAGCGCTCTGTGTATTTCGCTCTCCTGACCCCAGCGCTCTGTGTATTACTCTCTCTTGACCCCAGTGCTCTGTGTATTGCGCTCTCCTGACCCCAGCTCTCTGTGTTTTACACTCTCCTGACCCTAGCGCTCTGTGTATTACACTCTCCTGACCCCAGCGCTCTGTGTATTAACTCTCCTGACCCTAGCGCTCTGTGTATTAAGCTCTCCTGACCCCAGCGCTCTGTGTATTACACTCTCCTAAACCCCAACTCTCTGTGTATTACACTCTCCTGACCCTAGCGCTCAGTGTATTAAGCTGTCCTGACCTCAGCACTCTGTGTATTACACTCTCCTGACCCCAGCTCTCTGTGTATTACACTCTCCTGACCCTAGTGCTCTGTGTATTACACTCTCCTGACCCCAGTGCTCTGTGTATTACACTCTCCTGACCCTAGCGCTCTGTGTATTAAGCTCTCCTGACCCCAGTGCTCTGTGTATTACACTCTCCTGACCCTAGCACTCTGTGTATTACACTTTCCTCACCCCAGTGCTCTGTGTATTATGGTCCCCTGAATTAAAGTTGCCACCTCATCCCTTTAAACCCAAACACATATGAATTACTCACTTGGTGCCTCATCTGCATTAAATTAGCCTCTGAATCTGTGTAATTCATAGGCGTTCGGTTTTAAAGGGATGAGGTGGCAACCCTACCCTGAACCCAGCGCTCTGTGTATTACACTTCCCTGACCCTAGCACTCTGTTTATTTTGCTCTCCTGACCCCAGCACTCTGTGTATTGCGCTCTCCTGGCCCCAGTGCTCTGTGTATTACAGTCTCCTTAACCCAGTGTTCTGTGTATTATGGTCCCCCGACCCCAGCGCTGTGTGTATTATGCTCTGCTGACCCTGGCACTCTGTGTATAACACTCTCCTGGCCCCAGGGCTCTGTGTATTACACTCTCCTGGCCCCAGTGCTCTGTGTATTACACTCTTCTGGCCCCAGTGCTCTGTGTATTACGCTCTCCTGGCCCCAGTGCTCTGTGTATTGCGCTCTCCTGGCCCCAGTGCTCTGTGTATTACTCTCTCCTGGCCCCAGCGCTCTGTGTATTACGCTCTCCTGACCCCAGTGCTCTGTGTATTACACTCTCCTGGCCCCAGTGCTCTGTGTGTTATGCTGTCCTAACCCCAGCGCTCTGTGTATTACTCTCCTGATCCCAGCGCTCTGTGTATTAAGCTCTTCTGATACCAGCGATCTGTGTATTACGCTCTCCTGACGCCAGCGCTTTGTGTATTATGGTCCCCTGACCCCAGCGCTCTGTGTATTATGGTCCCCTGACCCCAGCGCTCTGTGTATTATGGTCCCCTGACCCCAGCGCTCTGTGTATTATGGCCCCTGACCCCAGTGCTCTGTGTATTATGGTCCCCTGAACCCAGCACTCTGTGTATTACGCTCTCCTGACCCCAGTGCTCTGTGTATTACAGTCTCCTGAACCCAGCGCTGTGTATTACGCTCTCTTGAACCCTGTGTTATGCATTCCTGGTTTTATTGAACAATGTCCCATTAAGACCCTCCCACTGTACAATTTGGCCACACCCACCCTATGACGTGGCTTGCTGCCGCACAGGAAGGGGGGGTTCCTGCACCTATTCTCTGATAAGAATAGCCCTGAGCCCAGCTGCCCAAAAAGAACAGGCCATGCATGGAAAGCAGTGGGCCGATGGGGAGAGATCTCCCTCCCCTGACCTGACCTGACCTGACCTGACCTGACCGGTCCTGCATTCCGCATGCACCACATGGGCTGGGTGGTGGGCTTAATAACGAGCACCACGGGCACTCCTAATGGAAGCCAGGTGTTCAGTTTCTGTTGTGTTAGGGCTGCAAAGTTGTGCCCTTCAACCTCACCTCAGGGAGAGCCACGCACGCTGATGCAGGGCTTTTATGGAAGCCTGGGACTTCCATAGCATTGGGCCAGTGCCGCTGCACCTTTTCACCTCAGGGCGCACGCCGATGCACAGTCCTTAAGGCCCACCAAAATCCTCAGCACCAGGCCCATAATGCGCTTAATCCGGCCCTGCCTCCGGTCAATTCTGACATTCCTCTCCTACTTGTAAAAATTTGCATTTTTTTGCTAGAAAATACTTGGAACCCACAAACATGATCATTTTTTAAAAGCAGGGGCCCTAGAGAATACATTTGGGGGTGGTTGCAAATTTTTATGCCATTTGGTATTTGCGCAGTGATTTTCAAATGCAATTTTTTTGGGGTAAATATACACTTTAATGAATTTTAAAACACAATAGAACATCTAATTGTTTGGTAAAATATAAATGATAATGTTATGCATAGTAAATAGATACCTAACATGTTACATTTTAAAATTGAGAATGCTCATGGAACGACGACGAACAACAGTACACTAAGTTTCACAGGAGGTCTGGTGCTAACATTATTTCTCTCACTATAACATTTGTTATCTCATGCGTGATGTATGGTGGCAACGCCATTTACATATGTGTGTGTGTGACCTATGTATGTATGCATTTGCCTTAGTGCATGAGCATGGGGGGACAAGGGCGCTTACATTTTTTTTCTATTTTAATAATTTTTTATTCTTTACATTTTTACACTTCTTATTTTTTTTTTTGTTCATGTTTATGGCTATCACAAGGGATGAAAATCCCTTGTGATAGCCGGAGCAGTGACAGGTCTTCTTTATGGAGAGATCTGGGGATGTTTCCGATCCTCAGTCATCTATATGGTCAGCTGGTGGAACTGCTGGCTTCAGTCCCGGGCTCCCCAGTGGGACAGGAGAATTCGGGCAGACTGTGGCGGGGGGGGTGAATATTTGCCTCTTCCGCTGCCTGTAAAAGAGATCCAGCGGCTAATTAGCTATCACTAAAGTAGCCCCTAGGATCACTTTTAAATTACAGAGCATTGCTGGCTAAAAAAAAATAGATACTGGGATGATGCCTGTAGCTGTAGGCATTATCTCCATATAGCCACTTCAATCTGGCAATGTATGGGTACATCACAGAGGCTAAAGTAGTTAAATTATCTCCTATTTTCAGGTTTACATATAGATGGTCATCTGTTACACTTGAAATCTGTTAAAAATGAGACAATTGCCCTAGTCATTTAAGTTTAAAATTGTGATAGGAAAGGGTTACATGACAGGATTGCTGAAATCTCTGTTATTGTTATTACAGGCATGGATTCACCGGTCTCCCACCGCACACGGTCTAGAACAGCTCTTTGACACCAACGAGAGAGCGCCAGGTCCAACAGAAGTCGTTCTCCAAGAGACCGCATCATTGCTGTGGACCAGCCTGCACCAGCCAGACCACCGGCCAGGGAGTATGATCAGCTGCCCACATGTTCCATCTGTTTAAGTGAAATGGATGTGGGAGAGGACAATACAACCCTCCCCTGCTCCCACCTATTTCACTCGACCTGCATCAGAACATGGAGGGCACAAAGCAATATCTGCCCTCTTTGCAGAGCAGTGATTGATTTTTTTTCCTCCACAGAATGGAAATAGGAGAGTGCCCCGGAGGATCGATTTCTGGGAGATACTCACCCTCAGCGAGGAAGACTTCAACAACCTTCAGTTAGTAGACGAGATTGATGACTTTGGTAATTCCCACGTGGTCTTTTATGTATGACATCTTTTTGATTCTCATGTACAGCAGGACAGTGGAGAGTTTTGTAGTTAAAGTTAAAAAAAAAATAAAAAAAATTTACAAAAGAAAAACCCCCACAAAAATGTATATTTCTTTCTATGAATATAAAATGTAGATTTGTATATTTGTTTATATGTTACGGCAGAGTGGAGCAGATTAGGGCAGAGTGGACCGGATTAGGGCAGGGTGGTGGGTATTAGGGCAGACTGCAGTAATTAGGGCAGGGTGGAGAGGATTAGGGCAGGGTGGAGCAGATTAGGGCAGAGTGGAGTGATTAGGGCAGGGTGGAGTGGATTAGGGCAGAGTGGAGCAGATTAGGGTAGAGTGGAGTTATTAGGGCAGGGTGGAGCGAATTGGGGCATAGTGGACTGGATTAGGGCAGAGTGGAGGGGGTTAGGGCAGAGCAGAGGAGATTAAGGCAGGGTGGAGCAGATTAGGGCAGACAGTGGATGGAGCCAGGCCTGGTATGGCACAGGGAGAATGGAGCCAGGCCCGGTAGGGCACAGAGTGGGTTGAGCCAGGCCCGGTAGGGCACAGAGCAGATGGAGCCAGGCCCGGTAGGGCACAGAGTGGATGGCCTGGTAGGGTATAGAGTGGATGAAGCCAGATCCAGCAGACCTAGGGCACACAGGGGATGGACCCAGGCCCAGTAGGGCACAGAGTGGACAGAGCCAGGCCCGGTAGGGAACACAGTGGATGGAGCCAGGCTGATAGGGCACAGAGCGGATGGAGCTAGGCCCGGTAGGGCACAGAGAGGATGGAGCAAGGCCCGGTAGGGCACAGAGCGGATGGAGCCAGGCCCAGCTGGGCACAGAGCAGATGGAGCCAGGCCCAGTAGGGCACAGAGTGGACAGAGCCAGGCCCAGTAGGGCACAGAGCAAACGGAGCCAGGCAAGGTAGGGCACAGAGCAGTAGGAGCCAGGCCCAGTAGAGCACAGAGCGGATGGAGCCAGGCCCGGTAGGGCCCACAGCGGATGGAGCCAGGCCTGATAAGGCATAGAGCAGATAAAGCTAGCCCTGGTGGATGGAGCCAAACCTGGCAGGGCACAAGGAGGATGAGCCAGGCACATTAGGGCCTAGAGTAGATGGAGCCAGGTGCGGTAGGGCACAGAGCAGATGGAGCCAGGCCCGGTAGGGCACAGAGAGGATGGAGCTAGGCCTGGTAGGGCAGAGAGTGGATTGAGCAAGGCCTGGTAGGGCACAGAGCAGCTGTAGCCAGGCCCGGTAGGGCACAGAGCGGATGGAGCCAGGCCTGGTAGGGCACAGAGTGGATGGAGCTAGGCCCGGTAGCGCACAGAGCAGATGGAGCCAGGCCCAGTAGGGCACCGGGAGGATGGAGCAAGGCCCAGTAGGGCACAGTGTCATTTAATTGAGGCCCAGTAGGGCATAGAGTGGATGAAGAGAGGCACGGTAGTGCACGGAGTGGATGGAGACAGGCCTGGTAGGGCACTGAGTGGATTGAGCCAGGGCCGGTAGGGCACAGAGTGAATGGAGCCAAGCCTGGTAGGGCACAGAGCAGATGGAGCCAGTCCCGGTAGGGCACAGAGAAGATTGAGCTAGGCCTGGTAGGGCACAGAGCTGATGGAGCCAGGCCTGGTAGGGCATATTGTTGATTGAGTGAGGCCAAGTAGGGTATGAAGGAGATGGAGCCAGGCCTGGTAGGGCACATAGCAAATGGAGCCAGGCCTTGTTGGGCACAGAGTGGATTGAGCCAGGCCCGGTAGGGGACACAACAGAATGAGCCAGGCCCGGTAGGACACAGAGTGGATTTAGCCAGGCCTGGTTGGGCACAGAGTGGATGGAGCTAGGCCCGGTATGGCACAAAGTGGATGGAGCCAGGCCCAGTGGGGCACAGACCAGATGGAGCCAGGCCCGGTATGGCACAGAGCAGATAGAGCCAGGCCCGGTAGGGCACAGGGAGGATGGAGCCAGGCTTGGTAGCAGTGTTGCCAGCCTCCAGCAGCGTTTTTTACTGGCAAAACATAGAAAATTTACTGGCGGAGCACATTTTTTACTGGCAACTTGAAAAAAAGTAGAACTCCTATTAAAAACTAAGACAATAGATATTTAAACGCAACATGCAAACACTGACAATACCCATATCAAACACAAACACCCCCGGTTCACCTGAGCCACCTACCATCAGACTCAGCCTGGATCTGGGCTCAGTCAGTGGGCTGTGATTGGGAAATTTCCTGAGCCTGCTGCACAGTGCACTGCACATACATCACACACCCCTGGACCGGTTCACCTTAGCCAGAGCCACCCACCCATCAGATTCAGCCTGCCCTGGACCAGGGACTCGGAGGTAACTGACTGAGAAGAAGTTAGAACTCAATTCACGCCTGCAGTGCAGTACAGCCCTGCATGTGCGACTCTGTTGTCCCCCCTCTCAGTCCTCCACATGTCCGTCCCATCTCCGGCGTCTGCTGCTCTGTCAGTGTGTCCGTGGTGCGCTCCAGGCAGCCCGCTCTGTCCCATGTCCATGAGGCTCCTCCATCCGCCCGCTCTGCTCCTGCCTTTCTATAGGCTGTAGGGCAAAATCCAATGACATCATGTGCTGCGCACCACCACGCAACTCGGGCGGCTCAGGTCAGGATCGGAAGTTCTCTGGGATTTCCAGAATCGCATGCGCATGCGCAGTTCTGACCCGAATGAGTTGCTGCCGTTTTTACTGGCACAAATCAGCAGCTACGGACTTTTACGGACGGCAAAAATATGCCCTGTTTTTACTGGATGTCCGTAAATTTACGGACGGTTGGCAACACTGCTCGGTACGGTACAGCGTCGACTGAGTGAGGTCCAGTAGGGCATAGTGTGGATGGAGTCAGGCCCGGTAGGGCACTGAGTGGATGGAGCCAAACCCGGTAGGGCACAAGGAGGATGAGCCAGGCCCATTAGTGCCCAGAGCAGACAGAGCCAGGCGTGGTAGGGCACAGAGCGGATGGAGCCAGGCCCGGTAGGGCACAGAGAGAATGGAGCTAGGCCTGGTAGGGCACAGAGTGGATTGATCCAGGCCTGGTAGGGCACAGAGCAGATGGAGCCAGGTCAGGTAGGGCACAGAGCAGATGGAGCCAGGCTCGGTAGGGCACAGGGCGGAAGGAGCTAGGCCCAGTAGGGCATAGAGCAGATGGAGCCAGGCCCGGTAGGGCACAGAGAGGAGGGAGCCAGGCCCGGTAGGGGGAAGCGTCATTTCATTTAGACCAAGTAGGCCACAGAGCGGACAGAGCCAGGCCTGGAAGAGCACATAGCAGTAGGAGTGAGGCCCAGTAGGGCACAGAGCAGATGGAGCATGGCCCGGTAGGGCACACAGCAGATAGAGCAAGGCCTGTTAAGGCACAGAGCGGAGGGAGCCAGGCTTGGTAGGCCACAGAGCAGCTGGAGCAAGGCCCAGTAGGGCACAGGGAGGATGGAGCCAGGCTAGTATGGCATAGGGTGGATGAAGCCACGCTCGGTAGGGCACACAGCAGATGGAGCTAGGCTCGGTAGGGCACAGAACAGATGAAGCTAGGTCTGGTAAGGCACAAAGCAGATGGAGCCAGGCCCTGTAGGGTACACAGTGGATAGAGCCAAGCCTGGTAGGGCACAGAGCAGAGGGAGCCAGGCCCAGTAAGGCACAGGGAGGATGGAGCCAGGCCCAGTAAGGCGCAGAATGGATGGAGCAAGGCCTGGTAGGGCACAGAGTGAATGGAGCTAGGCCCGGTAGGGCATATGGAAGATGGAGCCAGGCCTAGTAGGGCACAGAGTGGGTGGACCCAAGCCCAGTAGGGCACAGAGAGGATGGAGCCAGGCCCAGTAGGGCACCAAGCGAATGGAACTAGGCCTGGTAGGGCACAGAGTGGGAGGAGCCAGGCCCAGTAGGACATAGAGTGGATGGAGCAGGGCCCAGTAGGGCATAGAGTGGGTGGACTCAGGCCCTGTAGGGCACAGAGTGGATGGAGTTAGGCCCAGTAGGACACAGGGTGGATGGAGCCAGGCCCTGTAGGGCACAGAGCGAATGGAGCCAGGCCCGGTAGGGCACAAGGAGGATGGAGCCAGGCCCAGAAGGGCACAGGGTGGATGGAGCCTGGCCTGGTAGGGCACAGATTGGGTGGACCCAGGCCTAGTAAGGCACAGAGCAGATGGAGCCAGGCACAATAGGGCACAGAGAGGATGGAGCCAGGCCAAGTAGGGCACAGAGCCGATGGAGCTAGGCCCAGTAGGGCACAGAGCGGATAGAGCCAGGCCCGGTAGGGCACAGAGTGGGTGGACCCAGTCCCGGTAGGGCACAAAGAGGACGGAGCCAGGTATGGTAGGGCACAGATTGGAAGGAGCCAGGCCCAGAAGGGCATAGAGCAGATAAAGCTAGCCCCGGTAGGGCACAGAGCGGACGGAGCCAGGCCTGGAAGAGCACAGAGCAGTAGGAGCCAGGCCCAGTAGGGCACAGAGCAGATGGAGCCAGGCTCGGTAGGGCACACATTGGATGGAGCCAGGCCTGGTAGGGCACAGAGCAGAAAAAGCTAGGCCGGTAGGGCACAGAGTGGATGGAGCCAGGCCTGGTAGGGCACAGGGCAGCTGGAGTAAGGCCCGGTAGGGGACAGGGAAGATGGAGCCAGGCTAATATGGCTTAGGGTGGATGGAGCCAAGCTTGGTAGAGAACACAGCAGATGGAGCTAGGCCCAGTAGGGCACTGAACAGATGGAGCCAGGCCTGGAAAGGCACAAAGCAGATGGAGCCAGGCCAAGTAGGGCACACAGCGGATAGAGCCAGGTCTGGTAGGGCACAGAGCAGATGGAGCTAGGCCCGGTAGAGCACAGAGCAGATGGAGCCAGGCCCAGTAGGGCATAGGGAGGATGGAGCCAGGCCCAGTAAGGCGCAGAATGGATGGAGCCAGGCCTGGTAGGGCACAGAGTGAACAGAGCTAGGCCCGGTAGGGCATATGGAGGATGGAGCCAGGCCTAGTAGGGCACAGAGTGGGTGGGCCCAAGCCTGGTACAGAGAGGACAAAGCCAGGCCCAGTAGGGCACCAATCGGATGGAACTAGGCCTGGTAGGGCACAGAGCGGGAGGAGCCAGGCCCAGTAGGATACAGAGTGGATGGAGCAAAGCCCAGTAGGGCATAGAGTGGGTGGACTCAGGCCCTGTAGGGCACAGAGTGGATGTAGTTAGTCCCAGTAGGACACAGGGTGGATGGAGCCAGGCCCAGTAGGGCACAAGGAGTATGGAGCCAGCCCAGAAGGGCACAGGGTGGACTGAGCCTGGCCTGGTAGGGCACAGATTGGGTGGACCAAGGCCTAGTAAGGCACAGAGCAGATGGAGCCAGGCCCGGTAGGGCTAAAGGAGGATGAAGTCAGGCCCAGAAGGGCACAGGGTGGACGGAGCCTGGCCTGGTAGGGCACAGATTGGGTGGACTCAGGCCTAGTAAGGCAAAGAGCAGATGGAGCCAGGACCCTAGGGCACAGGGAGGATGGAACCAAGGCCAGTAGGGCACAGGGAGGATGGAGCCGGGCCCCGTAGGGCACCAAGCAGATGGAGCTAGGCCCGGTAGAGCACAGAGTGGAGGGAGCCAGGCCCGGTAGGGCACAGGGAGGATGGAGCCAGGCCAGTGGGGCACAGGGGGGAAGCAGTCAGGCCTGGTAGGGTACAGAGCAGATGGAGCTAGGCTCAGTAGGGCACAGAGAAGAAGGAGCCAGGCCTGATAGGGCATGAAGCAGATAGAGCCAGGCCCAGTAGGGCACACAGTGGATGGGGCCAAGCCCAGTAGGGCACAGAGCAGATGGGGCTAGGCCCGGTAGGGCACAGAGCAGATGGAGCCAAGCCCGGTAGGGCACAGGGAGCATGGAGCCTGGCCTGGTAGGGCCTAGGGAGGATGGAGCCAGGCCCAGTAGGGCAAAGAATGGATGGAGCCAAACCTGGTAGGGCACAGAGCGAATGGAGCTAGGCCCGGTAGGACACAGGGAGGATGGAGCCAGGCCTGGTTGGGCACAGAGTGGGTGGACCCAGGCCTGTTAGGGCACAGAGAGGATGGAGCCAGGCCTGGTAGGGCACAGAGTGGATGGAGCCAGGCCCAGTAGGGCACAGAGCAGATGGAGCCAGGCCCGGTATGGCACACAGCGGATGGAGCCAGGGCTGGTAGGGCACAGAGCGGATGGAGCAAGGCCTGGTAGGGCACACAGCAGATGAAGCCAGGCCTGGTAGGGCACAGAGCAGATGGAGCTAGGCTGGTAGGGCACAGGGAGGACAGAGCCCAGTGCAGTAGGGCACAGAGGAGATATAGCAAGGCCGAGTAGGGCACAGAACAGATGAAGCCTGGCCTGGTTAGGCACAAAGCAGATGGAGTCAGGCCCAGTAGAGCACACAGCGGATAGAGCCAGGCCTGGTAGGGCACAGAGCAAATACAGCTAGGCCCGGTAGGGCATATGGAGGATGGGGCCAGGCCTAGCAGGCCACAGAGTGGGTGGACCCAAGCCCGGTAAGGCACAGGGAGGACGGAGCCAGACCCAGTAGGGCAACAAGAGGATGGAGCTAGGTCTGGTAGGGCACAGAGCAGGAGGAGCCAGGCCCAGTAGGGCACAGAGGGGATGGAGAAAGGCCCAATAGGGCATAGAGTGGGTGGACTCAGGCCCTGTAGGGCACAGAGTGGATGGAGTTAGGCCCAGTAGGACACAGGGTAGATGGAGCCAGGCCCTGTAGGGCACATAGCGGATGGAGCCAGGCCCGGTAGGGCACAAGGAGGATGGAGCCAGGCCCAGAAGGGCACATGGTGGATGGAGCCTGGCCTGGTAGGGCACAGATTGGGTGGACCCAGGCCTAGTAAGGCACAGAGCAGATGAAGCCAGGCCCGGTAGAGCACAGGGAGGATGGAGCCAGGCCCAGTAGGGCAAAGAGCGGATGGAGCTAGGACCAGTAGGGCACAGAGCGGATGGAGCTAGGCATGGTAGGGCACAGAGCGGATGGAGCCAGGCCCGATAGGGCACAGGGAGGACGGAGCCAGGCCCGGTAGGGCGCAAAGTGGAAAGAGCCAGTCCCAGTAGGGCACAGAGCAGAAGGAGACAGGCCCGGTAGGGCACAGAGCAGATGGAGCCAGGCCCAATAGGGCACAGAGCGGATGGAGCCAGGCCCGATAGGGCAGAGAGCAGATGGAGCTAGGCCCGGCAGGGCGCAGAGAAGATGGAGCCAGACATGGTAGGACACATAGCTGATGGAGCCAGGCCTAGTAGGGCACACAGCAGATGGAGCCAGGCCCCGTGCAGCACAGAGTAGATGGAGTTAGGCCCAGTAGGGCACAGAGCAGAGCGAGCCAGGCCCGGTAGGGCACAGGGAGGATGGAGCCAGGCCAGTAGGGCACAGGGTGGAAGCAGTCAGGCCTCGTAGGGCACAGAGCAGATGGAGCTAGGCCCAGTAGGGCACAGAGCGGAAGGAGCCAGGCCTGGTAGGGCACACAGCGCATGGGGCCAGGCCTGGTAGGGCACAAGGAGGATGGAGCCAGGCCTGGTAGGGCCCAAGGAGGATGGAGCCAGGCCTGGTAGGGCACAGAATGGATGGAGTCAGGCCTGGTAGGGCACAGAGCGAATGGAGCTAGGCCCGGTAGGGCACAGGGTGGATATAACCAGGCCTGGTTGGGCACAGAGTGGGTGGACCCAGGCCCTTTAGGGCACAGAGAGGATGGAGCCAGGCCTGGTAGGGCACAGAGCAGATGGAGCCAGGCCCGGTACGGCACAAAGCAGATGGAGCCAGGCTTAGTAGGGCACACAGCGGATGGAGCCAGGCCCGGTAGGGCACAGACTAGATGGAGGAAGGCCTGGTAGGGCACACAGCAGATGAAGTTAGGCCCGGTAGGGCAAAGAGCAGATGGTGCTAGGCCCGGTAGGGCACAGGGAGGATGAAGCCCGGCACAGTAGGGCACAGAGGAGATATAGCAAGGCCCAGTTGGGCACAGAGCAGATATAGCCAAGTTCGGTAGGGCACAGAGCAGATATAACTATTCCCGGTAGGGCACAGGGCAGATGGAGCCAAGCCAATAGGGCACAGGGTGGATGGAGCCAGGCCTGGTAGGGCACAGGGTGGATGGAGCCAGGCCTGGTAGGGCACAGAACAGATGAAGCCAGGCCCAGCAGGGCACAGAGCGGATGGAGCCAGGCCAGGTAGGGCAGAGAGCATATGGAGTGAGGCTCGGTAGGGCACAGTGCCGTTGGAGCAAGACCCGGTGGGGCACAAAGTGGATGGAGCGAGACCCGGTAGGGCACAGACCGGAGTAGATTAGGGGAAAGTGGAGCAGATTAGGACTGGGTGAAGCGGATTAGGGCAGTGTTTGAAAAAACACAAAACATTTACAAAAACAAACAACCCCCCCCCAAAAAAATAAAAAATACAACATATGTATATTTGTTTATAAAAATGTGTATTTGCTTATATGTTACAATAGTGTTTATTATGGCAGAATGGAGTAGATATGGAGCTGGTTAGGGCAGGGTGGAGCGGATTGGCAGGGTGGAGCAGATTAGGGCAGGGTGGAGCGGATTAGGTTAGGGTGAAGCAGATTAGGGCAGAGTGGAGCGGATTAGGTTAGGGTGAAGCAGATTAGGGCAGAGTGGAGCACATAAGGACAGAGTTCAAAAGATTAGTGCAGAGTGTAGATGTGGAGCAGATTAGGTCAGAGTGGAGTGGATTAGGGCAGATTGGAGGGGTTTAGGGCAGTGTGGAGCAGATTAGGGCAGGGTGGAGTGGATTAGGGCAGAGTGCATGGGATTAGAGCAGAGTGGAGCAGATTAGGGCAGGGTGGAGTTGATTAGGGAAGGTTGGAGAAGATTAGGGCAGAGTGGAGCAGATTGGAAGGGATTAGGGCAGAGTGGAGCGAATTAAAGCAGAGTGGAGTGGAGTAGCGCAAAGTTGAGTGTATTAGGGCAGAGTGGAGCGGATTAGGGCAATGTGTTTGAAAAAAACAAAATAAATTTACAAAAACAAACTAAACCTTTCCCGCGCCAAAAAAATACAAAATAAATATATTTGTTTATATGTATAAAATGTATATTTGTTTATGTGTTACAATATTGTAGATTAGGGCAGAGTGGAGTGTATATGGAGCGGGTTAGGGCAGAGTGGAGCAGATTAGGGCAGGGTGGAGTGGATTAGGATGGGGTGCAGCAAATTAGTTATTAGGGCAGAGTAGATTAGATTAGTTAGTGTCATGTAGTGTAGTGTAGATTAGTATAGTGTAGTTAGGGCCTGGCCAGAGAGGGATTACTTTGACGCAGTTGGCCAGCTTAAACATGCATTGCAATGCTTTGCATGTGAACGAAAAATCCCTGTTTTTATGTAAAGTTTGCTGGAACGGTGTATAGCAGTGTGCAGAGGGTTCATTCAGTGTTTTTAGCACCTTTAGGGGTATATACATACACATTATATATATATATACAGTATCTCACAAAAGTGAGTACACCCCTCACATTTTTGTAAATATTTTATTATATCTTTTCATGTGATAACACTTAAAAAATGGCACTTTGCTACAATGTAAAGTAGTGAGTGTACAGCTTGTATAACAGTGTAAATGTGCTGTCCCCTCAAAATAACTCAACACACAGCCATTATTGTCTAAACCACTGGCAACAAAAGTGAGTACACCCCTAAGTGAAAATGTCCAAAGTGTCAATATTTTGTGAGGCCACCAATATTTTCCAGCACTGCCTTAACCCTCTCGGGCATGGAATTCACCAGAGCTTCACAGGTTGCCACTGGAGTCCTCTGGTCGTCTTGGAGGTGTTCTTTGGGGTCGTTATCATGTTGGAATACTGCCCTGCCGCCCAGTCTCCGAAGGGAGGAGATCATGCTCTGCTTCAGTATGTCACAGTACATGTTGGCATTCATGGTTCCCTCAATGAACTGTACCTCCCCAGTGCTGGCAGCACTCATGCAGCTCCAGACTATGACACTCCCACCACCATGCTTGACTGTAGGCAAGACATTCTTGTCTTTGCACTCCTCACCTGGTTGCCGCCACACACGCTTGACACCATCTGGACCAAATAAGTTTATCTTGGTCTGATCAGACCACAGTAATCCATGTCCTTAGTCTGCTTGTCTTTGGCAAACTGTTTGCAGGCTTTCTTGTGCTTCATCTTTAGAAGAGGCTTCCTTCTGGGACAAAAGCCATGCAGACCAATTTGATGCAGTGTGCGGCCTATGGTCTGAGCACTGACAGGCTGACCTCCCCCACCCCTTTAACCTCTACAGCAATGCTGGCAGCACTCATACGTCTATTTCCCAAACACAACCTCTGGATATGAAGTTGAGCACATGCACTCAACTGCTTTGGTCCACCATGGCGAGGCCTGTTTTGAGTGGAACCTGTCCTGTTAAACCACTGTATGGTCTTGGCCACTGTGCTGCAGCTTAGTTTCAGGGTCTTGGCAATCTTCTTATAGTCTAGGCCATCTTTATGTAGAGCGACAATTCTTTTTTTCAAAGAGATCTTTGCCTTGAGGTGCCATGTTGAACTTCCAGTGACCAGTATGAGAGAGTGAGAGCGATAACACCAAATTTAACACACCTGCTCCCCATTCACACCCGAGACCTTGCAACACTAACGAGCCACATGACACCGGTTAGGGAAAATGGCTAATTGGGTCCAATTTGAACATTTTCACTTAGGGGTGTACTCACTTTTGTTGCCAGCTGTGTGTTGAGTTATTTTGAGGGGACGGCAAATTTACACTGTTATACAAGCTGTGCACTCACTACTTTACATTGTAGCAAAGTGTAATTTCTTCAGTGTTGTCACATGAAAAGATATAATAAAATATTTACAAAAATGTGAGGGGTGTACTCACTTTTGTGAGATACTGTATATATACACACAGTACACACAGTATATATATATATATATATATATACATACAGTATCTCACAAAAGTGAATACACCCCTCACATTTTATTATATCTTTTCATGTGACAACACTGAAGAAATGACACTTTGCTACAATGTAAATTAGTGAGTGTACAGCTTGTATAACAGTGTAAATTTGCTGTCCCCTCAAAATAACTCAACACACAGTCATTAATGTCTAAACCGCTGGCAACAAAAGTGAGTACACCCCTAAGTGAAAATGTCCAAATTGGGCCCAAAGCGTCAATATTTTGTGTGGCCACCATTATTTTCCAGCACTGTCTTAACCCTCTTGGGCATGGAGTTCACCAGAGCTTTGCGCTCCTCCACCTTCAATTTGAGGGTGCCCCACAGATGCTCAATAGGGTTTAGGTCTGGAGACATGCTTGGCCAGTCCATCACCTTTAGGCTCCATGCACACTGTATCTGATAAACGACCATTTTTTTTTAACAGCCCAAAAACGCCACTTTATGTTATCCTATGTGTCCATGCACACATGGACGTTAAGTGTCGTTTAACAGCAGTCGCGTTTTTGGGCTGTTATCTGAACGCCCTGAATTGGCGTTCAAAAGTCGTTCTTCTTACCACAAAAAACGCTAGACGCCGATAAACGCAGATTAACGCTCATAAACGCCGGTAAACGGCCGTTTATCAGCGTCCGGCGTGTTTTGTAGTCAATGGAAGCTAATGAAGAGAAAAAAAATGCTCAAAAACGCTGACGTCGATTAACGCCAATAAACGCTGCAAAAGAACGTTTTCTAAGCAGCGTCTCCTGTCAGACGCCAAGAGAGCCCAGAGAGCGTCCAGTGTGCATGGAGCTTTACCCTCAGCTTCTTTAGCCAGGCAGTGGTTATGTTGGAGGTGTGTTTGGGGTCGTTATCATGTTGGAATACTGCCCAGCTGCCCAGCCTCCGAAGGGAGGGGATCATGCTCTGCTTCAGTATGTCACAGGACATGTTGGCATCAATGGTTCCCTTACTGAACTGTTGCTCCCCAGAGTGAGAACAATAATTCTAATGCCAGAGTTCACATTTAACCCATAAACAAAATACTTTAATAGCTGTAAAAATCCAACATAGAAGAAGTATGAATCCAAGTATATAAAGGGAATCTGCCAGGGACGTGCGGTGAGGTGAGTGGCTGGTGAGGCACTGGCTAGAATCAGAGCCAGATACACACAAGTTACATATGCCGCAAATGTTAGAGCGAGAGCAATAATTGTAGCACTAGACCTCGCTTGTAACTCTAAACAGGTAACCTCTAAAAATTTTTAAAGCGTTGTCTATGGAGATTCTTAAGTACTGAAGTCTGCCGCCATTCCACAAGCGTGCACAATTTTTCAGTGTGACATGTTAGGTATCTATTTACTCGGCATAACATCATCTTTCAGATTATAGAATAAAATCAGTCTAACTTTATTGATTTTTTTCTTATTCTTGAAACATCCAAAAAAAGTGTTTGAAAAATTTCTGCGCAAATACTGTGTAACATAAAAAGTTGAAATGACCGCCATTTTATTCCCTAGTGTGTCTGCTAAAACAATATATATAATGTTTGGGGGTTCTGAGTAATTTTCTAGCAAAAAAATTATGATTTTCACATATAGGAGAGAAGTGTCAGAATTGGCCCGGGTGGCAAGGGGTTAACTACCATAAGTAAGTACCGGTAATAAACAAATAATTATTATATATTATTTTTAAGTTCATTTACTATATTTTCTAGTGGTGCACTGAATGGAAATTTTGGTACCGAAACCGAAAATGCACTAAGCCGAAAACCGAAATGGAAAATGACAGTTTTTTAAAAATATTTATATTTTTATATACAACTGTCATATGCAGCCTACCTGTGTCTGGGCACTGATTGACACTGATAGGGGGCATTGGTTGGCACTGACAGGTGACACTGATTGGGACTGGCAGATGGCACTGGATAGCATTGACAGGTGGCACTGGATGGCACTGACAGGTGGCACTGGATGGCACTGGCAGATGGCACTGACAGATGTCACTTTGAGGTGGCCTTGGTTGGCACTGACAGGTGGCCCTGGCAGGTGGCACTGGATGGCAGACAGGGGGCACTGAAAGATGGCACTGTATGGTACTGGCAGGTGGCCCTGGTTGGCACTGGATGGCACTGACAGATGTCACTGGATGGTTATGGCAGGTGGCCCTGGTTGGCACTGGTAAGTGGTACTGGATGGCACTGGCAGGTGGCACTAATTGGCACTGACAGGTAGCACTGACAGGTAGCACCGGATGGCACTGACAGGTGGCACTGGGCGGCACTGGCAGATGGCACTGATTGGCACTGGACCTCACTGGCAGGTGGTACTGATTGGCACTGGACCTCACTGGCAGGTGGCACTGATTGGCACTGGATGGCTCTGATAGAAGAGATGAATAGAAGATTAACATTGCACAGATAGCGCGGCTCTTAGAAGCCACTCTGTGCACGAAACTGTCATGTAATTACATTGCAAGCAGAGAGAGAGCTGTCAGATCTTCACGCTGATGTTGGAGGTGGGCGGGACCAAACAGCTAACACCCGCCCAGCCCCTATCCCATTAACTGGTGTTTGCTAGCTGTTCGGTCCCGCCCACCTTCGACATCAGGGCCGAGATCTGACAGCTTGTTGTAAGGGGTTATGGGTAGTGCGATCCCCAATCGACACCCACAGAGGCTAAGCGACAGAGTGTCCCCCGGAAATTCGGGGGACTGGACTATCACGGCACCACAAGATTAGTAAGAAAATGTTTGCATAGATACAGTTAAAAAATAACACAATTTATTTAAACAGCAATAAAATATTACTCATCAAGATGCAAAAATACACATGAATAAAAATCCATCACCAGGTACATATTGTTCCCCCAGTCAGAGGGGGGGGGGGAGACAAGGAGAAAATAATGTTGAGGTGTCGAGCCACGGACATCTATATTTCTCTACATGTTTCGCGGATATGTAATCGCTTCTTCAGGAGATATCTATGGCAGTAAGGAAAAAGGTCAACCGGTAACAAGTAAAGGAAGTGTGCATGGGTGGACACAGCATGAAAAAGTCATTAATACAGTGATCCGCTTACCCATATGCTCAGTCCCACCAGGGGGCGCAATGCTTTTGGACAATGCTCCTCATCGGCAGAGAAGGGGTAGTGTAAGGAGGAGAAATAAAAATCTTGGTAATATGGTACCTGTAATGGTCTTGATTATATTGGTATAATTTTAGGAGGTAAATCACTGGGGAAAAGAACGAAAAGGGCAGAGAAAAGGGGGGGGGGGGGGAAGGCGGGAAGGGAGAGGACTTCTATGTGAACGGTTGCTACAGAGGGGCTATACCCATACCAATCTAAGGAAGGCTTTTAACCGGGCATTTGCCCACACGAGAACCTCTCTCCTCTATGCCCCTCCCACAAACTCGACAATCCGATACTGTTAAACTCATCACTTCTGACACCTCAACATTATTTTCTCTTTGTCTCTTTGTTTTATTGCTGTTTAAATAAATTGTGCTATTTTTTAACTGTATCTATGCAAACGTTTTCTTACTAATTTTGTGGTGCCATGATAGTCCGATCCCCCGGATTTCCGGGGGACACCCTGTCACTTAGCCTGTGTGGGTGTCGATTGGGGATTGCACTACCCACCAGTGGCGGCTGGTGAAGTTTTTGGATGGGGGGGCGCCAGGCCCTGCCCTTCCTTTTGACCCCTCCTACTGTATCTATGTCAATTTTTTATCGTGTTAAATAAATTTGTCGTTATTTTGTTTCTCTGTTTCTCTTTTATTACAACTCCACAGTCTTCACTACTCAAATTGTCATAGCCTAACAGCTCAAACACCCTCCCCGTATCTCC
>BLSH010024910.1:1413010-1435657 GCA_018402905.1 Glandirana rugosa | reverse complement strand
TTGTTAATCATGCTAATTAGTATCCTAAACTCTGCCTACAACTGCATGCATACCTGCGATTTGAGATCTAAGGCATTGCTGCCTCTGACTGCTAATTTCAAAAGATTTGGAATGAGATTTGGTGAGGTCACCACTGTGTTGCTTGCTGGAGAGGAAATTTGTACACAAGGATCTGCAGTGCATGCATCTCCCTGCTGCTTCTTCATTCTTTGTGGGGATCTGCTTTCTCTTATTTTGCCACTTGAATATATCCCACCAGTCATAAGGAAGCAAAGCAGATTCCTGCTGATCTACCAAGATGGCTGCCTCCACACAGTGGCACAATGATGATCATGGCATGGCAAGCCAGTAATGAGAAAAAAACAGGATCCCTTTCTCTGAGTTCGTCAACAGGCACAGCAACTCTTCGGACTAAGTGGGTTATTTTGCCCTCTTCAAGAGTTTACTAGGCAGAACAGGCAGTTCTAACAGCAAAAAAGAACAGTAATAGACACAGCCCCTCCCAGGGGGCAGTCCCCACTGGCAGATAACCCCCACACCCAGATCTGCTAGCTCAGTTCGTAACAAGCAGTGCAACATCAGAGGGGTGGGTGCTGTGCCTGTCGACAAACTCAGAGAAAGGGATTTTACAGTAGGTCAAAAAAATCCCGTTTTCCCTTTCGTTCGTCGACAGGCACAGCAACTCTTAGGACAAAGTGGGACGTCCAAAAGCAGTGCCAAAAATGAGGGGTGGGTAACAGAGCAACAGAACTACACCCAACTGAACCCTCGGTGAGGAACCACACGTGTCTCACACGGCTGCATGCAAAACTTTGCGGCCAACGCAGCATCCGAGGATGCTAAAAACATCAACTTGTAAAACTGTGAGAAGGCATGCATAGAGGTCCAAGTAGCCGCCTTGCACACTTTAGACACAGACGCCTGATGTCGAAGAGCCCAGGAAGTGCTAATTGCCCTGGAAGAGTGAGCCATAACCGGAAAGAGAGGCTCCAGACCCCGAACAGCATAGGCTCGGGACACCGTCTGTCTAACCCAACGAGAGATAGCAGCCGATGAGGCCGCCAAACCTTTGCGTGGGCCATCCACAATGACAAATAGAGCGTCTGACCCCCGAAAAGGAGGCTGTGGACGCTAGATACACCCGCAGGGCCCGAACAACATCCAGGGAGTACAAAGCGACCTCCTTAGGGTGAGACGGGCGCGGGCCAGGCGAAGGAAGGACAATGTCCTCATTGATGTGGAAAGAGGACACCACCCTTGCCAAAAAAAGAAGGCGACGGGCGCAAGCCGCCTTATCCTTATGTTGGACCAGATAAGGAGACCTACAAGACAGAGCCGCCAACTCAGATACCCGCCGGGCGGATGTGATAGCCATCAGGAAAAACACTTCCTGCAAAAGCAACTGCAGAGAGATTTCCCTGATATTCACAAAAGGTGGCTTCTGAAGCACCGAGGGGACCAAATTGAGGTCCCATGGCGCCAAAGGTGACCGTACCTGGGGGGGCGACATGCCGAACTCCCTGCATGAAAGTACGAATCAATGAATGCGTCACCAAAGGACGCTGAAAAAAAGATCGACAGAACAGAAACCTGAACCTTGATAGTGCTCAACGCCAGCTTCTGGCCGAGGCCCTTCTACAGGAAGGCCAGAACCTGAGACACCGAGAAGGAACGAGCGTTCCACCCCCCGGCTCCGCACCAGGCGATGGAAGCCTTCCAGGTGCGGTGGTAAATCGTAGGTGAAACGGTCTTACAAGCCTTCAACATGGTAGGAATCACCGAGTCCGAGACCCCTCGATCCCTCAACATCTGGAATTCAATAGCCAGGCCGTTAAAGCCAGAGAGGGTAAAGCAGGATGCAGGATGGGTCCCTGGGACAGAAGATCCTCGCAAAGCGGGAGCCGCCAGGGAACGTCCGCCACCATCCGTACCACGTCTGCGTACCAAGGAAGCCGTGACTATCCGGAGCTACCAGAATGGTCGGGATACCCTCCGCTTCTATTCTGCGCAGAAGGCGCGGAAGCAGTTTCAGAGGAGGAAAGGCATAGATGAGCCGATACCGAGCCCACTGAGCCACAAGAGCATCTGCCACGACCGCCAGGGGGTCCCGTGTCCTGCTCACGAAGGTCCGCACCTTCCGATTGAGACGGGACGCTAGTCAGTCCACGTCCGGGACACCCCATCTCAGACAAATCTGATGAAACACATCCGGGTACAGGGACCACTCTCCCTGGTCCAGACGCTGATGACCGAGATAGTCCGCCTGCCAATTTTCTACGCCCGGTATGTGAACGGCAGAGATTGCCGGAACGTGGCTTTCTGCCCACCGCAGGACAGGAGCTACCTCCGAGGCCGTAGCCGAGCTTCTCGTTTAGCCCCGGTGGTCCACGTATGCCACAGCCGTGGCATCATCCAAATGAATCAAGATAGGGCACTCGTGTAGTCTCGACGTCCAATGGGAAAGGCAGCACCAAATCACCCGCAATTCCAGGACATTGCTAGGGAGACGAGACTCCCCCGGAGACTGACGTCCCTGGGCTGAGAGCAGCCCCAGGACTCCACCCCAGCCTGTCAGGCTGGTGTTCGTCGTGATCACTGACCAGTGAAGGGGAGGAAAGACTTCCCTGACTGAGAGCCGGGGACTGCAGCCTTTACTTGGTGGTCCATCCTGACCACCCAATCCAGGGAAGATGGGGACCTGTCCCCTCTCAGGAGAATCTCCCATTGCAGAACCCGGGTGTAATACTGAGCATAAGGGACCGCCTCGAAGGAGGCTACCATTAGGCCCAGGACCCCATTTCTGGGACAGCAGGGACCAAACCGCCGACTGAAGCGTCCACCGTTTGGTTGGCGGAAGGAAAAATCTTCACCTGGGCTGCAACCAGGATCAACCCCAGATATTCCAGGCGGTGAGACGGAATCAGAACCGACTTGGGGAGGTTGATCGCCCATCCGAAGTGTGCAGGGTGATCGTAACATTGTCCCTGAGCGCTGGAGCCAACTCTGCTCGCAGGAGGTGGTCGTCCAGATACGCCACCACCGCAATGCCCCTCTGCCTCTGCAGAGCCAGAACTGGGGCCAGCAGTGAAAACCGGCAGTTGGTGCAAAACCGAGGCGCTGATGCCAGGCCAAATGGGAGGGCCATGAACTGGTCGTGATCCTCCCCAAACGCAAAGCGCAGGAAGCGCTGGTGCTGGGCGCAGATGGGAGCATGCAGGTATGCATCCTTGATATCGAAGGAGGCCAGGAAACCGCCCTGGTGCAGAGGCCGCCACTACCGAGCAGACCGACTCCATCTGAAACCGGCGGACCCACCCCGTCCTACTTCGGAACCACAAAAAGGTTGGAATAAAACCCTTGGGAACGTTCCGCCCGTGGAACAGGAACAATCACCCCTTGACCCAGCAGGTCCTGCACAGCCCCGAACAGGGCCCGCAGGCAGCTGCAGGTTGGAGGCAAAGAACCTGTCTGGGGGGCGGGAACGGAATTCTATGCTGTACCCCGAGGAGACCACCTCGAGCACCCAGCGGTCCGAGACGTGTGAGGACCACCTGTCTGCAAACCCCAGGAGACGTCCCCCCACCCGAACACCGGACGGGGCAACCCTTCATGCGGAGGAGCCTTGTCCTCTGGCTTGAGGCGCTTACGTGTCCAGGAACACTTCTGACCACCCGCGGGGCCTTAATGGACTGTGAACCCTTGCCCGAGGAATGGAAGGGACGAAAAGGCCACCTATGGGCTGGAAACTCCTCCTAGACTCCGGGAGAAAGGTGTCCTTCCCTCCCGTGAGATCTTTGATCACCTCATCCAAGGGGTCTCCGCCCCCCCTGGAAAGGCAAGTCCGCCAGGGCCTCCACCGAGACTGCGGATGCCTCGGATATCAGGGGGGGGGGCGCGACCAGGGCTACATCGCACAGATACTGAGCCCCTTGGATCATGCGATCTGCAAGATCCACACACTCAGGAGGCGTCTGAGTCTTGCACAACTCGCTGTGTAGCAGCTTCGCCCACACTGTGCGTGTTTGAGACACCAGCACAGAGGCCACAATGGGCCGCATGGCAGACCCAGATAGAGCAAATCGGGATCTGACGCAAGCTTCAGCCTTCCTGTCAGCCGGGTCCTTAAAGGACGGCGTGCCTTCCACCGGGATTGGTGGTCACCTTACTCAGGCGGGACGGGGGGGGGGGGGGTAGGGGTTCAACCACGGGAGGGGATGCCCACTTCTTCAATAAGCTATCCTCAAAGGGATAACGCACAGCGAGACGCTTCGGAATGGGGAGGGAGCTCAGGGGCCGAGCCCAGTCCCTATAAACTTATCCACATACGGAAAAAACCTTGGTCCCGCTGCTTCTTCCAGTTGCAGGGTCTCACGCACTGAAGTGATCAGAGCGTCTACAAGAGCCTTCTCATGCGCAGCAGCGGACGCCTCGGACTCATGCCGGCTATCAGGGGCGTCTGGGATCTTATTGTCAGACAGCTCAAGGGGGTCCCCGCAACGGAGGCGCCCCCCCTCTTCGGGGTCCGCGTCCTCCCCAGAAGAAGGGGGGGCAAGGGACACTTTTTGGCGTCCCTGCGGTTCAACAGTAACTCTACCCGGGAGACCAAAGTCTCCAGAACCGTGGACATGGCGTCTACAAGGGAAGGGGCCCCTGAAATGTTGGCTGCAGGCACCGAGAGGTCCGGTGGGGAAGCACCTGCCTCGGCTGCCACACTGTCACCCACCCTGACCGCCCCAGAAAAAAAGAGGCCTATTGCCAGGAAACCTCTGCACCCCCCACCCCACAGCTGCACCAGGCTTGTCACAGGGGGCACCCCAGGACTCCTCACCACCCGACCAGAGAAGAGCCGCCTGCTGCTGCTGTCCGCCGCTGTCGCTGCCTTCACCGCTCCTGCTGTCCACACTGCCGCTGTGCACAGAGCCGCCGCCGCCGCCAGGGAGATCCATGCCATGCTGGGGGGGGGTAAATCGGCGCCAGAAACGGCCAGGACCACCCCTCAGTACACACAGGTCTTCCATGTGTAGAAACGACAGGAAAATGGTCCGCCGATGCACACTAGAGGCCGAAACCTTGTGTAACAGCGCCGCGGCTACGCCAAAATGGCCGCCAAACGATCCCATGCATATAAATGCGGCCGGCTACAAGAAAATGGAGGCCGGGCACTGGCAAAATGGCCGCCGCTGATCCCGAGGCACGGGGGGCAGGGGAGGGTGCAACAGTGGGGTACTGGAGGGGTGGGGGAGGGGCACGAGCGAGCAAGAGGGGGGGAAAGACCACCCACTATGCTCACCCCGAGGGGGGACCCGCCGGGCCCCCGAAGGGGAGCGTACTTACCCCATCTAGTCGGGCGGTGCGGGGATCCCACCCGAGACAGCTTACACTCTCCCGGCTAAGCCAGTGGGAGCTGTCGGCCCTGGGCACACTGCGTGCGATGGTGGGGCGTTCAACCCGCAGGGCCACCCCGTCTGGTCGGGGTTTGTCATGGTCGTCCCAGCACGAAGCATCCGGTCTAACGCGTGATGGCCGGCTGGGGAGAGTACCTGGGTCCGTGACCCAGCTTTCTGCCCAGCACGGCTGCTTGATTGAAGTCTTCATCTGTGAGGCCGTCTCCTGACAACCGAAGTGGTCCAGAGAGGTACCACAGATCCCAACAGGGAGCCTAGGTCTAACTCCTTGCACTAGGCAAAGAAACTTCAGTTAGCAGAGCTGGGTGTGGGGTTATCTGCCAGTGGGGACTGCCCCCTGGGAGGGGCTGTGTCTGTTACTGTTCTTTTTTGCTGTTAGAACTACCTGTTCTGCCTAGTAAACTCCTGAAGAGGGCAGTATAACCCACTTAGTCCTCGACTGTGCCTGTCGACGAACGAAAGAGAAAAGTAGTTGCAAGGAGACCACAGGCAACACTGGTAGTACTTTTCCCTCTGTTTGCCATTTTTGGGTGCAACTTCCACAGTTCAACTCCTCTTTAAGGTTGAGTTGGGGAAGTGGCCAAATATCTAAATATCTGAGCACACTAATTGCATGTGTCATCATACTGGTCCCTTCTTTGGTACCAATCTCTATTCAAACGACTACGTTAAACTCTTTCAACGTTCTATTGGTGGTGCGGAGTCATTCCCTGCAAATAAAAAGGAAAGCAGCACGAACAATGCTGGTCACTATTAGATTAGGTGGGTTAGTGGTTCACAAAAAAGGAAGGGAGTACCACTTCTCTAAAAAAAAATGCATAGAAAAAACTAAAACTGGTATAGACTAAATATAGGCATGTGTCCATATACAAGGGCACTGGTGTTACCAGCATCCCTACCCTTTATTTTTATGTGCTGCGGAGTTGGGAATGACCTGCCCTGCTGCGGATTAGACTTCAAAAGTGTGAAGTAGATGTGTGAATAGAGAGGAGAACTCCGTTCTAAGAACTCCCAAATTCATCCCTATTCTTTGGATGCTAAAGCATAATCTCCACTCTCTAAAATCAGTTGTCCCCACAACTGCACAAGTTGTCCTACATTCTGGATAGGGCCATCTTCTCACTGCTGTCTAAATGTGAGCTGCAATGGGTTAACATCAATAGTGCGATGTGAAGGCAGCCACAAGTATTCATGTTCTAGCTCTACTGATGACTACACTTCAGCATGTGCACGGACATATACCCTAAATGTAGACTATGGATTTGGGGCATACCCTCAAATAGCTGCATCCCATACGGTAATTGCCATCAATGGACAGCTGTACGCAGCTGCTGGGGGTCCCCGTTAAGCTGTTATGGAAGTTCTGCATGCTCATGCACACTGTATGGCCCTAATGTGGCTGTGTGCACCGACTTGTTTACAGCCTTCAGTGTCTTATATCCATGCACATTACTTCCTATCAAACAGAATGATTTATTTATTTATCTAGCGTTTAAAATTACTAAATGTACAAAATAGTATAAATACAGATAAAACATTTCCTGGAAATATAGAATTGTACTTTAGCAAAATACCCTAACCTATAATGAAGTCCAAAAAGTAAAACAAACTTTATGATATATGACAAATATATTGCGCATTTTCACCATATTAATGACATAACCCAGAACTCTTGTATAAATACATTATGTCTCCTGCATTCTACACCCTCTGCTCTTACCTGGCTCCAGCTCCGACACATGGCACTCTTCTACTGCTCCGGAGGGGCTGTGCACCTTGGCATCGATTCTGCCCTTAGCCCCGTTCAGTCTGATCGCAAATGATACTGGTTGGTTGACTTTGAGCCCAGACTCCTGACAAATCACAACCACAAGCTTTAGAGGCATAAAGACATCCAATGCAATATTTCCCCCAAGGGCAAAAACATTTCTTTAAGGTTTGAACAGCAATGACCTTAAATGTTTAATATACCAAACTCCTGTAAAAACAGCTCAAAGTGTATATAAAGGCAATTTTTCTTGTTTTAAATCGATTGTGGAAGGGTTAGACTATGATTTTTATATTGTGGTCTGTGTCTGTCTAAGGTGTTTAAACTCTTTGCTTCCTAGTGACTACTATCACTGCTAAAGTGATGGGAAATCCAAAATTGTGGATCTGTCACCAGAGCAAGAGGTGAGGATCAATATCAGTATGGAAACCTGTTCCTATAACAACTCTCTAAAGCAGGCCATAGATTATGCAAATTTCTCTTCTTCCTACATGGATGGAAGGAAAGAAAAGTGCTTGATTCAGTCAGTGTTGAGGGGGGAATCCCTCTCCATAGCCTTATTATGTTCTGCTGGTGGGGAGCCTTCCCTGCTGGCAGAATACAATGATTAGTTTTGCCGGTTTATAGCCTGTGGCACTAATCGTTTGGGGGAAAACCCAACAGGCTGGTTGTACACAAGTCAATCAATGGATCGACTTGTGCACAACCAGGGAGCCATACATGGATTGAAATTCAGCCGATCCCTGCTGAACTTTGATCCATGTATGGCCGGCTTTAAGTGATTCTAAAGGCTCATTTATTAATTTATTTTTTTTTGAAATAGCAAACTGTCATACTTACCTGCTCAGTGATAAGGTTTTGCACAGAGCAGCCCCGATCCTACTGTTCTTGGGTCCCCCGTCAGCGCTCCGTACCCTGCCAAGTGCCCCCATAGCCAGCCATTTGCTATGGGGGTAGTCATGTGTGCTTGCTCCTGAACCAGCTCTGTGTGTCCATAAGACACAGAGTGCGGCTCGGCCTCGCCACACCCCCTCCTCATTGGCTGTGATTGACACCAGCAGGAGCCAAGGGGTTTTGTCTCCGGGGCAGGGGGCGAACTGAAATCTCCCCAGCAGGACACAGGCAACACAAAAATAACTTGACAGGGGTTTAACCAGGCCTTACTATATCTAAAACCTTAAAGGTTGGCTCCAGTTTACTTTAAAAAAAAGTAGTATGGTTTTTTTTTTGGAATCATACTTACCTAGGTGGATGCAGCATCGGTCCCCCGACACCTCTGCACTGTGAACCGAGGGATCAAACACTGTCGATCGCTCGGTTCTCACAGCTGCCCGAGCATAAAGCTAGTGACGGTCAGTCACCGTTCTCTGCTCTGTCTCCTGTCATCTCTCGCCTCAACTAATGCAACTCCCTCCTTACTGGCTTACCTCTAAAAAATCTTTCCCCCCTTCAGTCCATCATGAACACTGCTACCAGGCTCATTCACCTTACAAACTGCTCAACATCTGCTACACCCCTCTGGCAATCCCCCCCCATTGGCTATCACTCAACCAACAAATTAAATTCAAGATACTAATAACTTATAAAGCCATCTACAACCTGGCCACTAGCTACATCAATAACCTGGTCTCAAAATACCAACCAAATCAATCTCTTCGCTCCTCCCAAGACCTGCTTTCAAGCTCCCTTGTCACCTCATCACATGCTCACATCTAGGACTTCTCCAGAACCTCTCCCATCCTCTGGAATGCTCTACCCCAATCTGTCCGACTTTCTACTACTTTGTTCACTTTCAGACGTTCCCTGAAAACTCGTCTCTTCTGAGAAGCCTATCTGGCCCCCACCTAACAATTGTACACTTATCTTCTCCATCAGCACATCCCCCACAGTTATTACTTCTTGTATACCTGACCTTCCCTCTTAGATTGTAAGCTTTAATGAGCCTCTGATTCCTACTGTATTATAGTGTATTGTATTTGTACTGTCTACCTGCAAGTTGTAAAGCTCTGCGTAAACTGTTGGCGCTATATAAATCCTGTATAATAATAAATGTTCTTGCACTTCCTATAGAAAATAATGGCCTGTCTCTGTGGGAACAACAAATGCACATGTAGCACTGAAGAGACAGTTAATGACAATGTCCACTACCATGGGTTCCATGACACTGCCTGGACTGGGTAGCAAAGGGATGTGTTGGCATCTGGGCTCAGTTTTTATTTATCACAATAATGAGAGGGGTTCAATGCACAGATCATTTATAGGTGAACACTATTTAAATTCAACTTCAGCCAAATGCATTTTTAGTGTGAAAAGGAAAGAATTTACTGTACAGTTTTTATTTGCGGTTTGTGCCCCCTTTCCTGTAGGGAGAGGGCTGATTAGAAGTCTCAGTAGGGGCACAAACTCCAACAAAAAAGGGATTTTATTAAAACTTACCGTAAAATCCTTTTCTCTGAGTTCACTGACAGACGCAGCCCTTCATTGACAAGTGGGGTTATATGCACATCCTACCATGAGTTGGCTAGGCAAATAGAAAGAAAGCAAGCTGACTCCTCCCAGGGGGCCGTCCTCTCTCTCCCATATAACCCCCCTGCTCTGCATAGCATATCAGTTCGTAACAAGCCGTACAAACGCAACACAGAGGGGTGGGTGCTGCGTCTGTCAGTGAACTCAGAGAAAAGGATTTTACGGTAAGTTTTAATAAAATCCCTTTTTCTCCTACGTTCACTGACGGACGCAGCCCTTCATTGACAAGTGGAGATGTCCCAAAGCTGTGTCAGTCAAGAGGGGTGGGTAAACAACAACAACTGTACCCAACAGAGACCCCTCAGGAGGCGCCAACCACGCCTACACCGCCGCCTGCAAAACTTTGCGGCCAAAAGCAGCATCCGTGGATTCGGACACATCAACTTTGCAAAACTTAGTAAACGTGTGCACCAAGGCCCACGCAGCCGCCTTGCACACCTGTGACACCGAGGCCTGGTGTCTGAAAACCCAGGAAGTGCCAACTGCCCTGGTGGAAAGAGCCGCGACCGGAAAAGGGGGGACTTTGCCCAGAACAGTATACGCATGGGTCACGGTCTGCCTAATCCAACGTGAAACAGTAGCCAATGAGGCCGCCAATCCTTTGCGCGGACCAACAGCCAGCACAAAACGCATCAGACTTCCGAAAGGAAGCTGTAGCCGCCAAGTACACCCGCAAAGCCCTTACGACATCCAACGAATTAACTCAAATTCCTTGGGATGCGACGGGTGCGGACATAAAGAAGGAAGAACAAGATCTTCATTAATGTGAAAAGAAGAGACCACCTTCGGCAGAAACGAAGGAGAGGGGCGCAAGACCACATTGCCCTTATGAAGGACTAGGTAAGGAGACTTGCAGGACTATGCTGCCAACTCAGACACCCGCCTAGCAGATATAATGGCCACCAAGAAAGCCACTTCCTGCGACAGCAATTGTAAGGGAATATCCCTGATCTTCTCATATGGCGGTTTCTGCAGAACAGAAAGCACCAAATTCAAATCCCACGGCGCCAAAGGCGACCGTATCTGAGGAGCCACATGGCATACACCCTGTACAAATGTACGAATCAAAAAATGCGGCGCCAAAGGCCACTGAAAAAGACTCGCCAGAGCTGAAATCGGACCCTTGAGGGTACTCCATGCCAATTTTTTATCCAGGCCCTGCTGCAAAAAAAACAGGACCCTGGACACCACGTAAGAGCGAGGGTTCCAACCCCCCGCCTCACACCAGGCAATATAGGCCTTCCAGGTGCGATGAGAAATCTTGTGCAAAGTACACTTGCGCGCTGTAAGCATGGTAGGGATCACGGAGTCAGCGACACCCCTATCCCTCAACACCTGGGACTCAATAGCCAAGCCGTCAAAGCCAGTGAGGGTAACGCAGGGTGCTGGTACGTGAAGTTCTGCTTATCGCAGAATGAGGGCCGCTTCCGCAGCTGCTGCCGAGCTCCTCGTTCCGCCCTGATGGTTCACATACGCCACTCCCGTGGCTTTGTCCGACTGAACCCGAACCGGGAAGCCGCCAGTGGGAGAGGCAGAGCCTGATCGCCCTCAACTCCAGCACCTTGATCGGAAGGCGGGATACCTGCGCCGACCAGCGGCCCTGAGCAGACAGCTGCCCCAGGACCCCAGCCCGATAGGCTGGCGTCCGTCGTGACTACCGACCAATTCAGGGGGATAAATGACTTCCCCCAACGTCAGAGCCGGGGCCCGAAGCCACCAGGCCAACGATCCTCTGGTCTGATGATGCAATCTGATCAGCTGGTCCAGGGACAGCGGAGACTTGTCCCACCGTGACAGAATCACTCGCTGAAGGAGCCGAGTGTGACTCTGGGCGTAAGGTACCGCCTCGAAGGCCAAAACCATGAGCCCCAACACCCGCATACAGAACCGTAAGGAGGACCACCGGCGTGACAGCAGGGTTCACACCACTGCTTGCAGGGTCAGCAACTTGGCCGGAGGTAAGAACACCTTCGCCTGCTCCGTGTCCAGAATCAGACCCAGGTATTCCAGGCGACAGGATGGTGACAATGTTGACTTCTGCAGGTTGATCAGCCAGCCGAAGTCTTTCAATGACGCCATGGTGATAGCCACGTTCTCTTCCAGAGCCGAAGCAGACTCTGCCCTCAGGAACAGGTCGTCGAGGTGGCAATGCCTCTCCGCCTCAATAGCACCAGCACCGGAGCCACCAGCTTGGTGAACACCCGAGCCAGACCGAAGGGAAGTGCCACGCATTGGCAATGCAGATCTCCCACCACAAAGCGCAGGAAGCGCTGGTGCCGGAGACAAATGGGAATGTGGAGAAATCTGGGGACGCCATGAAGTTCCCTTGGTGTAGGTCGACCACGACCGAGCGGACAGGCTCCATTCTGAATTTCCGCGCCCCCACAAAGTGACTTAGCGCTTTTAGGTCCAGTACCGGCCTGACCCCCCCACCCCTTTTTGGGTACCACAAATAGGTTGGAGTAGAAGCCGCGGAATCCTTCCAGCTGATGTACCGGCACAATTACCCCTTGTGCGGAGAGCGCCTGAACAGCCCCTAGGAGAGCCTCTCGACGCCCCTGAGGGAGTCTCAAGTTCGATGGGAAGAACCTGTCTGGGGGTAGAGTGCTGAACTCTATCCTGTACCCAGAGGACACCACTTCCTGCACCCACCGGTCGGAAATGCCGGCAGTCCACCTGTCTGCGAACCCCAGAAGTCGGCCCCCCACCCGAGAATCGGGTGGGGGCAACCCATCATGCGGAGGAGGACTTATCCTCTGCCTTTTCACTCTTGCGTTGCCAGGGTCGTTCACCACCCCCCACGGCAGACTTGCCGGACCTCGACCCTTTGCCCGCTGCACCGGGGGCACGAAAAAACCTCTTCTAACCCGAAGAGGTAGGACCCTGCTCTTCGGGTTCTTCTGCTCCTCAGAAGGAACCGCAGGGTCATCCGCTATTGTGCCACCGGACCTGACAGGCAGAAAAAAACGCCCTGACACCCCCACAATGCAGCCCCACTGCCACCCCACAGATCAACCAGGGAGACCCCAGGAGGACTGCACCCACCGCTACCAGCACCCCAGGCAGAGCCCAGCTATATATGCTGTTTGTTGCCTCACAAAATGCTGCGTTCCAAGTAGGAGTGCTTAGAGACCGCCAGCAATAGAGCCTGCGCCGCCTGTGCCATCCACGGTGCCCCAGGGTGAAAGAGGACGCATCGGCTAGCCGCACGGTATTCTTCCCAGGCACATCCATTATGGCCGCCGAGCGGTCACAAGAGGCCAAGCTGTAGTACAGGCCGTGACTACGGCAAAATGGCTGCCATTCAACACTAGAGGGAAAACCCAAAGAAAATGGCCGTGGCTACGGCAAAATGGCGGCGGATCGCCGCATGGCGGTTCAGAAGCGCGGGGTGCGGTGTGGGGAGGGAGGGGGTGTAGGGGGGCGAGGACACCCAGGGGAGGCTCTAGCCCTAGCAAAACACCCTTCACCGGCCGGCTCAAATCGCCCAGCCCCCCCCCTTCGCACCCTAGGGGGGGGAGAGAGGGGGGTCACTCACCAGTCCGACGGGCGTAGCGGGTAGCCACCCGGTTGCAGACCTTCCTCCCACTGCCAGAGAGGGATGCTGCAGGCCACAGGCCCCTGGACGGGGAAAAAGGTCCGGTCACTGGGGGAAAGTGGGGGTCACCCACTGGCCACCCGCACAAAACGGCACGATGAGGCGGGCCCCGCCAAGGCTAAAGCTAGCTCACATCGGTTGGCCGCGCTAGGGAAGGTGCAGGATTCTAGATATCCTCTATGCCCCAGCCGGCTTCTTGATAGCAGTCTTCATCAGATAGCTTGAGAAAAATAAAAAAGAGCAGGGGGGTTATATGGGAGAGAGAGGACGGCCCCCTGGGAGGGGTCAGCTTGCTTTCATTCTATTTGCCTAGTCAACGCCTGGTAGGATGTGCATATAACCCCACTTGTCAATGAAGGGCTGCGTCTGTCAGTGAACGTAGGAGAATATGTCCCTATATATATATATATATATATATATATATATATATTTATTTATTTATTTTTTTTTTTTTTTTTTTTTTTTTAATAAAATGGAGAATGGTTATTATTGCTGTGTCTACCTGTCCCAGTGACAAAAGCTACCCTTACGTCTTCCACTGTCAAAGGGACAGGAGGTGAGCTGACATCTTCCCAATGGGGAACATAGAATACATACTATTAACAGGATATTGATTCTAAAATGTGGATCTCTTTCTGCACCCCACACACTTATATATTCTGCCTCCAATGCTGAGAGCCACATGAGAAACTAAGGCAAGCAATTCTTGCTCAACTGCTGCCTCACTCAGGGTCAACTTACACTTGCCCCATGCGCTTTTCCATATATTATGTTGGATGGCCAGTTACGTACCTCTGCATGTGTAGTGTGTTTTTAAATGTTGCAATCTGGCTGTGTTTTCTGGCAAATGCATCCCACATTAAAAGCAGTACTAAACCCAAAACCAAAAAATTGTAATAAATTGCAGCTTACTAATCATTAGATGTGGTGGCTGCATTCTTTTTTAAGCTTTTTTTCCTCTGTATTAACCTGGTGATCTGGCCAGTAACACACCTCCAGTGCCCCCACTCTGGATCAAGAAGCACCGGGGCGATAGACAATCCCGCTTTCCCACCAGGTTGCCAGGACTCCAGATTTCATCCCTTCCTAGACGCTATGTCTTCAGGTTGATAGACTTTAGAGAAGATGGTAGATGGAAAAGCATCCAATTGATTGAATCCATGAAAGACCCTCCTTTCACAAGCTGGTAGGGCCTACTAGCTTAGACATTTTCTCCTCCCTATAAAACCCAAGCAAACAGAGCCTCCGGTTCAATCAACCTTTGAACTATATTGTAAAGAGCCATCATCGCTCAGACATGGTCTGTCGGTGGCGTATGCCTTGCTCATCTCTCCCCCAAAGAATTAAGTGCTCTCCTACCCAACAGCATAGTAGAAGGACTTAAACATTCTTGACAGAACGGTATTATATTCCTTTTTTGCCCAGAAGTCTTCCATTTGTTCTAGGCTGCAGGAATCAAGCTACAAAAGTTTAAACAGATAGTATAGGGTGCTGACAAAATTACACGTTTTGAGAGGTACCCCCTAACTGTTGGTGATAGAGATCTGCAAGATACGATTTTCACATATTTTGGACAAGCACAAAGATGAAGCCTTTATGGTCCAAGGTTTGTGAGTTGATCTTGGGTCTCACAGGCTTATCCTTAATAATCCTGCAGCATGTCTGCTTCACCTCCATCTGCTATCGAAAAAAAGATATTGTAAATCTCTAGTCATTCATCTTCCAAACACGGCTAGGTCCTGTATTCCGTCTGATTGGAAGTCTAAACATACACCCTCGATTAGTCAATGGATCAATAAAGCAAACGAAATATGGACCATGGAAGATCTCACCATGTCCTCATGAATACAAGAGGAACATTTTCGAATGACATGGTTTTACTGGACTCCGTTCCAAATTTCAACATTGTGTAAGAAATTGCTGGCTACTGAAACCCTCCCAGGTGGGGGGACTGTCCCACCCTTCATCCTCACTCTACCCCTCCACCCCCTCCCCCTTTTTTCTTTCTCTCATTTTCTCTTTTGACTTCTCTTATCTTGGCGCTATACTCATCACCCGCTTTCGTCAATTAAAACGGATTAGGGTTGTTGTAAAACTGAGCATTCAAATCCATTCTTATGTGTAAGAAGCCAGTTTTTCCCCCATTGCTTTGCTTACTGTAAAAGTTCTTTGGAAATTGCGTATTATTGCTGCCTATCAAAAAGAAAACATAAAAAAATAAATAAAAAAAGCACAGCGGAACATTTGGACAGCAGCACTGTCAGTCTGGGGAGAGGGCAGTGTTAGATATACTAGCAGATTTAGAACCACTAACAAGCAGTTACAAAGCAGGTTTGTTTCTTTTGGGACACAAATTTTACATAAAGAAATAAAAGCTGATCATTGTAAGCACCTCTGCTAGTAGTAAGCGGTTTGTCTCAATCCTCTAACTGCTACCTTTGCAGGACAGCTTGCTCTGTTGAAAAGCATCAGAATTACTGGCCAAATCACCAGGTGAAAATAGAAGAAAGCAAGCCTAAAAAAAGAAAATTAATGCAGACACTACATCTAAGAATTGGTAAGCTGCAATATAATAAATGTTTGCTTTTGGGTTTAACACTGCTTTCAAGTAAAAGGATAGGCAACACAACAAGCCTGTTAAATGCAGCTTCCTCATAGGTTTTCCTATGCGGTTACGCGATTTATAGATCCTACTGGTCTGTGTGTCTCAGCCGGAGCTTTGCGATCACACAACTACACAGAAAAGCTTAGAAAATGTATTTCAGTGGGAATTTAAGAGAAAATGTGCAATGGGCAAGCAACATTTAACAGATATGTTGTTGTTCAGCCCTTTCTACCATCACTTAAATGTAAATTACTAATCAATTTAACACAGCACTACATGTTTATGAGCATAGAGGTAACACAGCTCCCTCCCCAATGTAAGACGTTATGGCCTCTACTAGCTAGCCTCCAGTTTTTTGTGCCTAGAGGCCAATCCTCCTGTAGATGGCAACATAACCCAGGGTTCATGAATATGAAATACGGTGTCCGCTAAAGTAGAACTATAGGTTAAAAACTTTTTTTTTTTCATTTTGGATAGAGTAAGGGGGGTTATAACCCCTGTCAGATTTTTTTTCGCCCTCTGTGTCCCACTGCAGAGATTTCCCTCACTTCCTGTCTGGGGACCCCCAGGTCACCAGAACTAGGGTCCCCATTGGAAGATTTACTTCTCCACACTGTCCAAAATTCTAAAAAAAAAAAAAAAGTTTTGCCTTTAGTTATACTTTAATGGAGAAAAAATGTTGTTATTTTCCAGGGCTGCTTTATATGTCAGTGTAGCTGCCTCGTATAGACAAGCAGGAATCTCCAAGGCAAATAAAAAAAAATAATAAAAATCACAATTTAATCAACATTGAATACTGTGAACTCGTGTATTTCTAAATGTGAAAAGCTGAAACCAGCTATAGATGGATTGAATTTTGGCCAGTTCAGCAGGGACCAGCTGAATTTCAATTCATCTAAGGCCATTCCCGCTTGGTTCTCGGTGTTAGAGCCAGCAGGGGAATGATACTGCATCCACCTAGGCAAGTATGATTCTGCAAAAAAACAAAAACCCATACATCTCTTAACTAGACCCTCACTCATTTTAGAAAGTTTAAAAGCATAATGGAGATATTTCTGGAGGGTATGTTGGTGTTACCATAAGCAAGGTAAATGCTAAAGAGAGCTGGAGCATTGTATAGAGCAGTGTAAAGGTACAATACAGTGCACTTGTAAAATGGATTATGCTTTGCCTCCCTCTTTAGCAAATAACTATAATGTGGAGAGGAAAAAAAGCTGTCAAAGGTCTTTAAATGAAACACAAGAAAAACATCAAAATGCAACTGTGACCAATTATGACCTTGTAAACAACCCTAAAATGCTAGGTTTTGAAAACTCACTTTTCTGAAAAGCAATGCAATTTCCTCCCTGCCTGTTTTAACCCCTTTTTTGCTGAACAAATGCACTGCGACCATGTACATTGAATGCGAATGTGGGGTGTTTGTGGTGTTTTCCTATTCACTTGAATGGGTCACGTTTGGTGGGGGCGTTAACGCCGCACGTATATAAACACCTATGACATGCTCACAGGTGGTCTATTAGAGCAGCAGTTCAGAATATTGTTGCCCAGCCTCTGTCTGAAGTGACATTGTCTCCGACAGCGGAGATCAGGGATCTTATAATATAGTTGTGTTATTACAGGAATGTTTCTGACATCTTCTGCACAATATTGATGTTTTAGCTCAGGCACCTCAGTCTCTGGATAGATCAGGTTTGGCAATGTGTGCATTGTCAGATCTCATAAGCTGGCCATATACTGAGCCAATTTTGTCTGGTTCCTCATCAACTGGTCAAAATTCGCTTTGCAGGGGCCCTCCCACCTGGCATCCTTCAATTTAAGAAATTCAAAGAAGCCAGGCAGAATTCTTGTTTGGACAGTGGCTGTTTGAGTATTCCAACAGTTGGTGGCAGCAGCTGACAGAATAAAAAGGCCTGGCAGTGAGGATTCATCCATCTGCACTGTCAGTGTGGACAGAGGAATCTGTTAAATAATTTTAATTTTTTTTTAGCCTACTGGCTGAACAAAAAAAAGAACAAAACAACTATTTGTGTATGGTCAGCACTGCAGATCAGAACAACCAAGGCTTGGCCATAAGTGGGGCATCTAGATATCCGCGAATCAAACTAAAGTGGGGAAACTCTCTCTTAAATGAAGAACTTACCCAATGAGAATGAATCTGAAGAGATTAAAGTCTCTCTAAAACATACCTTTTGCAAGATAATGAGGGTCAACCAATGAGTTCAAAAACATGTTTTCTTAAAAGTTTCCTGTCAATCTGTCTATAACTCTAGATATTCACCTCAAAGGAACATTATACTATTCTACCTAAAGTGGAGTCAGCCAAAACCTCACCTTCCACGATTCTGGACTAAATGGGAAAAGCCTCGGAGCTCTGTTAAATTATTACGGTCTGTGTTCACATTGGGAAAAGTCCCATTCCTGTTCTAGTCACAGTGGTTACGTTGTTTAGGGTTAAGTGAGACTTAAACCAAGTGTGGGTCTCTGTAGGAGTTTGGCAAAAATGAAACTGGTTTCCCATTTGACGTAAAGCTTATCTGGGTTTGGTATATTAGTAAACAAGGATTTAATGGGTCACCGGTTGACAGACAGAAGGGATGTTTCCTTGTGCCTCACCTGAAGACTAGAGACAGTGAGCCTTCGAGCGTCATCAGATGGAGCGATGATGGGAACCAGGAACGGACTTTGAGGGATGTGTTCATCGTTGAACTTAATGACCACTTCATAGTCACCTAGAAAAAAAGAGATAGAGAAACCGTTACAAAGCCAATTAAGCAAAAATGATGGAATGTATTAACACAGAAAACCATAACTTAACAAGCAGACTTTTCTATTTTTCCCTTTTGGATAGAGTGATGAGGGATTACAACCATTGCCAGGTTTGGAATACTGTCTGTGTTCCATTGAAGAGATTTGCCTTCTCTATGTGTCCTGGTGACTACTGCCATCAGGACTGAATGCTGATGGAAAATTCAAAATTTTGAGATGTTACTAGAACAGGTATAAAAGAGAAGTCTTACAATGAGGACACTTGTTCCAATGACAAAATGGGATTTTTCTTACTTTACTATATTTCTCCTCTTTCTGTGTACAGGACAAAGTGAAGGGAAATAATCATACTGACAGGGTTTTTAACCATTTCTTGCTTCAAGCTTTAGACACAATCTAACTGCAATGGTGTGAACCACTATTGCAAGCAAATACAGTGAATTGAAAATGTATTCATACCGCTTGAAATTTTCCACATATTGTCAAGTTACAACCAAAAACGTAAATGTATTTTATTGGGATTTTATGTGATTGGCCAACACAAAGTGGCACATAATTGTGAAGTGGAAGGAAAATGATTTCCAAAATGTTTTTACAAAATATCTGAAAAGAGTGGCGTGCATTTGTATTCAGCCCCCTTTACTCTGATACCCCTAACTAAAATCTAGTGGAACCAATAGCCTTCAGAAGTCACCTAATTAGTAAATGGAGTCCACTGGTGTGTAAGTGAATCTCAGTATAAATACAGCTGTTCTGTGAAGCCCTCTGAGGTTTGTTAGAGAACCTTAGTGAACAAACAGCATGGTAACTCTGGAGAAGCTGCATAGATCCACAGCTCAGATGGGAGAATCTGTCCAGAGGACAACTATTAGTCATGCACTCCACAAATCTGGCCTTTATGGAAGAGTGGCAAGAAGAAAGCCATTGTTGAAAGAAAGCCATAATAGGTCCCCTTTGCAGATTGCGAGAAACCATGTGGTGGATACAGCAAACATGTGGAAGAAGGTGCTCTGGTCAGATGAGAATTTAAATTTTTGGCCTAAAAGCAAAGCGCTATGTGCAGTGGAAAATTAACTCTGCACATCACCTGAACACACCAACCCCACTGTGAAACATGGTGGTGGTAGCATCATGTTGTGGGGATGCTTTTCTTCAGCAGGGACAGGGAAGCTGGTCAGAGTTGATGGGAAGATGGATGAAGCCAAATACAGGGCAATCTTAGAAGAAAACCTGTTTGAGTCTGCAAAAGACTTGAGTGGGGCGCAGGTTCACCTTCCAGCAGGACAACGACCCTAAACATACAGCCAGAACTATAATGGAATGATTTAGATCAAAGCATATTCATGTGTTAGATTGGCCCAGTCAAAGTCCAGACCTGAATCCAATTGAGAATCTGTGGCAAGACTTGAAAATTGCTATTTTGCAAAGAATGGGAAAAATGTCACTCTCTAGTTGTGCAAAGCTGGTAGAGACATCCCCTAAAAGACTTGCAGCTGTAATTGCAGCGAAAGGGGGTTCTACAAAATATTGACTCAGGGGGGCCGAATACAAATGCACACCACACTTTTCAGATATTTCTAAAAAAATTTGAAAACCATTATTCTCCTTCCACTTCACAATTATGTGGCACTTTGTGTTGGTCTATCACATATAATCCCAATAAAATACTTTTATGTTTTTGGTTGTAACATGAGAAAATGTGGAAAATTTCAAGGGGTATGAATAATTTTTCAAGGCACTGTACCTTCAACAAGGGAAGGACCAGACAGCCGGGCCGATTGGAAAAGATCTGGTGGTAAAAACAATTGTTTGAGTTCTGAAAAGTTAATTTGTGGACTCACATAGTACCTATAATGCCTTGATCCTCCTCTAGTGCAAGATTTGGGGTGGTGTCACAGTGTTTATGGTCAGCCTCGCAGAGCAAAATCTCAATAGTCACAGCACAATACCACATAGCAGGAGCTGAAATAAGTGAATCCTGTTTTCCTCACCTTGTGAGCAGTGAGAATGCAGAACTCTTCTACAGTTCTCAGTGAAGAGAAAAGAAATCCTAAGACTATAGCTTACGGTCCCATTTTAAAAATGGCTAAACTTTCCGATTCTAAAATTACATTTAAAAAATTGTATAGTATTTAGCCATTACGCACCAGGTTCTTGTACAACATAGGACACGCCAGAAGATCCATCCTTACGATCTTCAAATGAAATCTCTGCCTTGCTGGGCCCCTCCACTGCAATAGATAATCCACCAGCTCCTGCTTCCCGTGTCCATATACTGAATTCAGCTACAGAAGAAAAAAAGCAACACATGTTGTAGAAATTTAGGATGTGTTTATTATGTATTGTCACAGTGTCTCCCAGTGTCGGTTTAACGATATTCTCTGTGTACAGCGAATATGGCTTTAACCGATATTGAGGAAAGGCCATTTACAATGGAAACCTTCCATTATTTGATAACTACACGCTTCCCGCCCGATCATCCCGGCCAGCAGGTGCCCTGAGCGGTTAACGCTGGAGCAAACGCCGGTCTGGATCTTTGAAGTGCAATGCACGTTCTGTGGCGCGGGTGTATTACCGTCAATCAGGGGGCCCCTGTATTATGTACAGATTGATCTGCTTGGCAGCGGTTTACTTGCGTTATGGAAGGTATTGCCTTTTATGTAAGGATAATGATCTGTAAGCTTTCTGTCGCATCTGATCAATGTGACAGAAATCTACAACTATATTCCTTCATGCATAATTTACCCTTTAATGGAACAGCAGTATAATCACTATGGAGTATAGTTCATAGAGCTGTATTTGATAGCGATTTGCTGTAATGGCAGTTCGAGGTTTGCATGCATGACATTTTGCTTGGAGGGCCTTTGTGGGATGGTGCTTTGGGTTTCAATGGAAGCCGTGTGTCCACATGGCTTTCATTGTCATCTGGAGACAGCTGTTGCTCATACAGGCCAGCCAATCCCCATGCATGCATGCCTCTTCTATTGTATCGTTTGAATATAAACAAGTGTGTCATTGGTTGGTGGTTTTGTATTGAGCTCATGTCATGTGACTGTGCCTTGGAGGCCGATTGGCTGATTGTGAAGCCATCATGTCCTATTGTTATCCCTGTTTGATTCATATAAATAAAGCCTGAAAGCTCGGCCACCCAGGACAACCCGGCGAGCGTACCATGTGAGAAAAGCTATTTGCGTCTGTCTTACTTGCTATAACACGAGTGCACTCAAATGCATTATGAAGAAGAGCGGAAAAGTGCGCTTATTAGTGCAGGCAAAATATAATGCATACTAGGTATTATAATTGCCCTGACACACACCATTATACATCATTTCTATTCACCTGTCTGCTCTAAATTTACTTTATTAAAAAAATAAAAAGAAAGAACATACATAAAAAGTGTTTCTCGAAGAAAGATAACTTGGATGTCACCTTCATGTTCTACGTTGGAACAGAAGAATGATGGCTAGAAACTGAATGATTGCTATTACAACCACAAGGCAGCTCTAGTTATACCATATAATCCAGGCAACAAAGTTCACATGAAACGAGTGCAGACATTTATTAGGACTAGCACGTGCATGCTGATGAAAACTAGTGCAGAAGTCAAAATGTGTGGCCTATGTGTCATCTGGTGCACTTTATAATGCCATGACCATCTTTTCGGTAGAATTTTTTTTTCCCTTTTAACTGATGGGCAGATTTCTCACCTGGAATACCAGCTTCCCCTCTCTCCAGGCCAGGACCTCCAGCTTTCACCTTTTCAGCTCCACCTTCTCCCAGGGGCCCCACAGTGAACTGGTCCGGTGTGTAAAACTGAAGACGTGATCAAAAGTAGTCGTACGTGCACGATCAGGATTATTTACAGACGTGAGCAAAGTACACTTGAAACAACGGACCTAATATACCATATTGATCTCGACGGAACACCAACATTATCGTTAGTAAGTCAAAGATCGGTAGTAAGAAGACAAGGTTGCAT